>CM055960.1:39978488-40350988 GCA_029490685.1 Schizonepeta tenuifolia
AACAAATTTTTATGATGATACTTCAATGTGAGCACGATAATAGAAGATACATTTGAGTAAATTACTATTTCAATATAAATATGTGTTTACAAGTCTCATTTATGCGATTAAACTTGAATAAGTTCGTTAATAAATGAGTTAATTCGAAATTTATGGCATCTAGCATAATTGGACTTGATTGTAACCCTTTATTGAAAACAATAAAGCTATCCGGACATACTATGTCCGGACATAACTGGTTCGATTAAGTAAAAACTAATTTTACACAATTATTTAATTAATATTTGTCTTCATTAATTTCGGTGATTTATGAATGTACAATAATACCCTTTACAAATTTTAATTAGAAGAGAAGAGAAGATGTTTATGTCGATGAAATATGATCTTAATTAATACGGTTTTAATTAGGAAGAGATTTTTTTGGGGATGAGAGTGAAAATTATAAGGGGGAGTGAATGTGGGGGAATACCGCCAACTTTTTTTTCTTGATCGAATCGGTTATGTCCGGACATACTATGTCCGAATAGCATCGCCCTATTGAAAATTGATATTTATTACGATTGCTGAAAATTATTATCAGAAACTAATTATTCAAGAGTATAATGAAATTATGTAATTAATTAATTAGTGAAAACATTAGTAATAGGAAGATAGGAAGAGGATCATGTGAGAATGCTATCTTAGGTGAGAAATGAGAATAAATCTGGACCCTTGAATTTTGTCAATGACTCAGATTTAACGATGCATTATGTTGTAGTAATTTATACATTACAATGTTTATGCATTAAGTTTCTGCAGTTTATGCATTAGAATGTGTACACATTACATTTGTGTAATATATGCATTTCCAATATGATAAAAATGCATTAAAATGTACAATTCTCACGTTCTCATATAAAATTCATTGTCACCAGATCCCTACCCTATAAAGATGTATCTCAACCAATCATGTGAAAACATATATTATTAATTATTAAATAAAGAAAGTTTAATTTAACAAATAAAATCAAATAAATTTGATAAAAGATAAGTTCTCTTCTCAAACTCATTAGTTGACTTAAAATATATAGATATAATGAAGTACTAGAGAAGAAGAAAAAATTGGTGTCAAAATCATCCTCTCTTTAGCATATGAATCTATATATTAATTTATCCCTACCCTATAAAGACGTATCTCAACCAATCATTTGAAAACATATATTATTAATTATTAAGTAAAGAAAGTTTAATTTAATAAATAAAATCAAATAAATTTGGTAAAAGATAAGTTTTCTTCTCAAATTCATTGGTTGACTTAAAATATATAGACATAATGAAGTACTAGATAAGAAGAAAAAATTGGTGTCAAAATCATCTTCTCTTTAGCATATGAATCTATATATTAATTTATAAGGTAAACATATGCCACTTAATTAATATAGGAGTTCCTATTTTAAATAATGTAGTAAACTCGTGTATTGATTATAAAGTAAGTTTGATTCTTATTATTGTATTATGAGATGGACTTCCACGCAACTGATTGCATACTACGCAACCGGTTTGATCCATACGCATATATCCATACTTGCGCCTCAGTCCACAACCCAATCCAAGCATAATGAAGTACTAGAGAAGAAGAAAAAATTGGTGTCAAAATCATCTTCTCTTTAGCATATGAATCTATATATTAATTTATAAGGTAAACATAGGCCACTTAATTAGTATAGGAGTTCCTATTTTAAATAATGTAGTAAACTCGTATATTAATTATAAAGTAAGTTTGATTCTTATTATTGTATTATGAAATGGACTTCCACGCAACTGATTGCATACTACGCAACCGGTTTGATCCATACTCATATATCCATACCTGCGCCCCAACCCACAACCCAATCCAAGCATAATGAAGTACTAGAGAAGAAGAAAAAATTGGTGTCAAAATCACCTTCTCTTTAGCATATGAATCTATATATTAATTTATAAGGTAAACATAGGCCACTTAATTAGTATAGGAGTTCCTATTTTAAATAATGTAGTAAACTCGTATATTAATTATAAAGTAAGTTTGATTCTTATTATTGTATTATAAGATGGACTTCCACGCAACTGATTGCATACTATGCATCGATTTGATTTATATCCATATATCCATACTTGCGCCCCAGCCCACAACCCAATCCAAGCACAGTTGTCGGCTTAAGCCCAGTTCCCAGCCCAAGCCCAACCATGTGTAGCTTCAATTTAAAAAAAAATATAGAGTAGCCTCCCTGCCTCCAAGATTCGAACACATGACATGTAACTCCATGCATGACTTTAAGCCAAGAGATCTACCACTAAGCTACAAATCCCTTTATAATATATTATGTAGGAGCCTTTATTTATACCTAATATACGCGGCTTTTAAAAGTATCATTCACTTTTAGTTTTTTTTTCGTTTATTTTTTTAATTTGTTGTTTTTAATATGTTGCCCTATACATTATTCATGATATTTATTTTTTCAGTTTTTTAATTTTTAAAAAAATATATTTATTATACCTATTTTCTTTTTAAAGTATTTTCATTTTTTATATTTTTTCATTTTTTTCTTGTCATTTTTATTATGTTGTGGCATATGATTCATTTAATTTATTCTTTTCAGTTTTTTCGATTTTTAAATTATTTAATTTTGAAAAGTAATATTTTTCAAACATTACATTTGTTCGTATAAAAAATTAATTTTCACTACGGCAATAATTGCTTTACCAAATTATTAAAAACACAAGTTCTCATGATCGTGTGAAGAAAATTAATATTTTGGAAACATTACTTTTCTTAATATCAATAATTACATTTACTTACGATAATAATTACTTATCTAACTAATTACAAGTACGAATTGTCAAGAATAAAAGTAACAATCGTCATTAAAAAAAGTAATAGTTGTGAAACGTTACTTTTTTTTATATCAATAGTTATTTTTTCTTAGAATAATAATTACTTGACCAAATAAGTAAACGTACACTTTGTCGTGAACAAAATTAAACACTGTCATTAAGAAAAATAATAATTGACAAACATTACCTTTCTTCATGTCAATAATTACTTATCCTCACGACAATAATTACTTGATCAAATAACTAAAAGTACACTTTGTCGTGAACAAAAGTAAACATTGTCATTAAGAAAACAATTGAGAAACATTACCTTTCTTCATGTCAATAATTACTTAACTCACGACAATAATTACTTGATCAAATAACTAAAAGTATAAGTTGTAGTAAATAAAAGTAAACATTATCATTAAGAAAAGTTAATGATTGTGAAACATTACCTTTGTTCTTATCAATAATTACTTGTCATCACAATAATAATTACTTGAATCTTCTTTATAATAGGAGAGTTAATTCAAGCCATCACATTGATTTACATGCCTATGTGGCATTACTAGAAATTTTCTTTTCTAATTATCTTAAATATCAAATTATATGTATTAGATAAATTAGTTTATGGCAGTTTTATGTTAAATTTGGAAAGAACCATTGGTCAACTTTTAATTTGAAATGGGCACATTATGTAAAATTAATGTAATTAAATGCTTTATTAAAAACAGTAACTATCTCATATGGAACAAATAACTAGACAATATCATGTTTTCACGAATTATTGTGGCAGAAACAATTATCGCATCAAATGTTTGGCACATTGCCAATTTATCTCTCATTTTATATTCTACTAATTAAAGTCAAACATTAAATATTAAAAAACAGTCGGAAGTTCTTGATTTATTTTTTTATAAATTTATATTCTAAATATTCATTAATATCTTTCATTCAGCCAATTATATAATTATGGTTGTAACGAAATATAAAAAAAAATCGATCAACCTATTAAATTCTAAAAAAACAATAATCATGCCAATCACATTAAACAAATTCTGTTGTTTATGTGGCATTTAACTTTTTTTTATATTTAACTAAAATTTCCAATGTATTTTCATCCACTCTTAATATATATTATTTTCTAAACAAATTAATTGTTACCACCCAACAATTAAAAGTCGAGTTTGAATATAGCATAAATCACAAGTCAATTCCTTAATTTTAGCAATTAATATAATTGCTTCATCGATAATTTTAAATTATGAAAAATTGCACACTTTTGGTCAATTTTTCACAATTTGTAATTTAATATAAAATTGAATCTGACATGGTAATCGGAATCTTTCATTTGCAATTTAAAAATATTTTTCTTTCTCTCTCTTAGAACCTGTTGTATACTATTCTTTCACCATCCTTCACCATCTAAATTTCTAGCTAATTTTAAGTCCCTCATCTGCAAATCCATCACCCGTAACTTTGATGTCACAAACCAATACCATCTTCGGTTTTTCAGCCAAATTTGAATGATGTTATGGCAACAATGATCCATCATTGGCCATACAAATCCGACAAGGGCGTCAGTTGGCGCGTGGTGATAAGGGCCTCACCGCAAAGGGAAATTGAGTGAAGAAGGTTTGATTTTGCAAAAAGAAGAAGAAGAAGTCGAAGATCGAAACAATGTCGATAGTGGTTATAAAGCATGCAGAGAGGTTGAATTTGGGGAATAGACAAATCTCACTTTTAGCTACTTTGCAAGAAAAGCAAATTGTTTAGGGGAATAATTTGTGATAGTGTATGGCCGGTGACAGAACTGGGATATTTCGGAACTGAAAGAGAGAGCGATGGATTTCACTTTGTTTCTGTAATTGTTGTCAGAGAAGAGATAGATGTCGCCAATCAAGAGGTTGCCGAGGAGAGGTGTATGCGGACATGGAGAGAGAGAATGTAATGTGGGTTTTTTATTTTATTTTTTCAAATAAATTGAATATGATCTAATATAAATGTGGAGTCCAAAGTAAAAAAAATTTTATTTTTTTTATTGTCACATGAGTTTCAATTTCATGGAGTAGCAAATTGTAAAAATTGAATAAAATTAAAAGTTGGTGATATATTAAAAAAAATTCAAATATAGTGTGCAAAATTAAAGATGAATCAAAATTCATGTATTTACATGCCTTTAAGTTATGTCATTCAAAAAATAAATCCTAACACAATTTCCCCAATTTATAAATTAACTATTAGTACTATTAAGTTTTCGAGCTATAGTTATAATTGAATCATTGGACATTGTCTAAAAATATTGATCCTTCGTATACAATTTTTTTTTTTATTTTTTTATATCGTGGTAACTTGCAGCCGCTACCTTCGATGTGCACTGGGTAAACCCCGTCCCTTGTGCAGTAGTTTGCAAACTACACAGGGAAGGTAAACTACACTTTTCAAGTACATGTGTGACAAGCTCAACCCATAGGCATATCATACGGTTTGAACCTGAGACTGAAATCTCAGACGCCTACTTTTACCACTAGATCATCCCCAATAGGACCTTCGTGTATACTTTTAGATTTGCAATGACGTAATAATAGTACTACAGCACATTCATATAGAATTTTCTTTCACATTTATCTAAAAATATTTAATATATATCACCTTTATTTTTTCTATTATCAATCATTTCAAATTAAACTGTAAACCTATATTATTGATTTTTACAATATTAGATATAGTATTATATTGAATTACCTTGATTTCTTATAATAGCATTTATGTACAAATGCATGTATATGTGTATATATTGTATGATCATGAATTCTATCCACAATTATCGGCTATTATATTGATTCATTCATCATTATTTTTGTTAGTAAGTAGTATTTGTTTTGAGGTTATTATAATGAAAATTTCGATTGAAACATATGTTTTAATTATATTTATAATATTTTGTTATTTCTACATATTTAAATTAATTTTTACCTTTCAGTATTTGAGTTTTTAACGGATAATTAGCAGGTATTATTCAATGGGTTTGGGACGGGTTCGAATTTTAAAATTATTTTCATAATAATAAATGATATAAGAAGGATATAATCATAAATTATATATATATATATATATATATATATATATATATATATATGTTCTCGCCCATTTGAACATTGTAGTTAGTCTACTTAATTTCGTGGTGTTGCGAATTGATATAAATTAGTAATTTCTATTATTAAAAAATTTTCTACATTTTTTGTAAATGTTCTGCAATTTATGCCTCCATTTTGTAATCTGAATTATGATATTCAACTTTTTATGTTATATTATTTCATTACAAGAAGAGATTCTAACTCGCGTCTCATAAAGTGGTGAGCATGTGAGAACAAGTGATGTTGCTATGTTTGTAGAGCCAGAATCTGTTGGATTTTGTTCGTATTTCTCTGTCAACTAAGTTAAACAAGAAAGTGAAAGCAATTATCTATGAGATGCAGTTCATATCTAAGTGGCCTCCGCAACCGAGGAGTGATATTGTTGTATTGTGGTTATGTTGCATTAGGACGATCATTTTGGTATTCAAAAGTGGAAGGCAGAAGGGGAAGCAATGGATTGGGATGACTACAAAGTCATGAATTCACTCACGCTGCAAGAAACATAGCATTGTAAACACCTCTTTAGTTGATTATCTTCTTAATTGTGAGCTATAAGGTGTATTTGCATAAGAAATATCTAGCTAGGTTTTCCATGAGCCAGCTCACGCTCAGACATTAGTAGAGAAGGCGACAAGAACTGTTACACGGCTAATGTGTAAGAGCATGAGTCTCCCATGAGAAAATCGCAGTGCCGCGAGACGCTAAGCGGATTGAGGCTTCCGAGCAATGGCAGCGTGGGCGATGATGGTGGGGGTGGATTTTTTTTATTTTTTATTTTATTTTTTTTGGTAGAGACACATATTATTGTTCTTAAATTGTGAAAAAGTGTTGCCGCTAAATCTCCATTTGATTTAGGAGGCACATATTCCTATTCTTAAATTGTACTTCTATGTCCCATTTATAATGGCATGTATTCTTTTCAAGACGTTCCACATAAGTTGGTCTGTTTCTTTTTCAGCCAAATTAGGGATTCATTAAATTGTGTGTTTTTAATTGATAAGAACGGGTATGTGTGTATAATAATAAATGAGTTCAATTAATTAGCAGGTTTTTATTACTATACGAGTTTTAGAACATATTGGATAATTATACGAGAATAATATAATATACTATAGAATATGAGAGGAATCTTCATCTATGTTCGATGGGCAACATACTAAATAACTGAATTCCATTCGTAAGATAATTGAACAACCATTATTATTTAACAAGTCTGAATTCCATTATGCTACATTTTAAAAATTAGTTCAATTGTTAAAAGAAAATACATAATGGACAAACATTACGATATATTTTTCTAGCGGGAATGAGTAGTAAAATAACTCCTTAATCAGACTTTAACGGGTTTCGCAAATCGTAGTATAATATTCAAATTTATACTTGAAATTTATTTTTTTTTGTTAATATTTTCTTTGTAATATTTATCGTACATTACTATGCGAGTTTGAGACGATAATAAGATGTAAAATTATATTTAATCAGATTTGAGACATGTAACGAGTATGTGAGAAAAAAAATGTGTGTATATATATATTTATATAAACGGGTATATAAAAAAATAAGTATGTATACAATATATTATTATATTTACTTTGTGATAACTGTACGAGCTTAAGATGTGGAGAAGTTGATTTTTCAGTCGGATATGAACAGTTTGTATATAATATTAAGTAATTGAGTTTGGTTAATAATTATCGGATATAATTATTATTATATGAGTTTTAGAACAAATTGGATAGTTATTCAATTAATTTTTTTTTCAAATTATATATAAATCTGATAATCCCGTCGATGTTCGACGGGCAATATACTAGTACATAATTAAAGGTACAAATTGTCGTAACTAAGAGTAAACATTGTTATTAAGAAAAGTTATAATTGTCAAATATTATCTTTATTCATATCAATAATTATTCTTCATTAATGTTATCTTAATAATCACGTTATATTCATGACAATAATTACTTTGAATTATATGTATTTTAAATAAAGATACAAAAAAGAAAAGAAAACAAGAGAAGAAAAAGGAAAAAAAACAAAGAAAAGAAAAAAGTTCAAGGAAAGCAATGAGAATGAAGAAAGAAGAGAAGAAGAAAAAATTCAAGGAAAAAACGAAAAAGTAGAAAGAAAAAGAAAAAGAAAAGGAAATAAAAAGATGAGAAGAAAGAAGAAAAAATAAAGACAAACATTCAAGGAAAAAAACGAAAAAAAAAGAAAGAAAATAAAAGAAAATAAAAAAACTAAATTCGTTACCAATGGGACTCGAATTTGGGTCAAGGCTAAGAAGCAAGGCCATAGGCCTTCCGCCCAACCACTTGGCCAACATCTACAATTGTAAGATGTTACAATTAATATTATATAAACGTGTAGTGGCAAATTTTGTTTTTTTTTAATAATAAATATTCCTTCCGTCCTACCAGGTTTGTCCTATTTTTTTGGCACGGGATTTAAGGAAAAATAATTAAGGGTAGAAGATATATTTAGTGGAATATTTAAAGTAAAATAAAGTGGGTAGAGATAGAGTGAATAGTGAAATCAAATGGTAAAGTAATATAAAGTGGGTAGAGAGAGAGTGAATAGTGAAATAAAGTAGAATAAAGTGAGTAGAGAGAGAAAGAGAATAAGACTATCTGCAGTGGTGCTGTCTCTTTGGAGTGTCTCTAAGGATTTTTTAGAGATAGAGACAGTGAGCTGCAATGGGACTTTCTCTTTGGGTGTCTCTAAGGATTTTCTGAAATTCTATTTTGTATTAATTTTAATAAGATAAATTGAAAATTTGAAAATTTCATTAATTTAAATTAAAATACATTACTACAGATTAAGAAAAATACATTACTACAGATAAAAAAAATACATTAATTACTACAAAAAAAAACAATACGAGAAATAAAAAAAACAGTACTAAAATTTAAAAAAAATAGCCGTTGGAAAATAAAAACTAAGCCCATCCGCGGCGACGCTTGACGTCGTCAAGCAATATTTGGTGAAACTGCAGCTGCTCCGGCGTGTAGTTTGATGTGTCCGTGTTGATGATCTTCAAATCGGTGGCGTCTTGTTTTGCCCAAGCACGCTCCCTCATTGCCTCGGCAAGGTTGTTCTTCGCCGCGATGATGCCGCTGAGCCTTTCATTTGTCGAGTCGACCATCGACCCGAACTCCGTGTCCTCGCTCACCTTCTTCTTTCCCTTTCCTCTAGCCACCCTCGCCTCCGCCTTTGCCGCGTCTCGTCCCTGTGGGCGAGGGGGAGCCGTGCTTTCCTGTTCGGTTGCCTCGCTCGATCCATGCGGCGTTCCGGATGAGGTGTAGGCACCCTCTGCCGTATTCTTCGCCCGCTTCATGGACGGCACATCGGGAAATTCTTGGTGGAGGAATTTGGGGTAGTCCGCCAGAATTTTCCAGGCACCGAAATGCTTGAAGGTGTTCCCTTCGTGCGCGCAGTATAACGCCTGGGCTTGCTCCTTGACCATGTCGTCGGAGGCGCCGCTGGGTCTTTTCTTCTCCGCCTTCTCAAAGGCTATCATCCACTCCTTCACCCAGTGGGAGACCCGCCCGAAGAAACTCTTCGTTGTTTTTGGGTTGATGTCGTCATTGAACATGGCGTTGTACCTCGCCGCCACCTTCCCCCAGTATTTCTCGGCGTGTTGATCTCTGTCGAGGATGGAGTTGCACGTCTCTTCTTTCCAGATTTGGGCGATGGCGGTGCCTTGTTGCACCGTGTAACTGCGCCTCTTCGGTTTGGTCGTATCCGCCGGTGGAGAAGGAACATTTGCGACGGTGAGATCGGCCCGTTCCTTCCCCTTGCCTTTGCTCCGTGCCTTCCCCTTGCCCCTGCTTGGTGCTGGTTCGAACGACGGACTGTCTTCGTCGCCCAACACTGTGTGGAATGACTCGCCGACGGACGAGTTTAGATTGATAGAATCGAGGCCCGCCCCGGTATATCCGCCGTATTGTGCGTCGTCTGTCATTTCGGGGGGAATCCACGACGACGATCATGGATTGGTGGGATCCATTTGCGAGATATAATGAAGAGAAAATGTGGTGAAATACCCCTTTTTTTAAACAAAATTTGCAAAATACCACCTTAAGTTTAAAAGTTGCAAAATACCACTTTGAGTTGTAAAAAGTCTAATATACCCTTAATGAGTATACAAGAAGGCTAACTTTCATTTGAATCATACAAGAAGACTAATTTCATGTATCAACTTCCGGCGAAAAATTTCCGACAAATTTCTCCGGCGAAAAATTTCCGACGAATTTTTCCGGCAAACATTCGAATCATTCATGAAGCCTAACTTCATGTATGCATCATACACGAAGACTAACATTCATGTATGGATCATACAAGAAGCCTAATTCGTGTATGCATCATACACGAAAATTTTTGCCTCCAAAAAGTTCAAATTTGTAACATACATGAAGATAAGTTTTCATGTATGATACATACAAGAAGACTGACTTTCATGTATGCATCATACATGAAAATTTTGCCTCCAAAAAAATCAAATTTATATCATACATGAAGATAATTTTTCATGTATGATACATACACGAAGATAATTTCATGTATGCATCATACATGAAGTTAGGCTTCGTGTATGATTCAAATTTTCGCCGGAAGCCGGAAATTGTCGCCGGAAATTTTTCGCCGGAAAAATTAGCCGGAAACATTTCACCGGAATTTTTTTAGCCGAATAATGTCGCCGGAAAATTTTGCCGGAAATTCATACAAGAAATTAATCTTCGTGTATGATACAAATTAAATGCAATCTTCTTGTATACATGAAGGGCATAAAAGTCCTAAACAAACTCAAAAGGGTATTTTGAATTTTTTAAAAAAAAAAAGGCTATAATTTATCTTTTGTGTTTGAGAAGGGGTATTTTGAGTTTTTGCTCTATAATGAAATTGATGCGAAAAAAAATGGGATTGTTGGAGAGAAAATGGATACTTTAGATGTAAAAATGGTGTGAGAATGATGTGATAAAATGTGGTATTTATAGTTGTAAATGTGGGAATTAAAATAAAAAAAAAATTAAAAATCGGCATTTAGCCGTTTCCTACCATTTGAATTAAACTAGCCGTTGTCCGATTTTTTCTTTTTTTTTTTTTATGTATGGCGCGTGTAAAACACGCGCCGATTTAAAAAAAAAAGTCGAGCGCGTGTAATACACGCGCCGACTCGAGACAGTCTCGTCAGCTCGGGACAGCCTCAAGACACAGGGGCTTGCAGCGGCGTGTCTCGTCGCCGCCGCTGTCTCGAGACGGCCGACGAGACAGCCGCTGCGAATCGTCTAATGAATGACACAGAAAATGAGGTGAAAAAGTATGATGGAAAGTGTAAAGTGGATTGTTTAACAAATTAATTATCTCCTAATTATTTTCAAAAAAGCAAAATTGGACAAGAATAATGAGACATCCCAAAAAGGAATACAAAACAAGAATAACAGGACGGAGGGAGTATATTTTTTAGGTAAAACAAGACTATTTTTTGTATTAAATATAGATTATTTTTTTTCGAGATTATCATTTTTGTTTTCATTACCTCTAAATATTGGAGCTACAGCTACTTGCTCCTCTATTTAAATTAACTAAACCGTCCGTATTAAAATTCAAATCAGATTGCAAGTACAAACTAGTGATAATCAAAGTTGTCAAAAACCTTGTTTAAGAGCACTTATAGCGGGGGTCTAGTAAGACCTAGGTCTAAGCACTGGGAAGCGTGATTTTAGTGATTGGTGGTGTTGAGTTAGACATAGGTTGATTTCTCCACATCAATGAGGTTGAGTAAGACCTAGGTCTAAGCACTGGGAAACGTGATTTTAATGATTGATTAAATTTTATTTTGTTGTTTTTTTTTATTTGTAATAAATATTATAAAAACTAACTTAATTAAATTCAGAAATTAATAACTGACAATTTTATTGGTGTGTAGAATAAATGAGTTGAAGGGATATATAGTGAAAAAATGGGATGTAACCGTTGGATAGTATTTAATTTTGTTAATATTATTATTTTTTTTCAGAAAATTAAAAAAAAAAAATGGACCAATGACGTGTCCCCATTTTTTGACGTGGCGGAGTCGAAGGAGGGATCGAACGATCGACCTCGCACTCGACACCACCGTCGACACAGGGGGTGTCGATCCCCCACAGCAGCTTCGACACAGGGTGTGTCGATGTGGGGGGTGTGTCGAGCGGCATCGACACCGGATCGACACCCCCCTTTCGTACCTCGATCTAAATGCTCTAAGGAAATTTAAGCACAAAATAAAGGTCACCAGTCCACATCCGAGGTATCTATTCCGGCGGTATGAGAACATTAAACAAAATCGCCGCCGCATCGCATTCTCCATTCACCGGCGGGCCGTTCACCGCCGCAATCCAAATCCGCTTCAAGAAACCCGCCAACACAGCCCAGACCCGTCTAGAGACCCGAACCCTCGACCCGAAACTCGACCGCCTCGCCTTCCACCACCACCGCCTCTCCCTCATCCTCAGCCTCTACAACCTCGTCTCCGCTAAGAAACGCGGCCCCTTCGTCTCCGTAAACCTCCTCTCCCGGTGGGCCCCGCACGCCGGCGTTGACACCCTCACCGCCGGCGATTTCCTGCGGAAATACCCTCACGTTTTCGAGGTATTCACGCACCCGGTGAGAAGGAATGTGTGCTGTACATTTACTAAGAAATTTGTGGAACTTCTGAAGCTTGAGGATGAGATCTTGATTAATGTGGAAAATGCGAACGTGATGAAACTGAGAAGGATCTTATCCATGTCCGAGAATGGGAGAATTCACTTACATGCCATCAGATTGATGAGAAGGGAATTAGGGTTGCCAGAAAATTTTAGGGGTTTGATCATCCAAAAGCATAGTGAGATTTTCAGGATGGTGGATTTGGAGATAGTGGAGTTGGTTAATAGTGATGACACAGAAGGGAGAGTGTGTTTTACAGCTGAGGTTGAGAAATGGAGAGAGAGAGAGTACAGAGAGAAATGGTTGAGTGAATTCGAGACAAAATATGCATTTCCCATTAATTTCCCCACAGGGTTTAAGATAGTTGCAGGGTTTAAGGAGAAGCTCAAGAACTGGCAGAGGCTTTCATACTTGAAGCCATACGAGAGAAGAGAAAGAGATCGAGTTCGGGTGCGCACATGTGGAGGAGTCGAGAGGTATGAGAAGCGTGCAGTCGGGATCATCCACGAGCTCCTGAGCTTGACGGAGGAGAAGATGATGGATGTCGAGAGATTGGCGCATTTTAGGAAGGATCTCGGGATTATGGTTAATATGCGCGAGCTTCTTCTGAAGCATCCTGGGATATTCTACGTAGCTACACGAGGCAAGATTCAGATTGTATTTCTCAGGGAAGCGTACAAGGGAGATTGTTTGATCGAAGCAAATGCAGTTTATGATGTTCGGAGAAGAATGTTGGAGCTTATGTTGTTGGGCTGTCGCAACACTAGGGAGTTGAGAGAGAAAGAAGAGGAAGAGAGAGAAGATGACGAAGAAGTGGCTCTTGAAGATGAAAATCCAAGACCTGCCAAAGATGGTGATTTTGTCATTCCAATCTTGCGGAGTTATTCTCACGACAATCGTTGTGCTAAATGATTATGTTATTTTTATCAATGAAATTCCAAAATATTACCATAATATTAGTATGTTGCCTCGTAGCTGCAATCTTTCTAACTGACACAAATAGTAAATATTTGAATCATGGACTTTATTCACGCAAGCAAAGCAGTGGAATAAGAGTTACCAACGGCCTATTAAAATAAAATAAAATAAAAAAACCATTGCAAAAGGAAAAGCTCTCATAAGCTGCTGCATTCAAACACAAGTAGCAAACACATAACGCAAGTAGCATTCTTGGTAAAATTATGTCATCCAAATAGAAAGATACAAGAAGAAATTAAATTTCGAATCAGACAAACATATGCAGTTCAGGCCTAGAGAAAACATTATTCTCCTCATCCTCGAGCACCGGGTAAGAAGCAACAAGTGCGTCCTGGGCACCAATGTAGAGAGAATTATAGATTTTCCAGTACACTTCTCTAACCTTTCTTGCTGGATGGAACAGTCCTTGAAGACAGTAGTTCAGTACAACGGCCGCACCCAATGCCACCCTCATACCTTCAATAGCTTCCATCACAGCATTGATAACATGCGGCGACGTCTCAAAGATGTTTGGCCAGATATAATTCATGAGGTGTACCAAAGCATCCTCACATCCCAGACCTGCAACTCCAAGAGCCATGTGCTTAACAGCTGAAGCTGCGGTTTGCCGATGAACCAAATCCCTGTCCATGAGTGCATCCTCTAGCAATGGAGTCACTGCATATATGTAGTCTTTACCCATTTCACCAATATATTCAAACAGGAAAGAAAGCGACTTCAGAACACCGTTCTGCACGTTGAGCTCAGGGACACGGTATTCGTTCATCAAGGCAGGGAGAACCGTGAATGGCGAGCATGTTTCTGCAACAATAGCTATGGCCACAGTTGTACAGACACGATTCTGACGTTCTTGAACCTTGAGGTTGTTCAACAATGTTGCGAGAACATCTTGTGGCCCGATGGCCTTAGCTATGTAACCAAAAGTGTTAACAGTTGCTCTACGGATACCCTTCTTGTGTGCTTTGAGCATCTCCAAAAGCTCAAAGCATATCCTCATCCACTCCCTTGCAGGAACAAATTCAGCTCCACGATCAGCAATTCTTCCAACGAGGTCAATACAATTCTCTTGGACTTTCTCGTGACGATTCTTCAATATAGGAGTTAGCCGAGGAAGCAAATCCTTGATAGGTGGAGTCATCTTGGTCATACCAATAACATTGACAATAGCCTTGAGAGCACCCAAAATCGAACCCAAAACCTCTGGGTATTCCTCCCCTAGATACTCGTACAACACAACACCAAGATGGCCCATCAGTTGTTCTTCTCCACACTGTTTCATGACCACAGCGATCCTAGATATGAGATCGGCTGCTTGTTGTCTCACTTTGGCACTCTTATTATTGAGACGCCATTTTATGGTACCACATATCTGAGGAAGATATGGCTTCACTCTCTGGCCAAGGGAGTTCACAACAGCACCAAAACCATTAAGCATAACGTTGGCATCATCACTAGTCTGCTCTTGGAATGCATAAAGAATACCATCGATTAAAAGCTCTTCCAAGCGAGCATCAATGTCAGATGCCCCCAAGTTGGCAACCACTTTCTCAATCGTCTCCATCACCATCCTCCTATAAGGCTCACTTTCATCTTTCAGGTCTTCAACAATTCTTCCAACTATATCAGCAACCCCAACTTTGTTAGCTATCTCCACCGTAGTTTCAACAAGTTGCTTATAATTTCTTCTATCCAAGGCCATCCTACGAACCCAAAAGTTGCGGAAGAACTCAGGAAGAATATCATTTCTGATATAATCCGCCTCCACACCTTCAGTACTCACACACTGCTTCACCACTTTCAGCACAATCTTCTTCATTTCTTCATCTGGAGACTGGAATTCACGGATCAGAATAACCATGACTTCCTTCGTATAGTAGCTGGCATATATAGCATCCATAAGTGGTATGATGAAACCAATGGCCTTAAGGAAGGCAGCAAGTACTTTCCCACGATGAGATCTGATACCCTTCCATAGAGGTTTCAACACAGAGTCGAAGCTTTCAATACCATATGGGGCAGCAGCCTCAGCAAGAGCAGCCAGAGACAAAGCTGTAATTGTTCTGACTTTCTGGTTTTCATCATTAAGCCCATGCTCAATAATCTCAACAAGGGATCTCAAGTGCGGAAGGACTGCACACCCAATTAAAATAGCAATCTGCTGCACAATCTTGATACCAGTGTGCCGAGCTTGCCATGATTTCTTACTCTGACAGACAGCTTTCAAGAATGGCAACAAGGCCGGAATCCCAAGGGCAGAGGCAACAACACTAAAAGCTCTTGCAGTGGTGTTCCTGACATACTCATCAATGTTGTCGATATCTGGACGCATTGCAGCAATCATAGTGGCCAAACCAGCTGCCTTGCTCAGATTTGAGATGATCTCTCTACCTTCAACACGAGCGTAGTAATCCTCATCAATCAACAAAGGCTCAATCACCACTAAAATTTTGTGGACATATGGACGAACCAGTTCGTCCAACTTGTAAAGCACCCTATCAATAACCTTAACCAACAAGTGTCTCTCTTGGTCTTCCAAAGTGGGCTGCATGAGCAGTGGCAGAATACGGTTGAAAAGAGGCCCAGCACCAAATTCCCTTGCCTTATCTGTAAGCTGTCTCAGAGCAGTCTTCCTTTGAGGAGGAGTGCCATTTTTAACTTTTAGTAAGAGTTTCATGATCTTTCGCTCTTTCTGCTCCTCAGGAGATAGTTCTTCTTCATTATCTTCATTTAACAGCGAACCAAAGTACTGATAATCCTCAGGTTTCATAAACGGCAAACCTCCAGGCAACTCTTTAGGGACATCAAATTGCTGTCCCCGATTCTCTTCTGGAATGTTATAAAGAGGTGTCCCCATTGGAGTCGGTGTTGCAAGAAGTTTCCGAGCAGGAGTTCTAATAGGAACATAGGAGGCAGGGGGATCCAAAACCTTATACCCATCTTCTGGAAACATTGAATCCAGCTCCTCATCGGTCAGTGGCCTATTCCTTTCCTCGATGTCCTTCTCCCACCTTAACAGATTATACTGCTCAGGAGTCATCGCGCTTCGCATAAGTGCATTCGGCGTGGGCGTAGCCATGTCGACAGCCCCAAAAGGAGTGACACCGGGGGTATAAGCTGCAGCAGGTGTTGCACCAGGTGTGGCACTACCCATAGTGGCTGGAGTCTCATCCCACCTCGATCTCTGCCGTTTTGGGGTAGGAGTGGCTAGCCCTCCCAGCTTAGGTGTGGCATCCCAAGCCATTCCTGCAGGTGTTGCTCCAGGCGTAACACCTCCAGCAGGAGTTGATTCTGAATCATTCAGGCGGCCAGGAGTTGGAGTCTCGTCCCATCTATTTTTCCTAGAGACTGAGGGTGTTGCATCCCCAATTCTCCCGGGCGTCGGCGTTGCATCCCACCTCCCAATTCCCGGAGTTGAGTCGGGCATATCCCAGTCAGATGCTGCCTTAGCCTTCTTCGTACCACCAGCATTCTCATCCTGGGACATATCCCATCTGTTTCTCTTCTTTGGCTTCTCCCCTTCTTTCTCCTTCTCTTTTTCCTTGGCCTCCTCCTCTTCCTTCTTCTTTTTTGCTATCGCACTCTTCACTTCCGCTTCCTTACGCATCAGTGCTGCTTCCTTCATCGCATCAGCATAATTCCTCACCTCTGGGCCAGGGGTCTTGTCCAGGAACGGATCACTCCTCTCAGGAGATATAATCCTATTTAACCTCCTCTTCCTGTAATCATCTTCACGGTCAATAATCTTGCCTGGCTGCTTGAACCCAGACATCTCGTCCTCTTCGCCTCCTCTAAGAGGCTCCCTCAGATGCTTTGGAGCAGTAATCGATGCCATCTTTCGAGCAATCTCATTCTCAGCTGGATCCATATTATCCTCCTCCTCATTCACAGCTATAGATTGTTCGTAGCCTTCATACTTGTTCGAACTATAGAGATCAGTGTCAAAGGTTAGAGAATTCAGTGAAGCAAGGTCCTTCTCCATTTTTTGCCTCTCTTCTTTCAGCTTTTGAATCTCAGAATCATCACCCATCTTTCTGATCCTCAATCTCCTTCAAAGTTAAAAATATGAAAAAACCCTAAGTTTGGAATCCTGCAGCAAATATAAAAAAATCAGCAACGTTAAACAGAAATCCTCCTAAAAATACTAGTTAAAGGTCCGAAAAATATAACAAACAGGACGACACATTACTTCGATGCAACATACTTAAATCAGAAACGCGGTCACAAAATACACAATAGCACTAATCAGCAACAACAATCTGTTGCAAAACCTTAAAAATTAAGCCGAATTCATCTTCTTCGATGTATGGTTTCTTTTTATTCGGAAGAATTAAATGGGGAGGATAAGGGTGCGCGAAAAGGAATACCAAATATTATACACAGCATTAGATAGGCAATCGAGGAAATAAATGAGGTAAACCATAAATTAAATCATAAGCAGCATGAATCAACTAAATATGGGCATGCATAAACCTAGGGTTTCGACGAGGAAACGGGAAATACGAGCCAACCTGATTTTGGGACTTTTCCTGTTTCCACCGTGGTGTCGAACTCGAAGCGCGATGAGAGAATTAGCGAGTGTGTAGTGACCGCTCCCATTTATATGTACCCGATTATCTAAACGGAGCGTACCGACTTAGGAGGGTCAAACCTTAAGTCGGTCTAATTAAGATCCTTGTACGACATAACCCGGCCCAAATAGTTCTCTTTTGGGCCATCACTATTGATCCATAAGCTCCAACTTTCTTTTTGGAGATAATATACCTCCAACTTTTTTTTTATTCATTGAAAAAAGGAACGAAATATCTTATCTTATCTTATTATTAATAATAGGAAAATTAACGGTGTTCCATCCTCGGTGCTCCGTTCAGATTTTTCTTGATTCTCGTATTTTTGACATTATTAATTCGTAATAATACACATATATTACTTATTATATTCATATAATAATTTCTCATACCTCATTATTAATTCATAATAATACACGTATATTACTTATTATATTCATATAATAATTTCTCATGTCTCATGTATATCTGTTATTACTATCTTTATCTCTATTCTTCACACTTCCTTAAAGCTTTGTGTATTATTAATTTATAATATTATTAATAATATTATGTAAACGGTGCTCCCCCCACGGTGCTCCGTTCTGATTTTCTTTTATTCTCGTATTTTTGACATTATTAATTCGTAATAATACACATATATTACTTATTATATTCATATAATAATTTCTCATGCCTCATTATTAATTCATAATAATACACGTATATCATTATCATTACATTACTAAAAGGAAAACGATTCTTGCTTTGAAAAAATCCTACGTGACATCCCTCTTAATCCTCCATTCATATTTATCTAAATTCTCAAATTTTTTAATTTTTAAATGTAAAATAATAGATTTTAAATATCTATACTAAAATTTTGTGTCCCACATCGGTTTCTCAATGAAACTTCACCTATTGAAAAACTTATAAATACCTAGAATCAATGTGTATTTTCTCATCTTTTGTTCCACCAGTTTTATTTGACCAATTTATTTATTAATCGGCCGAATAAATAATTATATTTTATAATTTAATTTAATTTAATTTAATTTGGTCAACTTATTAATTGACCGAATAGATAATTCTTTTTTGTAGGAGTTTTATTTGCCCAATTTATTTATTAATCGGCCTAATAAATAACTGCTATATTTTTATAGTTTAATTTAATTTAATTTGGTCAATTTATTAATTGGCTGAATAGATAATTATTTTTATTATGGAACTAATTTATTAGTTGACAGAATAAATGGTTCCAAAATAGTTTGGATAATTTATTGGTTGACCGAATTAAATTTGGAAATAGTCTGATATTTTTTTATTTAATTTGATAAAAAATAAGTAATTTCTAATTTGTCAATTAATTGGGTAGACGATCCAATTCCCAACTGGCGGGTACCTCAACTCGGGATCCCACGTGACACATTTTCATTCTTTATTCTTATTAATTTTAAAATTTTCATTTTATTCATTTTTTTTCAAGTATTTTCTAAAATCTAGAATCGTCATAAATTGTGCATTTATAAATCAAAATCGTGGTCAATGGGTCAATTCTAACTCGGAACCGTGGCTGTAGACGAGGCAATTTCCAATCGACACTCGAGAAATTTTTCATTTTATGCCTTTTTCCCATGTATATTCTAAAATCTATAATCGTCATCCATGAAATAATTTTTACGTTATTTGTATTTGGGTTTCCAGCTTTCTATAATTTATAATTTTAATTAACGAATATTACTATACGATTAAGGACGATAACGAATAACACAATCATTATTTTTATTAAATTTTTGAATCTATATAAATTCTAAATAAATTTTATAAATTACGCACTTATAAATCAGAGTCATGGTCGACGGGTCAGTTCCGACGCAGAACTATGGCGGTAGAGTAATATACGGTTTTTTTTCAGAAAGGAACATAAATAACTAATTTTTTAATCGGATTTTAAACAAGTACGAGTATATAAATTTCAAACAAGTTTGAATAATCCTAAACACATCATCTCAAATTGTTTGATTAATCGTCTCCGTTGAAAAACGTAGAATATGTAGGAAAATTGGCAAATAAATTACTAACAATTTATCAACGAGTCAATTCCGACCAATAATCATGCGCGTAGATGGGTCAATTCAGTACTTGCCGGACAACTTTTTTGTTAATATATTATATAATTTTGAACTTATAAAATTAAGAATATTTATGGTCAACTTTTATCTTATATCATTGACTAAATAATTTTATGAATCACAATCATTCCACATAAAGTTTTGTAAAAAGGAAAAACAACTAAGTACATAGTGAAACAATTCTTGAAGTTTTATTTTCAGTTAAAAAAGTTATTCTCGAAGTTGGTAAAAAAGAAAACGAATGTCATCATTTATTTTTCTATGAATGTATTTGGAAGATAATTATTTATATAATACTACAATTTATAATTAAATTTTTATTTATTAAATATTGTGTGAATATTTTTGGAATATAGTTATGTATATAATTAAATATTAATTTTAGGTAAAAAGAAAACAAATGTCATCATTAATTTTTTTGTGAGTATATTTGGAAGATGATTATTTATATAATTTAAAATCAATATTGTAGTCAATAGGCCGGTTCCAGGTCGGAACTGTCGGGGTAGACGGGATGATTGTGAAGCGGTGGTTTAACTTATTTTTTTTTTTCTTAATCTTGTGTTAAATTTTTAATGTGGGGTATTTATTGTCACTTTCATCTTATAGACAATCTTAACATCTATAGTATTATTCGCTATCTATATATCTCTTCTCTCTCTCACTACCTGCTCCTTCCCTTGCCTCTTTTTCTTCATAACAAACTAAAAATTCAGCTTAAGAATCGCTTTCATTTGAGAGAAATATATTTTTGCCCACATCGGTTTTGTAGAAGAACATAGCTTTAACAATTATCGAAAGTAATGAAAATATAAATTCTAAGCGAGTTTAGACGTAAACATGTGGTAAAATTAACAAACATAACTATATGGGTTTGAGACGTAAACATGTGGTAAAATTACTTTTTAATTGAATTTGAGATGTGTTCAAGGGTATAAATTCTAAGCGAGTTTAGTAGATTGCATAATCGAATTATTTAACGCTAAAATAATTAACAAATAATATTTTTTTAATCTATCACATATTAGTACTATTTAATAATTTTTATAATTTTCCGTCGATTTTCGACGGGTTATACTCTAGTTACTTATTATATTCATATAATAATTTCTCATGCCTCATGTATATCTGTTATTACTATCTTTATCTCTATTCTTCACACTTCCTTAAAGGTTTGTGTATTACTAATTTATAATATTATTAATAATGTTATGTACTATATTTTAATTTTTAATAGATATATATTCTCAATTTCTATATAATATTATTAATAATATTATTCTAAAAAATTCATAATGTTAATATTATATACTATATTTAAATTTTAAATAGATATATATATATATATTCTCAATTTCTAAATACAAATTATATAACCTCATTGTCATCATTAATTATATGTTTAATAATTATAAAAAGTGCAATTATTTTTTAAGTTAATCTATAACTAGCGCCAACAATAAAATTTAAAGCAACAAAATAAACTAATTAGCATTTAAGAGGCTAATTGAAATTTTGTAATCGAAAATATGTATGTAAACTAAATAAATATATTTAACCAATATATCTACATGAAATTCTTTTTATCGTTCATGCATATTTTTCTAAAATCTTCGAATAGTTTGTGCAATACTCATATCACATTGAATCTAATGTATTAATAAATAGCTAAAAAAAGAAAAAGAACATATCTTGAAAATGTAAATATATCTTTGTCAGTCTTTGGCTATAAGATTAGAGATATTATAAATTTATCATAAATCAACGAGACGATTCAAACCAACGAGACGATTCAAACCAACGAGATAATTCAAATAGACATAATTTTATTTTTTTGAAATGTAAATATATCTTTCTCGGCCTTTGGCTAAGATCAAAGGTATCAATTTATCGTTGTAGTTGATATTATCTTTATAGTGTTAAGATTTTATCGGGTACTCCCCAACAGGTTTGCGTTGGGTATATAAAATAAAGTCACAAATTAAATGGAGATGTAGAAAAACTATAAACAAATTTAGATTTGAAAAATATATAATCACAATGCAAATATATATTTCTTGGCCTTTGACTAAGATTAGAGATGTTAATGTATTATAAACCAACGAGACGATTCAAATAGACATAAAAAGAAGAATTTTTGTTAATTTTAGTTAATATTAACTTTGTAGTGTTCAGATTTTATGGAGTACTACTACTATTACCCAACAGGTTTGCGACGAGTATATATAATAAAATCACTATTTTAATTGAGATGTAAAAAAAATTCTAAAACAAATTTTGAAAAATACATAATGAATGAATATGTGGTTTATTGTCATTCATAATTATAAATTTAGATATGTGAAATATAATTAATTTACTAAGTTGATTTATAATTAACGCAAACAGCATAACAATTTCTAAATAAGATATAAAACTATTTTTAAATATAAGTCCATTTTTTGAGAGAAATTCTAGAGAGAGAATGAAGGAGAAGCGTTGAGAGAGAAAAACAAATTTTTTCGAAGTTATAATGGTGCGATATGTTTTTTGGTCTTTATCGTTTACAAGATGTTCCCTTGCTCACATTGGTGAAATACAATACTATTATTTACCAAAAAAAATTATTTTTAAAATATATTATATTGATGAAACTATAAAATTATTCCCGTCGAGTCTCGACGGGTTACTTATTAGTATCAATTTATGCTACATTCTCTCATACATTATTTACTATGTCAACAAAGTATTCTAGTTTAGTACCTACAACGAATATCCAATTTGGAGCAATAAAGTCCAATTTTACTTGATCCAATTTAAGATGCAACCATTATAATGTTGTTGATTTCTTATCAATTAGATCCATCCACCTCCAATGTTATTGAATCATAATTTAGATACGGCACAATTAAAGGTTCCTTTTATCATTTTCAGATTGATACTAAGTTATCTTACGGACAAAACTTTGGATCCAACACAATATACTTCTCCATCCACGAAAATAGTCTCCCTTCGTACACACAAATTATGAAAGTAAATTTTCTTGAAACACATGATTGTTCAACATTGCTCATATTTATTACTTCACACATCAATTTTCACAAATATTATTAGGTTATATAAGTAACATAAATATATAATAAAGTTATAATTAAGAAAGTGGACTATAGTTTTGGAACATAGGAAGAAAAACAACTACTGTGTTTCTGGGTGGATGGAGAGGGTGTAAATATTATTGGTTTTATGTTTCAAGTCGGTAAAGAATGGTTTAGAATACCATGGACATGAAGTCCAGTTATAGACGTTGTTTATTACACCGATAATATGGGACATGTCGGGATAAACGGATATAATTTGGTTAAGGTAATTTGAAATATAGTTCTCATTTCACTTCAAAAATATAGTTCTGGTTTCTCTCATTATGGCCCCAATATAATAAAATAATAATTATTAATCAATATACCATTTTAACTATAGTCCCATTTTCTTTTTCTTTTTGTTGACAACGTTTTTCAATATCCTCCAATTATAAACTCTAATAAAATAAAAATAAAAATAAAAAATTCTCATCTGTAGCCCTAGAAATCTTAAAGAAAAGTACGGTATAGTTCAACAAATTCGATATTTACACTTGACATGCAATTTCAACAAGTGATAATGGGAGGAATTGTGACGTTGGTGCCCGCAAGAGCAGCAATGTTATTTAGGAGAGTTTGCACAATTCTTCCTCTTCTATGTTTATTAGATCTAATGTTTGAATAGAATTTGAGGATAAAATAACAAAAGTGTTTGTGCTTGTCTGAATTGAGTGGTTTTGTGGTTGTGAGGGATTAAATATACTCGATCGAATTAATTTATATATGATTTGTAATAAGCCTAATTGTTGGGGTGATTTCTCTAGCCGTCTTGCCGCTGCCATTAATGATGAATATGATCAACCTAAATTTGGATTTATACAAAAGAATCACCCTCATAACTAATGCAAAAGAATCTGTGTTATTTGTGTGAATGAAACAAGTTTTGGTTGGTCGTAGAACTTGGCGGTTTGGTAGGGAAAGGTGGATCGGATCGATCGACTTGACGGGAATATTTTCAGAATAAAGCCGCCAATGTCTAGCAAATATGATACTACACATGTTAATCAGGACTTTCTCTCTATATTCATCTTCATTTCCTGGCTTCTGATCAAATTTTTAATTGCAAGAGTTGGATGAAGATATCCTGGTTGGTGGCTAGACGAATGAGGTTATTTTTCTTTACGAATTGTGGGAGACTCCTGTGCGACCTGCTGCATTCCACATGAGACCGGGTCGGGTCGGGTTGACCCGGTCAACCCGAGTTTGACCCGTTGACCCGGTATTTTTTTTTTAATTTCAGTTTTTTTTTTCGTCTCTGCATTCGGTTCCGATTTTACGGCTCCGTCTTCTCTCCGATTACAAATATAAGGATAATTGACGGGCAACATTTTGGACTTTTTCGGCTCGCTCCGAAGCCTTCGGCTCCCCTCGCTCGAATTTTGACTAAGAAAGAAGCGGCAAACAAAAAAACGAAGCAACAAACAAAAAAAAAGGTGGGGGAAAGATCTTTTTAAAAAAAATAAAAAACAGAAAAAGGGTAAAGGCAGAAAACAAGAAAAAGAAAAAAAAAATCAGACGCGTGTAATACACGCGCCGCGCGTGGGCGGCTGGCGCATGTATTACACACGCTACGCGCCCGCCGCATAGCATGCGACGGGTCGCATATGAGTTATTGTGTTAAGAATTTATTACTATTTTACTTTGAGGATTACAAGGATATGTACTTTAATTAATAATTTTATTATTTATTATATTGTAAGAGAAATGAGGACTATATTTAAAATTACCTATTAGGATATTTCAATTCAATTTATTTTTCTAAGAATAAAAATATGTGACTTGCATGCAATAGTAGATCCAGCTTTATATTTCGGCTCTTATAGATTGCAGCTGATGAGCCCAAGTCGGCCCACTGTTCGCTTGTACTAAATACATTGGGCCATTTGCTCCTGGCCCACTAAAAACCATTGTAATATGAACTACTCATGAATAATCATGTAAAAAAGTATCAGAATATTTCGTAACTCATAGTATTCCAAACGGTTAGTGCTATTTGGACACACTATAACCAGATATATGATGGTAAAAATAAGGATTTAACGGAATTTTTTAACTAATAATTTAATTTCATAATTTCGATATTTTGATTATTAATAAACATACTCTTTTAAATTTTAATTATAAAGTTTTATCTCAATTTAAATTCATAGTTTAGGAGTTGGGTGTGGATGAGAGTAAAATTTGGGAGCGGATGTGCATGAAATCGATATTTTGGAAGGGGGCCTCAGTAGGAAAACAATTTTGAAGGTAATCGGATAATTTTTTTCATGTTTCAAGCACGTATGTCCGGACATAGTATGTTCGAATAGAATTATTGATTCCAAAATTACATGCTCCACTAAAACTGAAATAGTTATTCTATTGATTCCAAAATTACATGCTCCACTAAAACTGAAATAGTTCGTGTCATCAAATTCTTTTCCAAATATTATAACAATTAGTGGACAAAATTTATCTATCTAGTCCGAGCTTAATAATTATTTATAATCGGCCCAAGTAGCTAGACAGTTGATACTGTCTAGCCCTATAAGCCATATATTAATATTGAATAGCTATGTCGAATTCAACTGTCTAGCCGGATTAATCAAACAAACACCTTTGCTCGGCTCAATTAGCTAGGCAGTATCAGCCATCTAGTCTGATACATCATAAATTGACATTGAACGACTAAATGGAATTTATTTACTCGGTCCAAATCCGACAAACCTCATTAGTTGGCTCAATTGATTAGGCGGATCTAAAAGTGGCTCAATATTCCATTTCTAATCAGCATATAAAGTGGCTCATTTCACTATCTCCAACCAATGTCAGATACAATTTAACACGCCCCCTCACGCGTAACCAACGCCATCTGTTGACAACGATGTTAGGTGTAGCCCATCATTGGATTGGGCTGTCTCTGATACCATATTAGAAATGGAATATTGGGTTCATTCCTCCCTTAAAAGAACTTATAAACGAAGAGGGTTACCTCACCATATTAAAGTGGCTTATGTCACTATCTCCAACTAATGTGGGACACAATTTAACATTGATTACAGGGTGCTAGTGTCCGATCTATCCGAACGTGTCAGACATCATCCCAATTGTAGATCTAGCCTCTACAATAATAATAATAATAATAATAATAATAATAATAATAATAATAATAATAATAAATTAACCAGATATATAACTTTTAATGCAAACTTATAACTCAGAAGCGCAACTTAGTGGTAAAACGCTTCTCGTCCAATCTTGAGGTTGAGGATTTGAGTTATGTGACTCATGTGTACGTGCGTTGTAACTAAAAAAAATGTTTGTAATTTTTTTAAAATTGTAAAATGTAAAATACTATGTTTATCAAAGTTAATAGCACCGGTAATTGGATTTGGTCCAACAACCCTATCGATTAATTTTATAAACTTCTAAAAACCGTTTTCTTAAACCATAATCTTTTAATTAAATTAATTCAAATTATATGCAACATGTCGCACCTCAAAATGAAATTTTCTAAAACTAAAATCTCATCAACTCAGTACTACTTAACAGAGTTAATGCAAGTTGTCCCCTTTGAACACTTCAATTCTTTGGGGTGCATTGTTGGGAGCAATTGTTTGAGTTGTTTTCTAGATTTTCAGCGTAGTGGGATGGTCAAAATCAAAATGGTTAAAAATTTCTACAAAATAACATCATTAAGCATTCTTGAATTGCTCTTTGTTTTCTTCTGGGAAAGAAGAGAGAAAATTCATAGTAGTATATATCTTTATGGGTCAAGATTCAAGAAGCCCACTATCATTTAACTGCTTTAAGACCAAGTCCTCATGTTGAGTCTTCCCTTTATGAATGCATAGTTGGAGCAGTTAGCTATCCCACCAAATTATTCACTTTCTTATTCCTCTTTTACCTGCGGATATGCACAAGTTAATTATCTCCATCTAGAAAAGAAGACATTCGAAGAATAGTAGTAGTATCTTTTCCTCTGCTAGTATCGGAATAGTCATTTCGATATTCTAAAATCGCATTATGGTATCGATTTTGTGATTTTACACTAAATTTTGTTTTTCTCTTTTTTTTAATTAAACTACTTGCAATTGAGCTAGCCCTACCAGTCATACATACAAACATAATGAGATGTCAATACTTCGTTCAAGGTAGACCATATATAATCAAATATATGAAGTGCAAAAGAAAATATTTAATGATACAAATAACTAAATTGGTTGAATAATGAGATCATTAGATGATAAGCATGAAATCACTTGGAAAGTACAAGAGAATATGATAGCAACAGACAGAAAAGCTTCGATCGAAAATAATTTAATTGCAAAGACTTGGACAAAGTCAATTGCACGTCATTGCTTATAGAATCCCAAGACTGCAACTTGTTGTTGCTGGTCATCAACTCCCACTTCTAAATAATACTCCTTTCCTCCCACCAGACTTGGTCTATTTATTTTTACATGGAGTTTAAGGAGAAAACAATTAAGAGTAGAAAATATGTGTAGTAGAGTTTTCAATATGAAATAAAGTGAGTAGAGAGAGAGAGTAAATAGAGGAATAAAATAGGTAGAAAGGGGGGTAATAGTGAATGATACAGAAAATGACATAGAAAAGTAGGATGAAAAGGTGTAAAATAGGTTGCTTAACAAATTAATTAAATCTAACCATCCCTTAATTATTTCCAAAAACGGAAACAAGACAAGATTAACACGACAACCGAAATAGAAATACAGGTCAAGAATAACGGGACAGATGAAGTACTATTTGTAGAGAATATATATACATACATTCATAATGGACATTGAAACTCAATATTCAGCTCATTCTCTTCATAAACACAAATGTTAGCTAATATTTATACTTTGGGATGGATTTACCCTTATACAGGAGAGTGTGGGTCGGTTTACAGACGGATATCAGGATTATGGTACTATTAGTATATCTGGTACAAACTGAGTCATTTGAACCAACTGACAGCAGTTTCTCCTTCCATCAATCGATACTCCATTTCTAATAGTTTAATCGTTTTTCTATTTCATTCATCACCTTAGAAAGTTTCATTCCAAATGTAGTCAAAATTGCTCGGATTTTGGGGAAAATGAGACCGTGATCCAATTTATAAAGTTTTTCCGCCGCTGGAATGTTATTCCCGTTTTCTGGCGTCGTTGTCAGTTGTTTATTATTTCCGATGCCACGGTTGTGGTCGCCTTGATATTGCAACTATGTTGGTGGTGGTGGTGAAGTCTCGCCGTCGTCCGTCGGAGTTATTTTCGATGTGTGTTTTTGATTTGTTGTTCGCGACTTGGTACTATTGGTACAAATGGACTCTGTTCGTACCAATTGTATCACAACCATAATTTGGCCCAATTGGAAAAAATTAGACCGTTCGTCCCAATTATACCAAATTTGGAATAATCGACACTAATAAGACTAAAATTGTACCAAATTTACCACAAAAAAAGACGAACTGAATTTGACACATTTGGGACTGATAAGACTAAAAAGTCGTACCAAATGTACGAACTGTACGAGAATCCTCATACCTGCCTGCGAATCGACCCGCGACCCACCTCCTCTTCATGAAGGGTATTTTTATCTCAAATTACAAATAATAGCCAAATTTGTGTTTACGAAAAGGGTGGATCAAACATTGAATTTAATGCACATTATGGTTATTTCAAAAGTTAACTCATATTATTATTCTCTTTCCTTCTTTAATTTTTAAAATTAATTACACAAACATCCCTATAATGATTCATTATATTGAGAGTCGAGAATGAAGATGTAAGATATATTTTGTCTCAAATCAAGGCCAACTAGAACTTTCAAAAAATAGATAGACGAGGTTAAATTTATGTATTGGAATGTCTCAAATTTTGCTATACCGTTGTTTAATTGTGTATTACTATCACATATGGCACAAGTTAAATGACTTTCTAAATTTTGTATTAAATTGTGTTCTATGTACTAGCATGGAACGAGCGATAATTTGTCATTTGATAGATTGCATCTTATGCGACACATAAATTTCATTGGGTATGATATTTGAGGTTGATTATAATCTATTTTGTAGAATTGTCAATAAATTGAGCTACTTATATCTAAAGAATTCATTCTATTGTTTTAACAATAATTCTACGTATATTAAATAAATTTAACCTCTAATGAACGAAAATTGTTTAAAGTATGCCGAAGAAAAAAAAGATATGTTAGATGTAAAGATTATATAAATCAAATGTTGAAAAAAAAAAATTAACTTTTTATATTCGTTTCGTCAAAACAAATAATTAAGGTCGTTTAACCAAATTAATTCGTCAAAGCGAAGATGTTTGTTGTATAAGGCGCATTGATGTCAATCTTGACTTGGCAGAGACTTTGTAGTATATATTTAAGAATTATTGAATTATGCATACGCAAAATACATACATAATTGACAATTATTTTTCTTTGGTGACAGTTCACTATGTGTGATTGGAGGGTGTTTACATAAATTAGAACTCTCTCTGTAGTCTCTCATATTCATTTTTTATATATAACTAGCGTACGATCCATCGAAAATCGATGGGAAAATATCTTTAATAAAATTATTAGATAGTTTAATATGTTAGAAATTAAGAAAAATGTAACTTGTTAATTATTTTAGGCTTAAATCATTCGATTATGCAATATAGTAAACTCGTTTAGAATATATATGTCCTTGAACAAATATATCTCAAATTCAATTAAAAAGTAATTTTACCACATGTTTACGTCTCAAACTCATATAGTTATGTATATTAAAAATTCTAATCTAATCTATTCACATTCCTTTCGATATTTTTCAAAGGTCTATTCTCCTCCAAAATCGATGTGGGCAGAAATATATTTGTCTCAAAGAGATTGTCTCACGTCAATTTTGTATGAAAATTAAGATGGATCATTTTCATTGCAAATACACTTTGTCCCACATTTATTTAGAAAAGAAAAATAATTTTGAAGATTGTCTATAAGATGAAAGTGACCATATATACCCTATATTATAAGTTCGACATAAGACTAAGGAAAAAAAAAAAGAGTTGAACCATCACTTCGCAATCATCCCGTCTATCCCATCAGTTCCGATCGGAACCTGCCCATTGACTACCGTACTGATTTTGTATTTTATAAATAATCATCTTTCAAATATATTCACAGAAAAATTAATGATGACATTTGTTTTATTTTTTACCATGAATTAATATTTAATTATTTAAATATCTATCTTCCAAAAATATTCACACAATATTTAATAAATAAAAAATTATATTATAAATTGCAGTTTTATATACATAACCATCTTCCAAATATATTCACAAAAAATAAATGATGACATTTGTTTTTTTACATTGTTTTGAGAAGAATTTTTCTAAGTGAGAATAGAACTTTAAGAATTAGTTTCACTATGCACTTGGTGGTTTTGCCTTTACAAAACTTTACGTGGAGTGATTGAGATTCGGAAAATAACTTAGCCAATAACATATATACGATAAAAGTTGACCCTAAATATCCTTAATTTTATGAGTTCAAAATTATTAAAAAAAATTGTCTTGCCAGTACTGAATTAGATCCTTTACGCGCGCAATTCTTGGTTGGAATTAGATCGTTGACAAATCGTTAGTAATTTTTCTGTCAATTTTCCTACATATTTGATGTTTTCCAACGTAGACGATTAACCAAATAATTTGAGATGGTGTGTTTAGAATTATTCAAATATGTTTGAAATTTATATACTCGTACTTGTTTCAAGCCCAATTAAAAAATTAGTCATGTGTGTTCCTTTATAAAAAGAGAAAAAAATCTTTATATCAATATCCGTTGGTTGGGAATTGGCCTGTCTACCGCCATGGTTCCAAGTCAGAATCGGTCCGTTGACCACGATTTTGATTTGTAACTGTAATTTATAATACTCGTTTAGAATTTATATATACCTAAAACATAATAAAAAAAAATAATTGATTGTACTATTCGTTCTTGTGTTAACTGTATAGTAATATTCACTAATTACGATTATAAAATATGCAAAGTTCAAAATCAAACTACAAATAACGTAAAAATCAATTTATAGATGACTATTATAGATTTTAGAAAATACATGAACAAAATGAATAAAATAAAAACTTTAAAATAAATAAGAATAAAGAATGGAGATGTGCCACATGGGATCCCGAGTTGAGGTACCTGTCAGTTAGGAATTGGCCCGTCTACTTAATTAATTGGCAAATTAAAAATTAATAATTTTTTTACAAATTAAATAAAAATTATTAGACTATTTCAAATTTTAATTCCCAACCAATAAATTAGCCAAATAATGTTGGAACAATTTATTCGGCCAACTAATAAATTAGTTCCCTATAAAAAATAATTTTTTATTTGGCCAACTAATAAATTGGCTAAAATAAATAAATTAAAAAATATATATATTTATTGATTCGTCCGACTAATAAATAAATTGGTCAAATAAATCTGGTGGAGCAAAAGATGAGGAAATACAAATTGAGTATAGGTATTTATAGGTTTTTGAATATGTGAAGTTTCATTGAAAAACCGATATAGCACACAAAATTTGAATCGATATTTAAAATCTATTATTTTACATTTAAAAATTTAAAAATTATAAGTGAAAATACTAAACATTAGGTTTAACGTTGGTTTACTTAGTTATGATTTACATTTGAGATTCCAAGTCAATTCATGCATCTATTAAGTTCAGAAAATATTGATTTGATATAATAATATTCTGAATTCAATTATGTATATGATCATGCATGTCTTTTAGTTACGTTTTTCAGAAAAAATAATACTGATAGGTTTACAATAGAATAACCTTACAACTCGTTGTTGACCAAGCTTCAAATCGTGTTTGTGTACGTATTTTTGTAATGTAAAATTGGCCAATCTGAAATGCATATACCAATACATTACCGAATTATTTTGAAATTATTTATTCGGTCAAATAATAAATTAGTTCCCTACAAAAACTAATTATCCATTCGTCCAATTAATAAATTGGCCAAATTAAATTAAAAGTTATAAAAATATAGTTATTTGTTCGGCCGACTAATATATAAATTGGCCAAATAAAACTGGTGGAACAAAAGATGAGAAAATACACATTGATTCTACGTATTTATAGGCTTTTTAAAAGGTGAAGTTTTATTGAAAAACCGATGTGGAACACAATATTTTAGTAGATATTTAAAATCTATTATTTTACATTTAAAAATTTAAAAATTTCAGAAATTAGATAAATAAGAATGGTGGATTAGGAGAGATGCCACGTAGAATTATTTCAAAGCAAGAATCGTTTTCCTTTTAATAATATAATGATAAAGAAAATTTCCTAAATAAACCTTACTTAATGATAGGAAAAGAACCCGTACATTCATACTAATACAAGTGAAAGAAGAAAAATTTCCTAAACTCATGTTATCCATAATATCTAGATCTAGTATACCAAAAGAAAAAAGAAAATACCCGTACATTTAAGTAAAAATAGAACTATATAAGCATTAACAATTGTATTTGGAAGCCTAACACAAGTAAATTTGTAGGTTACCATTGACTATGCATGAATAATGTCGAAATTGTTATGAATAATATATTTATATATGAACATTGCTTGTAGAATTGATTAGAGTTTTCTATTTCATATCTAATATTATTATATATATATACTATTATTTCTACCTGGTATTGAAAACCAATTCGTTCTTTACCCACGGATCAATTATGGATATCTAACAAACACATACAAAATCCATACCTAGCATGCTCTTATGAATTTAATTGCAATCATAGGATGTTTATTCGATATACCTGCGAATTTGATGCACAACGACTCCAGAGTTGACCTTCTGAACTGTTTCCGGCTAGAATACGACGATGGATGGGATCGACCTCGTACTCTCTCTCTTGCTATGGGATAGGCGCCGATTTTCTCTCTCTCTAGGGTTTTATTGCTTAGAATGCAAGTAAGTAATGAGTCTTATGAGCCTTGTATTTATAGATAAATAACTGCTCACATTCATTGAACCTAGACAACCCTTACGGGCCGTAGGAGACAGGCGCCTAGCCCACTAGAAACACAGGCTATTGGGCCAGTTCAGGGATCTACTAGCTTAAATAAGATTGGCCCGATAATATCTGATTTAATCTATTCAGCCCAGAAATATAAATCAGATATAAATATTAATTCATTCCATTAAAGAATTAATACTGACTTACCCTCTTTTTTATTTAATTGAGTCGGGGCTAGTATTAGACTTAATTAATCTCCATGTTTAAGATTCTCGAATATCCATTAATTAATTAAATACCTCTGACAGCAATTAATTAATCAATTAATTATTTACAAATAAATAATTATCTCGAGTGCTACCACTCAAACTTATTATCGTATCGGAACTAATTCTACCTGCAGGGTTTAATACGATAAACTTATTAAGGACCTCGAGAAGATATCATCATCTCATTATGCATAGGACACGGATCCTTATTGCAGCTCTATAAATATCAAATAAGAACTGCTACCGCCCAAAATACGAAATTTCGAACCACTATTAAGTTCTCATTTATAATAGATCAAAGCAATAGTCAGACACTTATTCATGCTGATAAGCCCAATTAAGGTTAAGACTATTTAAGTCACCGAGATCTTTAATTCTCAATAATTCAGAACAGAGAATTAATCTCACTGTGATCCTTTCAATACAATTAACGTACTAGCATAAATAAATAGCTAAGATAAACTTTTTAATACTATTATGCTACAATCTAAACCAACAACTCGTCCAAGTTGTCTCGATTATGAATATTAATTTATATCTCATAAAAAATGCCGATTATATAATCTTCTGTGATCTACAACACACTATATAATCTATGATATTGAGATAATTGGACAAATAATAATTATGCAATAATAAACATTTCAGATAGGAGAATTATAGTGAAATAAATATCAATTGTATATAAACAAAAGTCTTATTTTCGTATACAACCCTTCAATTCTCCCACTTATACTAAAGCAAACTTTTAGTATACAATGAGACTAATCTTCGGCATCTAGGACATATCCCAAATTGCGCTTCCATTCCAAGAAATTTGGTCCGATAAGCGGCTTAGCAGTAAGCACATTCAACAACGGAATAACAGTCATATCTGGAAAAAAAATTAAACATACAAAACGCACATAAGTCACAATTATTGCATAAAACGTTCGTAACATTTATATTGTAACCTTTTGAAAAAACAATATTAAATGAAACCTTCATTAGCTCAAGTGACTTACACGCAAGCCACGATAGTGTGGACGTTTACGTGCGCATCACTCAACCAAACACCCAGTTTTTAATTTTATCTCATGCCAAATTAACCTTATGACAAATAAAATTAATAAATGAACCTTACTAGACCATATCGTCTCGAAAAGGGACTCCGATGGGGAGTTGTATTCGAGACAATATCTAAGCACAGGCCACAATTTAACTAATCCAAAATTGTCCCACATATTGATGCAATTACTAGAACGACATCTCATTGTAAACAATTTTATTAGTTATCTTATTCTAATCTCTCCTAGAATAAACTGTAAGAATTAATACGTGCAAGCCACGACAGTGTGGACGTTTACACGCAAAAAACTCCCACTATTCACGAGACTAAAATACTTTTAGAAGTTTTACTCGACAAAGTCTATAAGTCAATAGCACCTGAAAATACCAGATTCACACCCAAAGTGGTGACCAAAGTGAGAACCAAAGTGTTCACCACTTTGAACTAAAAGGCAGCGGAATAGAAAGACACAAAGAATAAATTTTCACAAGATTATCAATTAATAATCTTGTGAAGTGCCTCAGGCCAAAATATTCACTATATGAAACGTGAACAACGAAAATACTTCGAGTAAACAAGGTCACTAAAAAGAAGACTGATCAACACTCCTTTCACAGAAAGTGGTGACTGATGCAGTCTCAACTACTACTCGAAGAAACAATGAATGAAAAGACTAAAGCTTAGCTACGAGATATATCTCTGCAAAATCGATACATAACAAATGAAATCAGCTATCTATTTATAGCAGCTACCAAACTTGAGCTGCACTCCACACAAGGCCCATGATCCACGAACTTAGCCCATTATCTTCAACAGCAGTGGTCACTGCGTCGTGGACCACTCTCCTGGTTTTTCTCAACCAACTTCCAACAACCTTAACAACAGCATGCACGTTCTTAAATTGTTACTCCCTTGTATTTAGCAGCTGCAATCTTGAATCACCAACCACTTGGACCAAGTCTTCCATACACGTGGCACTTCAATCCAACACCTACCAAAAACAATCCAAGAAATACAAACAAGACTATGCAATATAATTATAAGGCAAAGTCAACAATAATACATTAACAGCACCTATGCAAGCCACAATCGTGTGGACGTTTACACAAGCCTACTAACTTAATTCGTCTAAAATCAATTGTGGAGGTCTAATTTGATTATTAAAATCAAGTTAACATGCTTAGTCATTTTTAATTCAAAAGGTTTTCGTATGCAAATCACGTAAAATACAGAACTACTAAACATGCTTTTTCTAGAACTCACATAATAAATCATGCTCGCTTGAATTCATAACATGCTTAGAATAATACGATAAATTCCTAGCATGCAATTTCTAAACTCAAATAATTTCAAAACAATTACAAATTATATCATGCTTTAGAAATAATAACACCTTAACGGTGATTAAAACCCAGGACATGCAATTTACAATAAAAAATAAATAAATTGTCGTCTCGTCGTGGATAATTTGTACCTGCTTAAATTATTACAAAATTAATAAAGGAAATAAAACAAACTATCTATTACAAAAAATCTTCGTCTTCAAGTCTTTCCAAATCCGTCGCCTTGAAGCATCGCCCAAGAAGGAAACGAGATCAAAAGCATCTCGTTTTTTCATCACGACCCGACCCACGCAAGGGGGCCTCACCGTGCGGCTGCCTATACGCCGAAACCCTAGGTTTTTAAACCTAGGGTTTCGCATGGAGCAAAACACGCCGGCAGCCCCATCGCCTCGCCGGAATCGCGATCCGGCGAGTGCAGTGGACAAATTTCGTATTTTCATTTTAGGTTCATCGGACTTAGCTTGTCAGCCTGACGAGTTAGACGAGACCGATGAGCCGGCCCAATAAATGGTATAATAGGCCCAAAATCATCCCTCAAGCAGTCAAGTTTAAAACTACTAAGGGTCCAACAAAGTAGCCCGGCTGACATGGTCAAGTATATCCTACCTAGTCAGCCCGACCGACGTGGTCAAAGATATATCTTGACGGTTCCACGAAAATAGCAACAAATGAGAGTGGAAGAACGGATGGATAAGGCCGACGTACCAAACCCTAGCGGGTGGGCCGGCGCCACTAAACACTAAGGGGTTGGTCATTTTTATATATACGGCCCGACTAGGCCACGAAATACACACATTAACTAACACTCGCACTATCACACTATCTCTCTCCATCCCTCTTCCCTCCGCCGCCTTATCTTCTCGCTCTCATCGGCCTGACATAGCAACATTGGTTACCTCTGCTGTCGGGCTGATACCAAATCACTCACTTGTCACCGTTTCCACCCTCCAGACGCTCTCGGCCACCCGGATCTATCATTATTCTCAACTATCACTTTTTACTCGCTTTCTTTAATAATTCTCTCATTCCACCCTTACTTACTTGAGCGTCGGAGGCTCTTCGGTCAACACCCCCCGCCGGTGCTCATCCAAGGGCTCTCACGTTCTGTTCGTGTTGTGTTGACAGGTTGCTAGTGTCCGATCAACCCGACGTGCCTGACGTCACCCTCAATTGTAGATTTAGCTTCTACAGCGAGCACATCATCACGTCGCCACCGCTGCCCCCACTTCCACCCATCCCCGCCTTCGGAACAGCAAGGATGGAGAGAGGACAGCCGCGTCGCAGCTGTGCATCGCCGCTCGCCGCCGTCGAAGTCGCGACAGCGCCGCGACGAGTCGCACGGCACGGAGCCGTTCCAGCGCTCGTCGCCGCCGCCGCCTCGACCGTCTGCTGCTGTTGCTGGATCGCCGCTGCTGCTGTCGCTGCCGCCGTTTCGCTTTCGCCTGAGAAGAAGAGCCATCGACGTTGGCGATCAAATCGCCTCCACCGCCCCGTTCGACCAGCCACCAGACACAGGGGTTAAACCCTCGTGTCTTGCCGAGCACGACGAACCCAGCAGACCCACCGCAACGGCAGGTCTGCCGCCGCGATGAGCCGCGCGTGCCAAGCACGCGCCGTTGCGTTTTGTTGCGCAGCTGTCACGCCCTTCCTCCGTTCGTGCATGGGTCGAGATGGACACCATAAACGTTGGAGAAGGAGCTCCAACGAGTTGGATTTCTGCCCGTCTCTCACCATGCACGGTGGAAACCTAGCGCGTGAAAGCAACGCGCCGCCGTTCGCCGCCACGCGCCGTCGCCGGCCTTCCTCCTGTTTCAATCTTGTCCGTTTCTCGACACGTACAACAATTACAAATCGAAATAACAATTTACAACTGAAATTCTAATCTAACCACGGATTTTCTCGTGGTAAAAATGGCCAAAACGACAAATTAACAGAAAATAAACGAATCCACGACGAGACAACGAACATACATGCATATAAATACATAAATAAAATCAGATTTTATTTAATTATGGATTTACTGTTCGTTAATCCGACAGAGCCATAACATACAGACCAGGGCTCTGATACCAACTGTAGGAACCAGTTATTGAAAACCAATTCGTTCTTTACCCATGGATCAATTATTGATATGTGACAAACACATACAAAATCCATACCTAGCATGCTCCTATGAATTTAATTGCAATCATAGGATGTTTATTCGATATACCTGCGAATTTGATGCACAACGACTCCAGAGTTGACCTTCTGAACTGTTCCCGGCTAGAATACGACGATGGATGGGATCGACCTCGTACTCTCTCTCTTGCTATGGGATAGGCGCCGATTTTCTCTCTCTCTAGGGTTTTATTGCTTAGAATGCAAGTAAGTAATGAGTCTTATGAGCCTTGTATTTATAGATAAATAACTGCTCACATTCATTGAACCTAGACAATCCTCACGGACCGTAGGAGACAGGCGCCTAGCCCACTAGAAACACAGGCTATTGGGCCAGTTCAGGGATCTACTAGCTTAAATAAGATTGGCCCGATAATATCTGATTTAATCTATTCAGCCCAGAAAATCAGATATAAATATTAATTCATTCCACTAAAGAATTAATACTGACTTACCCTCTTATTTATTTAATTGAGTCGGGGCTAGTATTAGACTTAATTAATCTCCATGGTTAAGATTCTCGAATATCCACTAATTAATTAAATACCTCTGACAGCAATTAATTAATCAATTAATTATTTACAAATAAATAATTATCTCGAGTGCTACCACTCAAACTTATTATCGTATCAGAACTAATTCCCCTTGCAGGGTTTAATACGATAAACTTATTAAGTTCCTCGAGAAGATATCATCATCCCATTATGCATAGGACACGGATCCTTATTGCAGCTCTATCAATATCAAATAAGAACTGCTACCGCCCAAAATATGAAATTTCGAACCACTATTAAGTTCTCATTTATAATAGATCAAAGCAATAGTCAGACACTTATTCATGCTGATAAGCCCAATTAAGGTTAAGCCTATTTAAGTCACCGAGATCTTTAATTCTCAATAATTCAGAACAGAGAATTAATCTCACTGTGATCCTTTCAATACGATTAACGTACTAGCATAAATAAATAGCCAAGATAAACTATTTAATACTATTATGCTACAATCTAAACCAACAACTCGTCCAAGTTGTCTCGATTGTGAATATTAATTTATATCTCATAAAAAATGCCGATTATATAATCTTCTGTGATCTACAACACACTATATAATCTATGATATTGAGATAATTGGACAAATAATAATTATGCAATAATAAACATTTCAGATAGGAGAATTATAGTGAAATAAATATCAATTGTATATAAACAAAAGTCTTATTTTCGTATACAACCCTTCATGACAGACTTGAGAGTAATAATAATATTTCTCATTTCTTGTGTCGTCTCTCTCTTCTCTTCTCTCTATTTTCTGTGTACTTGTTCAACTTACATTACAACACGTTATCAACACGAGTCTCTAGCCAATTGAGTGGAAATTGAGAGTAAACCGGAAGAATGGTGTCTTTCCCTGCAAGGTAATCTTCATGAAAAATCATATATATTTTTTTTACAAATCGTTATTTTTTTCTGATGTGAGAGATTGTTTTTTGATGTTAATCATTAGTTCTGAATTTTATGTTACAGAACAAATTTAAATTAAGTATCCCAGTTGTTTTTCTCTTTCCCACTTTCATCAAACACTTCTCTGGTATAATTGCGCTTGTGTATGTGCCCATTTTTCTTTAATTATCTCTCTTCTGTTATTAAACTATAGATTTTTAATTGGAAATAAGTTTCTTCGTATGCACACTAATTTAGTTTTTCAGCGATTTGATATTGAGTGTTGAAGTTAAAACGTTTATTTGTTAATTTTAAATCTTCGCATGTTGTAGAAGTTTTGATATCAGTAATTCAGTTCAGTAAGATGTGTCATGAGTTCTATCAATTAAAAATTCGTATTCTATGTAAGTATAAGTTAAAAGTTTTGATTGTTCAATGCTCATTATTTAGTCGTTATACTTTTCAAATGATTAAGGATGATTACAGAGTTTGTAGATTAATACTATCTTATTAAGGTATCTTATTTGTCTTGAACAAGAAAATAATTAATATGTTTCTTTCTATAGTATACGTATTTATATGTAAATGTGATAGTATTAATTAATTATTTGATGTCTCATCATGATATGTTAATTCATTTGTATGGAAGCACTAAATATTTGAATCAGTTTTATACATGAATTGTTTGAATTTATGCATTTATGCTATGGTTGTTATAATTATTACTCACATATGCACTTTTTTCGAACAATTATTGTAGTTTGAACATGTGACATCAATAAAAGCGAAAGTTTTGATTTTCTTGCGTAACCATCTGAATAAGGACCTTAAAAATGAGTACCTTACTGAAAAAGGGCCCTATTGTCCTAAGCAATTCCTGAAGGATCGGTTTGATCAACAAACGGCAATTATTCTCCCTCAGGCACAATATTGATTGGTTTAATTTAAGATTTCAGGATTTCAAATCCGTGATTGAGTATAATTCTGCCTTGCATCGTATTGTGTCACAGCTGAAACTCTGTAAGCAGGAAGATACAGAGATTGAATTGATAGAGAAAACTCTGTCTACTTTTCATGCTAGTAACCTTGTACTACAGTAGCAGTACAGGGCCAAGAATTATACTAAGCATTTTGAGTTTATTTCTGCTTTACTGGTAGCAGAAAAACATAACCAACTGCTAACGAAAAATCACAATGCTAGGCCAGTTGGTACACAAGCAGTGCCTGAAGCACATGCTACCACATATAAAGGTGGTCGAGGGAGAGGTCGAGGAAATTCAAGTTGGTCCCAACGTGGTGGACGAGGTTGGTCACATCGAAGAGGTCGAGGCTGTGGATACAATAATGTTGCTAAATTCAAAAGTTATGGAAAAAGTTTTCAAATGACACCCCCTTCACAAAAGGATGGTCCATCTCAACAATCTAAAGAAAAGCAACAAACCAAAGCTAAGCAACAAACTTATCATAGATGTGGATACGAGGGTCATTGGACCCGCACATGTCGCACTCCGAAGCATCTTGTGGAAGCATATCAAAGAATGCTTAAGGACAAAAAGGGCAAGGGAACTCAAGGTGAATCACATCATGCTAGTTTGCGTGATACAACTACGACTTTAAATGCCGATGATGACGATTTGATGCAACTTGAACTTGAAGATTATGGAGATCAAGAATGATTTTATCTTATTTTGTCAGACTATTTAGACATTTTTAGAATTTATGGTTATGTTTTTCGATCATGCAAAATGGACATGACTCTAGTTTATTTTATTTTGTTGAACTTATTTGGGATGTTTTGATTATTTGAATTACTTGATTTTTAACTCTGTTTATTTTTAATTTATTTGCATATTTTTTCTTCTTTGCTTATAGAAACCACAAAATCTCAATATGCAACCCATGAAGAATGTGAATACCTTGTGTCTAGTGGATAGTGCCACAACACATACTATTCTTACCGATAAGAAATATTTTCAAACACTTACTAAAAAAAGAGGGAGTGTAACTACAATTGCAAATGACAATATCCTTATTGTCGGTCCCGGAAGAGCTTCATTGATACTCTTCATGGGTACTGAATTAATCTTAAATGATGAACTTTTGTATCCACAATCTAAACGTACCCTTCTTAGCTTTAAAGACATCCGATTAAATGGTTTTCACATTAAAATCAAAACTGAGAACAATAATGAGTTTCTAATCATAACTCAAGATGTTGGATGTCGAAAACGAGTTATAGAAAAACTTCCTTCTTTCTCCTCAGGGTTGTACTACACTCACATTCGACCTAATAATCATGTTGCGCTAAGTATGAATTTTAAAGACCCAAAATCTTTTAAACTATGGCATGAGCGAATGGGTCATCCTGGGCAAATATGATGCGTCGGATTATTAATAATGTTGTTGGGCATAATCTACAAACAAAAGATTTATCTTAATCAAATGAGTTTGTTTGTAAAGCATGCGCAAAGGGTAAACTTACAGTACGACCTTCTCGTACTAAAGTTGGAATAGAATCTCCTACATTTCTTGAAAGAATTCAAGGAGATATTTGTGGACCAATTCACCCGGCGTCGGGACCATTTCGATACTTAATGATTCTGATTGATGCTTCCACTCGATGGACTTATGTATGCTTGTTGTCTACTCGCAATAAAGCATTTGCAAAACTTATTGCCAAAATCATTGAGTTGAGAGCTCAATTTCCTGATTATTCCATCAAGTCTATTCGAATGGATAATGCCGGTGAATTCACGTCAAAATCTTTTGACGAATATTGCCTTTCATTAGGTATCAAAGTAGAACATCTTGTTCCTTACGTCCACGCTCAAAATGGTCTAGCCAAATCATTAACCAAACGTTTAAAATTAATAGCTCGACCATTGTTACAAAAATCCAACTTACATGTTACTTGTTGGGGACACGCAATTTTGAATATAGCTAATTTGCTCCAAATCCGACCAACTGCATATCATGATTATTCCCCCATACAATTAGTACGTGGTAAAGAACCAAACATTTTCCATCTGCGAATATTTGGTTGTGGAATGTATACTCCAATATCACCACCTATGCGTACCTCAATGGGCCCTCAATAAAAACTAGACGTTTACGTGGGTTATGAAACTCCATCTATTATTAAATTTCTTGAACCCATGACTGGGGATCAATTTATTGCTCGGTACGCTGATTGTATTTTCGATGAAGATCATTTCTCGATATTAGGGGGAGACAAAAGCCCAAATTTAACACAATGTCGAGAAATTTCATGAAATGAAAAGAATCTTCAATATTTAGATCCACTGATGGTCCCGAAACGAGTTACTGGTGTATGGGGGGGGGGGGGAATACACCAGTTAGGATTTTTCAGTTTTCGAAAAACTTAACACTTGAAAACAACTTCAACTGAGTAAAAGGACTCAGGTGGGATCTCACAGCTGAGTAAGCAAACTCAGTTGGAAGAGCGGTGCTGTGCGGAATGTGGTGGAAAATAAACTCGTTAGAAACAACTCACGCAAACCAGCTCGGTTGGTCAAGAACCAAAACAGCTCGGTTGAAAAAGTGCAAAAGAGGTTTGAATGCTGGTTAGTTCGGTCAGTTAGAAATGCAATATGGACTAAAAAAAATAAACACGACACACAAGATTTACGTGGTTCGGAGATAACTCCTACGTCCACGGGGAGATGTGAGTCCACACACCTCAGTCCAAGTTCTTCTGGACAGAACCACTCAGCTTACGCGGGTTGAGTAACCGTTACAGTTTAGTTTCCGGGCACTAAACAACCTAAGTCAAGTTTACGGGTACTTGATGACCTGACTACTCAATTACAGGAAGAGTAAGGTCCTAGCACACTTTTTAGGGTGTGAGAAAGGGTAGGATATCCAACTACAGCTCGATCAAGAATGAGAGCTGGATCTAAGGCTTGAACGAATAAACACTCAACCTAAGATCAAAAATAGTTTCGAATTCTAGGAACCCTCAGCTACTAATGTTCTCTCAAATAGGAACTCTCAGTTGCTGATGCTCTTAGATGATGATTTTGCAGATTTGCTTTGATTTCTCTCGAGAAAGCTTTTGAATTTTTAGTCGTCTATGTGTCTATCTGCATCTCTTACATCTCAAATGAGATGATGCCTCTATTTATAGGCGGAGAGAATCAACTAGCCGTTGGAGGAGCAGTTGATCTCTGATCGGTTGAAAGCGATGGCTTGTCTCTCATCTCTGCAGACTTTCCCGATATGGCATCTGTGCTCCTTTGCTTTCCATCTGAGACAGCCTTGTGTTGGGCCAGATGGGGTAATGACTGAACGGTCAAACCCTCATGTGACTTCCTTTTGGAATTCAAATCTTTGACATTCAACTTCGGTTTGTCGGTTGAAAGTCTTGACCTTCATCTGAGTGATCTTCAGCTGATGTTCCGATCTGTCGAGTTCTCAGCTGACTTTGAACTTCAAAACAGTTGAACTCCTTGTTCAGATTCTATAACTGAGGTTCTGAAACTGAACCCTCAGTTGTCTTCCACTTCTTTACTCAGTTGGGTTTGAACCCTCAGATGATTTCTTTTTCATCTGATGTTCTCTTCCTTTCAACTGTTTCTCATTTGATGAACGCTCAGTTGGTTTCCTTCAACTGATGTTCTGAAGACTTCCCCTTGTTTACATCTGAACAAATGAACTCTCAGTTGTCTTTCTTCACAACTGATGTTCTGTCTGAGTGACGCATTGTTGCCATCTTCAGCTGGAGACCTGTAAAGATAAAAACTTAACTTTGCTCAAACAGCGAGCCTAAATTCTAACATTAGGTACTGGCAACATCTACTCGGTTGGGGTCAGCCGGTTTTGGAATTCATCAAAACTTATACTAATAAATTTCCCAACAATTTCCCCCTTTTTGATGATGCCAAAACCACTTACAGCTTGAAACCACTACTGATCTAAACCTCACTAACTTATCTAAAATCTCAGTTGAAATTCTAGACAGTCTATAAGATAAAACATCAAAGGGTTAACACAGTTATAACATGAAATTGAAAGACTTTGTGATTCAGAGCTTGGACAATGAGGAATTGTTCATCAAGGTGAATCGTATTATATACTTTGAAGTTTTTGTTACATCTGAAGGTTACAAAGTTAAGCGCAAAACATAGAAAGATACAACAGTTGCTTCAAAAACTACAACATCCAAAAACATTATCAGCTCAAAAACTTTGACAGCTCAGAAATACTGTTGACCGTACTTGTTGAAGATACGGTTGAAGATTTCCTTCTTCGCTTCCGACTCAATCCCAGTGTTGACGCTGTGTTCCTTGCATACTTGCCTCGCCTCAGCTAAGATCGTATTTCTATTTGGCGTGCTTGTGCCATTGATCATCGGAGGGCGGTATATGCACTTCTTTGGAACTGGAACAGTGTTGGGATCAAGCTGAGCATTCAGCATAGCTCGCTTGAACTGACTAAACATTCCAGGGTCTCCAGAGCTGAGTTCCCACAGGGCTTCCTTGAAGGCTAGCCTTGGGTCTTCAGTCGAGTAGACTTTCCTGTAATAGAAGTCATTGACGAACTCATGTTTGAACTGTTCCCAGTCATCGTTCCACTCCGCATTCATCCACTTGTCAACATGTGGGTATCGAGACGGGAGCGGAGCGTTCTTCTGCAGCTGATGCGTCGACTTTCTAGCCTCAGCCTTCATCTGGTTCTTGTTGATTCTTCGCACACTCCGGCTGGCTTTGTTTCTGTCGACGTTCTTCTCCACCTTGGCGAGCTCCTTCTCGAACTTGGCCACCTTCTTGGCCTGATCGGCAGCGAACTTCTTGATCCAAGAGGGATTCAAGTACTTCTCCTTAGGCACCTCCATAGCTTTAGCAGCTTCGATACAGTCTTCAACGGATATCCCGTCAAGTTCTGCATCGAGCTCGGCTGTGAGCTCGGCTACAAGGTCGTGGGAGACTTCCAGTTCGGGCTGCGACCCTTCAGCTTCAGCTGGCACTCCTTCTTCTTGCTGGAGAACAGCTTTCCCTTGTCCATCTCCAGCTGCCGGCTCCTTGTCTTCCCCCTTTTTGGCATCATCCAAAAGGGTGGCAACAGTGCCATCCAGAGAGATCAACTTGGCTTCAGCTTGTTGAATGCGGGAAAACAGCTCTTCAACAGCGTCCTTCTCTTCCACCTTCTTTGCCAACTCCAAGTCTTGGCGCTCCTGCTCAGCTCGCTGCACAGCTGCAAAGGTCGCAGAGACCTCTTTGTGAAGGGAGACGAACTCAGCTCGGAAAGAGGCGAACTGAGCCATCCACTCCTGGTCCTGAGTCTGCTGGGACTTTGCGAGGTCAGATTCAGCAACGGTCTTGAACACGTTGAAATCCGAGCTGAGGCTCTGAACGGCCTTCCTTAGAGCCGAGACCTCCGAGCTGGAAGAAGTGGAGAGATCTTCGAGCTTGTGCTGCAGAGAAGAGGAGAGGTGATCTAGCTGATTCTTCAGGCTGACATTTTCTGCCATCAGCTGTTGCATCCTATCAGCTTCTTCCTCCTTGCCCAGCTGGATTTTGGACAGCATCTCCGTCCTGAGCTGGTTGACCCTCTCCGAGATCAGCTCGCAGATGACGTCGGTTGAGAGAGCTAGCTGATCGGAGGGTCCGGGCAGGAGCGGTGGTTGTGGCTGGGCAGCAGACTCTAGGACAACCATGGCAGATCGGCTGGCGAGGTAGGCCTTGAGCTTGTCTTCTTCTCTCTTGGCCGCCTCATCAGCTGCGTCGACGTCGTCCATGTAGGAGGCATTTTTGGCGAGCATGTCATCAAGAAAGTGAACAGCTTCAGGGTTGTTGCACAGCTCCCTGGTGTCTATCCCTTCTTGGATGCTTTTGTCCAGACGTCGTCGGAGCACAACCACCTTTTGGTTGTAGGCCACCTCCAGGCTCTGGTAGTCAAAGTACTCCCTCAGGTTGGACTCTTCGACCTTTAACTTGTCCCAGCCATGGATCCTGAGGGTCTCCTCCTTCACGTACCAGTAGCTGAATATGACACTGAATTGGTATAGAAGCTCCGTCCCGAGAACAGAGAAAATAGGCATCGATGTTGCCTCGGGGAACATACCAATCAGCTTGCGGAAGCAGTAGCTGAGTCTTCCTTCATATTCAGCCAGGATCGCCTGACGGTTGGCTTCTTCATCGATCTGAGGGGGGTCGATATCGAAGGTTAAGGGTTCGATGGTTTCTTCAACGTTGGCCGAAGAAGTGGTCACAACGTTGGCATCGAGCGAGAGGCTCGGAATATCTGACTGGGGACCAGTTGAGAGAACCTGATCCTCTTTGGATGGAGAGTTGGCTGGCTGGAGGATTTCTTCTGTCACAGGTGGGTTAACCTGGCTGGCATCAGCTCTAGACCGACTGTCGTGGGACTCCTCAGATAAAGAAGAGTCATCTGAGGAGGAGCTGGCATCCACCACTTGGATCTCCACGTCTCCACCTGCCTCCTCAGCCACGTCCTCCTGGCGAGTTGAAGAATAAACACAGCTGGGTCAACCGATTGACTGGATTCGGTTGACTCCTTCTCCTCAGCCGGCTTGACCACCACTGGACTTGTTGTGGATGGTTTAGCCGCTGGCTGGATGATTCTTATCCTTGGCCTCTTCTGCAGAGGTTCCTCCTCTTCCTCCTCTTCGTCTTCTTCCTCCTCAGCTACGTCTTCCAGCTGGCGCTTCGCCGGCTTGGTCCTCGAAGGGCGACGAGCAGCTGCCTCCACAGCTAGCTTGGGGACACCCTTGGGGGTGTAGACAGCTTCTACAACATTCCTGGCCTTCTTGGCTGAGGGGAACAGTGACAGCTTGCTGACTGGAGTGTCCTCACTCCCTTCCCATGTCAGCGGCAGACCCTTTGTGGCTTGGAGGATGAGGGCTGATATCTTTGTCCCGAAATTGAGAGTCCCCTTGACACTCAACAGAACATCCCCGGACTCAGCTGTCGTCTCGGATATCTTCTGCTTCTCCGACACCAGCTGGCTCTCTATATATCCCAACCAGTCGACCTGGTGCATCTCTTCCAGGGCCTTTTGCTGCTTGAGCTTAGGACGGCTGATGTCCCCGAAGGCTCCACCATATGCGAAGATGCATTTGGAGATTACATCGAAAAGAAGTCGGTGCTCCGGCTTCAGCTTTGTCCTTTGCATGCTCCCCTTCAATGGTTCGGGAACAAGAAGAATGGTTTGAAGGAAGGCATCAGCTTCCTTGTCAGAAAAGTTCCCCACCACGTCTGTGGCTTCACGGTTTCTGGGGATGAGCTTCTCCAGCTCCTTCGACACCTTTATCTCCACAACGGAGTCTTCTACTATTCGGGAGGTTCTGTGGCGTTGCTTGCACGGGATGATCGTGACAAGCCCGTCATTTGCGACTCGTTGCAGATTACGGTAGAAATGTACGATCTGCTTCCTGAGCAACAGGGCCGGAGAGAGGGTGGCCCAATCAAGCAGATGGTGGTCGGAGAGGATGGCGGCGATTGGAGCAAGCTCAGGCGAGGAGAGAGCCGCTCTGGATAATATCTGTTCGAAATGAATCTTCGACATCACCATGTCGAACGATTCCTGGAACGTTGCAGGCTCTGGGGAAACCATTTTGTTTAGAAGCTTTTGACTTGGGCGCCATCTCGAGGAGATATATATGCAAAGAAAGAGTGAAAGACTTTACTGGAAATGGCGAAACAAGATTTGAGAAGATGATGAATAGTGAGTAAAGATATGCACGAAGAGAGAAAGTAAGGATCACTTCCTGATTTGCCGTATTATATAATCTTTGACTCGGATAAAATCAACGGCTGGGGTTAAATCGCGCGAATCTATTAACGGCTGTGATTTCGCGACTGTTGAGTAATTTTGACTGATATACCACGCGCGCGAGTGAGAAGGTGAATAGTTTGAGGTGTCAGCCCAGTCGCACTATAAAGTAAGGCTATAGATGTTCAGCCAGACTTTACATTAAATGCGATATGATGGCTTGTTTAGTCTAGCTGACATGTTCAGGAATGTTTGAATTTATTTCAAACATTCTCATTTAATATCATAACACCTTCAGTCATAAATGATACCTGCCAGCTGATGTCTGAATCAGCTGTGTTCATTTGTTGAATTCCTCAGTTGCCGCATACCATCAGCTGACTCGAGTTCGTCTGTACAGCTGACGTCTGTTCCATTATTGCAGCATACCATTAGCTGACTCAAGTTCATCTCCTCAGCTGAAGTTTGATGTCCTCAGTTGGCAATTCGTATCTGAGCTTCCCCCTTCATCTGTGCTTCCCCCTTAAGTCGATATCCGATTCTTCAGCTCGGATGAACCCTTGTCAGCTCGGATGATTCTTCTGCTCGGATGAGTTTTTAGCTCGGATCCAAAAGTCCTAGAAGATCACACAGCATCTTGAACCGGGCTTCAGGAAGAGGTTTGGTGAGGATGTCAGCTCTCTGAATCTCAGTTGGGATCTTCTCCATGGACACATCCTTCTTCTCAATATGATCTCGGATGAAGTGATGACGAATATCGATATGCTTAGTCCGAGAGTGATGAACAGGGTTTAGAGAGATAGCTATGGCACTCGAGCTATCACAATGTATGGGAACCTGTCCAGTTGAGACTTCATAATCTCTCAGCTGCTGCTTCAGCCACAATACTTGCATGCAACAGCTTCCGGCAGCCATGTACTCTGACTCGGTTGTCGAAGTAGCAACACACGCTTGTTTCTTGGAGAACCATGAAACCAGCTTGCTTCCCATGAACTGACAGTGTCCAGAAGTAGACTTTCTGTCCAACCGATCTCCTGCTAGGTCGGCATCTGAGTATCCAGTCAGCTGGATATTGTCATCAGTTGGGTACCACAATCCAACATTGACAGTTCCCTTCAGATACTTAATGATGTTCTTTGCTGCCAACATGTGTGCTTCTCTTGGTTGGACTTGAAAACGAGCACACACTCCAACTGCGTATGAAATGTCTGGTCGGCTGGCAGTTAGGTAGAGCAGCGAACCGATGATTCCTCTATACTGGCTGGCATCAATGAGCTTTCCCTCAGCTCCTGGTTCGATCTTCTAGTTCGTGTTCATAGGGATCTTCGTTGTCTTACTTGTCTGCAATCCGAACTTGGTGATGAGCTCCTTTGTATATTTGGACTGGTTGATGAAAATCCCTTCAGGTGACTGCTTCACTTGTAATCCAAGGAAATAATTCATCTCGCCCATCATTGACATCTCGAACTTTTCCTTCATAAGATCGGAGAATTTCTTGCACAGCTCCTCCGACTTGGACCCGAAAATGATGTCATCGACATAAATTTGCACGACAAGTATATCTTCTCCAACTTTGATGGTGAACAGAGTTTTATCAACTGAACCTCGTTTGAACCCCGAGTCCAGAAGAAATCCACAAAGAGTGTCATACCATGCTCTTGGTGCTTGCTTTAGACCATAGATAGCTTTCTACAGCTTGTACACTCTTCCATCTCCAGTCTCAAAACCAGGAGGCTGTTCAACATATACATCTTCTTTTATATCTCCATTGAGGAATGCACACTTCACATCCATCTGATATACTTTGAACTTGTGATGTGCGGCATAAGCTAGAAAGATCCGGATGGCTTCAAGCCTTGCAACTGGTGCAAAGGAATCTTCGAAGTCAATTCCTTCTTGTTGGCAGTATCCTTGAGCTACCAACCTTGCTTTATTCCTCACAATGAATCCAATGGCGTCTCTCTTGTTTTTGAAAATCCACTTTAGTCCAATCACCTTGACACCATTTGATCTTTCTACCAACTCCCATACACAGTTGCGTAGAAACTCATTCAATTCTTCTTGCATGGCTGTTGTCCAGTGGACACAATTGAGAGCTTCCCCAACATTCTTCGGTTCTGGAACATGAGCTACATAGCAAGAAATCATGGCAATATCTCCAGCTTGCTCGAACTCCTCTAGAACTGCCAATTCCTCAGCATATTGGGCATAAGTGTTGGATTCTTCCTCGGTTGATTCTGGATTTGCAACTCTGCTCCGTGTGCGCACACCCTCGGTTGGATCTCCGATGATGTCGTTGGTGTAATGAACTTCATACCATCTTCGGTTGCGTCTTCCTTCTTCTTCCAACAGTGGCTGTTCAGACATCTGAGTTGGAGTCTTCAGAGCTGGTGATTGATCAACTGTTGAGTCTGGATCCTCAACATTTACAATAGATTGAACTGAGTTCGGTTGGGCATCGGATGCTGATGTAGTTGGATGGACATCAGCTGAAGTTCCCCCTAGGGACGAGCTGAGGTCTTCGCATTCATCTTCAGAGGAGTATGGGTCCTCATCCTCAGTTGCCCATACCAGTGGTTCAGCTCGGTTCTTTTCCCGAAGAGCTTGCGATCTGGTGAGAACTGGTAGAACAGCTGGATCCGCGTGTTGTTCCTTTACCTGTTCCCTGCACTCAAAGGTAGATTCATCAAAACTAACATGAGGTGTTATTTCCACAACACGAGAGTTGTTGTTGAAAACTCTATATGCCTTGATCCGAGCTGCATATCCAAGAAATATGCCCTTTGAAGCTTTGGCATCAAAAGTTTTCAACTGAATCTTCCCATTGTTGTGAATATAACACTTAGATCCAAAAACACGAAAATAAGAAATATCTGGCTTTCTGCGTCTCCACAGCTCGTAGGGCGTCTTTCCCAACCGCTTGGTGAGAAGAGATCGATTCTGTGTGTAGCATGCTGTGTTGATCGCTTCAGCCCAAAATCTCTTAGGTAGTGCTGAGCTCGCTAACATGGATGTGGCTGCATCCTTCAGAGTTCTATTTCTTCGCTCAGCTACGCCATTCTGTTGTGGAGTACGCGCGGCTGATGTTTGATGGGTTATGCCATTCTTTTCGCAATATTCAATGATGGTTTCATTTAGAAACTCCGTTCCACGATCTGATCTGATAGATATGATCTTCATCTCTTGTTGGTTCGATATCCGATCCATTAGCTTGGGCAGCTCATCTCGGGTTTCACTCTATCTTGAGTAGTCATCAGTTACAACCAAAGTATATTCGTTTCCATTAATGCTTTTTAGTGTAACTGGCCCGAAGAGATCCATATGAATCAGCTGCAACACTCGGTCGGTTGAAGGAGTTGACTTCAACCGGAAGGAGGTTCTAGCGAGCTTTCCCAGCTGGCATGCACTGCATATGTGTGTTGTTGAAAACCCTCGGTTAGGTATGCCTCTTGCATGTTCTTGTCTGGCAAGTCGGTTCATCGTCTTGAAATTCAGATGGTTGAGCCTTTTGTGCCACAGCCAGCTCACATCCGAACTGCTCTTTGACAACAAGCAAGTGTCAGGGAGGCTGCTGTTCCAGTCAGCGTAGTATACATTCCCTGTTGGAGATCGATTTCCCAACAATATCACTTGCTTTGATCCGACATCTTTAACTCTGCAACCATGTGCATCAAACTTGACAGAGAACCCATTATCAAAGAATTGACTGATGGAGAGCAGGTTATGCTTCAATCCATCAACAAAAGAAACATTAGAAATTGAAACATGATTGGTTTCAAGGGTACCGTAACCTCTGGTATAACCTTTTGAGTTATCACCAAAAGTAACTGATGGACCTTCTTTCTCCACGAAACTTCCAAGCAAATCCTTCAGATTTGTCATGTGTTTCGAGCATCCACTATCCATCACCCACATTGTTGTAGACGCCTTCTTCTTCCTCAGCTGTTTCTCCTGTACCTGCAAGGAGAAACTCGCTTAGGTCCCCAATTTCAGTTGGGTCCTAGAGGGTTAGAACCAATTCCCGCTGGAACCGTGCGTCGCTTTTCTCTGTACACTCGAATAGCCTTGTCATTCCAAATGATCTGCCCATTTTCATCAATTATAACAACACTCCAGTTATCCTTAGGCTTGTTGTTTGAAATGATGCTCTGTTTCTTGGGAGGAGTTGGATTTCTCCCATGTTGGGCTTTAGGAAGTGAGGCTTCCCCCCTATTTTGATGGCGATTCTTATCCTGTTGAGTTTGTCTGTGAGGTCGGACGGCTTTGTGGAATCTTCTTGGCTGATTCTGATTCCATTGCCTTGGCTGTTGACGATGGCTGTTCATGCCCGGATGTTGATTCATGTTGTGGCATGAGTAACCATAGCTGTCGTAACTTTTCCACATAGGTTGACTCTGTTGGAACCTCTGATTGTTGTGGTGATGGAACCGTTGTTGATTATATCGGCTGAAGCTTGGTCGGTTCTGTTGGTTCCATCTCTGCTGTGATTGGTTTGTTGGTCGGTTATCACGTCGGTTCTGAGCTTTGATATGTTGTCGATTTTGAGCTTGATTGTGACTCCGACGTCTCCGGTTCCTCCGTTGAGTCTTGGAGCATTCTCCCTCGGTTGTAGACTCCAGGGACTGTTTCGTTGGTGCTCCATCTGCAGCTCATTTGCCTTTCTCAGCCGTAGTTACCTTTATCGGTTGTGAGGGTGTTTGTTCAGTTGCATGCTCAACTGTGTTAGGTTTGGCAACCATGACTTCCTCAGCCTTGGTGAAGGTAGCTGGTGGAATTCCAGTGTCCTTTGCCACGTCGTATCCGAGTCCAGACACATCATCCGTTTGCCGTCTGTATTTGATGAGATTCTCGATGATCTCGGATGACTGATATAGTTTTGTCAGGTTGTCCTTCTCAGTTTGAAGATCCTTGAGAAGAACAACTATATGTTCGGTCTGGGCATCTGATGTCTTCATCAGCTGGTCGATCTGAGCCTCTTGCTTGTTCAACTGTTCATTCTGTGCCTTGATCTGTTCCTTCAACTGTTCATCGGTTGAAGCCTCAGTTTGGTTGGCTGTACTCAGTTGACTTTTCAGCTGGTCAATTTCTTCAGCTTGTCTCTTGATCAGAGCGTCCTTTTCGGTTAAGGAATCTTCAAGCTTGGCGAACTGGGCTTGAAGACTCTTAAACTCAACCGACTGCTGATGCAGTTCCTCACTGAGTTCTTGAAAATCATTCCAGGAGGGTTCCAACTCATCGTTCATAGATTCCTGCATGTTAGAAGTATTGGAAGAATTTAAGCGAGCAGGATTAGATTGTACCTCAATATCATCTTGGTCGGTTCCAAGTGCCATGAGGCATTGATCCGGACTGATGACTTTGTTGGTAGAGGTCAGATCATCCTCATCTTCAGTGTCTGTGAAGATGTCCATATCGTCAGCTGCCTCTTCAGCTACCATGGCCTTATTCTTTGCAGTTTGCTTCGCCCTCAGTGCTTCTCTTTCCTTCTTTGAGAGGTCTGAGCAATCAGCTTTGAAGTGTCCTTCCTTGCCGCATTCGAAGCAACCATTGGTAACTGACTTCGATTTGTCTCGAGTTCGGTTTGATTTATAGAAACGTTTATATTTGCCGAACCGAGTATCCATATCGGCTAACTTCTTTGACAACGCTGCAATGTTCTGTTGTAGTTCTTCTCTGCTCGGCTCCTTTGCAGTCGTGTCAGCCGACCTGGTTGGCCTTGACGATCTCGACTTTGAGTAGTCAGCTCGGAGGGCAACTGACTTTGATGCTGAGCCGACGTCCTCAATTCTATTTGTCTGACTTGAGGGCTGCGACCTCCTTCTGTTGACCTTATACTCATTTCCTTTCAAGATTGAGAACAATCTTTCAGTTCCCATTTCACCTAGGTCAGCTCGGCTCTCGTGGATATTTGTGAAAGTATCCCACTCAGCCGGTAGAGCTTGCAACACTTTGAGGTTTATCTCTCTTAGAGTGTATTTTCCTTTCCGGATGGATTGGATTCTTCTGATGATGTCCATAAACCGGAGCTCTAGCTGATCTATAGTCTCATCAGGTCGCAGACTGAAATTGTCAAAATCTTGACATGCATGCGAGAACTTGTTTTCCTTTGTCTCGTCGCTTCCTTCACTTAGAGAGGCCAGGATGTCCCACATCTCTTTTGCGGTCTCACATTCCTCTATCCAGGGCAGATAATCTTGTCCAACCGTGGACATTATTGTGCTCTGAGCCCAGATATCCAGCTGGCTCCCCTTGGCCTCCTCCGGAGTGTAGTCCTCTGGTTGTTTCTCCACATACTCCACCACTGCATCTCCATCGTTGGGATTTGTGGGAGTGCGAAGTATTCTGTCTCGTATGACGATTGGTCCAGATGTGAGAACTTGTTGTATCCTATGATGCTTGGACAAAAGGATCTTCTTCATTCGAGTTCTCCATGATGTATAGTTGACAACAGAGAACATGACTGTGATCTTGTCCTTGACGTCCATCTGCACAAACAAAAACAGGACAACAAAAAATGCGAGCAAGAATGCACTAGCGTGAAAAGATCTGTTCAGTGGACCACTGAAGAAAATTCTCGAATTCACACCTCGTGAAACAGAGTCAGCAGTCTTTTGAACCACTGCTCTGATACCACTTGATGGTCCCGAAACGAGTTACTGGTGTATGGGGGGGGGGGGGAATACACCAGTTAGGATTTTTCAGTTTTCGAAAAACTTAACACTTGAAAACAACTTCAACTGAGTAAAAGGACTCAGGTGGGATCTCACAGCTGAGTAAGCAAACTCAGCTGGAAGAGCGGTGCTGTGCGGAATGTGGTGGAAAATAAACTCGTTAGAAACAACTCACACAAACCAGCTCGGTTGGTCAAGAACCAAAACAGCTCGGTTGAAAAAGTGCAAAAGAGGTTTGAATGCTGGTTAGTTCGGTCAGTTAGAAATGCAATATGGACTAAAAAAAATAAACACGACACACAAGATTTACGTGGTTCGGAGATAACTCCTACGTCCACGGGGAGATGTGAGTCCACACACCTCAGTCTAAGTTTTTCTGGACAGAACCACTCAGCTTACGCGGGCTGAGTAACCGTTACAGTTTAGTTTCCGGGCACTAAACAGCCTAAGTCAAGTTTACGGGTACTTGATGACCTGACTACTCAATTATAGGAAGAGTAAGGTCCTAGCACACTTTTTAGGGTGTGAGAAAGGGTAGGATATCCAACTACATCTCGATCAAGAATGAGAGCTGGATCTAAGGCTTGAACGAATAAACACTCAACCTAAGATCAAAAACAGTTTCGAATTCTAGGAACCCTCAGCTACTAATGTTCTCTCAAATAGGAACTCTCAGCTTCTGATGCTCTTAGATGATGATTTTGCAGATTTGCTTTGATTTCTCTCGAGAAAGCTTTTGAATTTTTAGTCGTCTATGTGTCCATCTGCATCTCTTACATCTCGAATGAGATGATGCCTCTATTTATAGGCGGAGAGAATCAACTAGCCGTTGGAGGAGCAGTTGATCTCTGATCGGTTGAAAGCGATGGCTTGTCTCTCATCTCTGCAGACTTTCCCGATATGGCATCTGTGCTCCTTTGCTTTCCATCTGAGACAGCCTTGTGTTGGGCCAGATGGGGTAATGACTGAACGGTCAAACCCTCATGTGACTTCCTTTTGAAATTCAAATCTTTGACATTCAACTTCGGTTTGTCGGTTGAAAGTCTTGACCTTCATCTGAGTGATCTTCAGCTGATGTTCCGATCTGTCGAGTTCTCAGCTGACTTTGAACTTCAAAACAGTTGAACTCCTTGTTCAGATTCTATAACTGAGGTTCTGAAACTGAACCCTCAGTTGTCTTCCACTTCTTTACTCAGTTGGGTTTGAACCCTCAGATGATTTCTTTTTCATCTGATGTTCTCTTCCTTTCAACTGTTTCTCATTTGATGAGCGCTCAGTTGGTTTCCTTCAACTGATGTTCTGAAGACTTCCCCTTGTTTACATCTGAACAAATGAACTCTCAGTTGTCTTTCTTCACAACTGATGTTCTATCTGAGTGACGCTTTGTTGCCATCTTCAGCTGGAGACCTGTAAAGATAAAAACTTAACTTTGCTCAAACAGCGAGCCTAAATTCTAACATTAGGTACTGGCAACATCTACTCGGTTGGGGTCAGCCGGTTTTGGAATTCATCAAAACTTATACTAATAAATTTCCCAACATCCACGTACTAATGAATCAGAACTGGAAGTTTAAAAGATAATTAACATGCAATATTTAGCAAGTAATTTGCCAGATGCATTTACTGATCATAATGGAGTGACTAAATTTCATGTTCCTACTATTAATGCACCACAAAGAATTGAAATTCCACGTGAACTAACTAAATCAGCTGATTATCCTCAACGCCAGAAGCGTGGTAGACCTATTGGTGCTAAAGATAAAAATCCCTGACACACAAAATTAAATAAGGAAATGATATCGCTCCAACAACCTCGTGAAGAGGATCATCCTGAAGATGATAATCCTAGTACATCTAAAGTGCATTAACAAATCATAATACTAGGATTGCGGAACGGCCAAATCACAATATTATGGGAAATAACAAAGAGCTGGTTGATGTCAATATCGAAGTTGCTATGAACTTTGTGAATACGGAAGAAACTTATAATAGAATGATATTGTTATCGACGACACGTTTGCCTTAACAATTGCCCTTACCATTTCTAATGATAATCAGGATCATGAACCAAAAACAATAGCCGAGTGCCGGAAGCACTCTGATTGGTTGAAATGGAAGGAAGCAATGGAGGTAGAGGCAAATACTGATTTAATTGGATTTCATTCCATCCGCTAATACTGGAGTAGTAAGTGTGTCTCAATTGATTGAGGAAATAATTAATGAAATCGAGTAATCTTGTGTAGTTTGCATACTATTGTGCATGGATAAAGATTTACTCAGTGCGTATCGAAAGTAACGGTTGTTTGTTTCCACAATATGAAAAAAAAAAAAAAAAATCAAGTGACATGTGAAGACTTTTATTGGATATCAAATATTACTGAAGTGAATAATATTGTAGGATCCCATCAAAATCTTAATTGGTCCAAAAATGAATGAAAATCGTGTACATTGAACATGTTGGAAACAATCAAATAACAAGAGAAGACAACTATTCCGAAATTGGAAAAAAGTGATACAATGATGGATTTCTTTTCTTTAAATCTTTCCAAAAGTCAGTGTAATGAAATCATACTACCAATTTTCAATTGTAGTACCAAATAATTGGCACATTTTGTGCACAAAAAGATACATGCAGTCTTACCCTATTTTGTTGTGATTTCACGAAGTGTGGCAATTTGGACTAATTAGATATGCACCTAAAAAATACTTCATCCGTCCATGAATCATGCCTCATTTGATGTTCGGCACGTGTTTTAAGAGAATTGGTAAAGTTGTTGTGAATGGAGTTAGAGTCTTACTTTTGAGGGTGGAAGAAGTATAATGGAAGTTAAAATTATTGTGAGTGAAAAAGATGAAATGGAGTTAAAAATTTTGTAAGTGGAATAAGAGCCTCACTTGTTGTGAGTGAAAAAATAAAATGTGAGTGAAAATTGTTATGAATTGACTTTGATGTGATTTGAAAAAGTAAAATAAAGTACTTGTTCGTGACAAAAATAAATGATTAAATAGGACATTAATATTTTAGTGGATGTAGGGAGTAATTATGCTAGTAACCTAGTTAGTATCTACATGGAGCTCAATGAATAATGTAATTTGTAGCTAGTTAATAAGGTGTCAAAACATTTTATTCAAAACTTGAGAGGCAAATAAAATTGATTTTAAACAGAGAGAACAAAAAGTCAAGTCAACCAGAAAAGGACAAGACAGTACAATCAAGTACAGCACCCATTGTTTGACCAATTGAGTTGAGTCTTTGCGGGAGAGAGTACTTAAATAAGTTTTGCGATAGATTCAAACACAAATTTACAAAATATAAATATTTTAAATTGATTTTTTGACTCATCTCATACAACCCCTTGCAATCTATACAAAACTAAAGGAGCCAATTAACAAGAAAACCTTTTCACCTCTTGCACGATCCACAACTTCACCATTTGTTATGTTTTCATTTTAAAAGAGCAAATAAACAAGAAATAACCTAATTAATTACCCTTTTGCATCATACAGAGAACTTAATCGTTTTATCATATAAAATCATCACATATCATGAATCTCTAAAATGTCATTATAAATTCAAATAATTTTTAAACTGCTAGACTTTGCATTAAGTGACTGCGATTTACTGTATCTATAAAATTTCGGAGTTTTAACGTTAAGGTTGTATGAGAAGCGCCACACCAAATTATTAATTTAAAAAGCATAATTGAGGACAACAAAGCACTGCTTAAATGGTAAGACGCTTCCCTTTCAACTAAGAGATCAGGGATTCAAATCATGTGTACGTGTGTAAATTGAGAGAGAGAGATTAATGGAGGGTTATGAAATCAAAAGCTAAATCATACTTACTAACTAGTGAAAAGAAATTGAAAATACTTGTCATAAAATTTTTAAGTGACAAGATAAAATAAGACGTTGACGCACTATTACGTACACCGATATACAAGTTTCGATTTTGACTACTTAGAAAACATTTTATACCCTATAGTATTATATCACGACTATCATAATAATAGAATTTATCAAATATTGTGCAATTCATTAACGTGCAATTCAATTTTCTTTTTACGTGGAGGAATGGAGATAGATATAGGTTAACATGCGACATCTTTGTTCATAAATAAGATTTATTATCGCTTCAATGTCTTGGAATGGTTAACTATATATTTATTTAAGTTTAAAATTCTGAGATCCTTTTACATTTTTAGGATATATGACTAGTAGATCGAAGATCCAATTTGTGCTTTCTCATGTTATTTTTGTCATTAATATAAATTAAGAACGGTAATATCCTAGTAAATTTTTAATAATTAATTTACTGAATTTATAATTTTTTTCTTCCTTTTTTTTAATTTGAGTTAGGGATGAGGGTAAGAATTGAACCCCGGTCTCTCATCATTAAATAAACGAGGAATACCGCTAGATTACATGTAGTATGTGGTAATTGACGGATTTTTCTCTTAAAAAATACTCAACTTATTTGATTGTAGTTTCGTATTTCCATCGATCTCAAAAAAAAAAAAAAATCGTATTTCCCTTCAGGTATATTAAAAAAAACCAAAAAATGTAGATGATAAATAAACTAAAATAAAAAATTTATTTCCTGGTGTCTAGTTGCTTTTTTCTCCATATTCCATGTTAATTAGGTTAACTTGGACCTTGTTTTACCTAATCACATTTGAACAAATACGAAATATATGTGTCATCAATTTTAATTAATTAAACCTTATTCTTTATGTACATGTCAACAATATTTCATGCTGATGTAATATTTAGTAAAACAGTGCCTCCGGATGTGATATTGACCCTCGTATAGCTTTCGTCTACGAAATGGTTGTCAAATTGTGGACGATACGAGTTTTAAGAAAATGGTACAATAGGTAATATTGAATTATAGTGAATATTATTGTGAGTGGAGTAAGAGTCCCACAATAAATGTGAGTGGAATAACAAAAGTGACAATCATTTCGTGGACAAACTTAAATGGTAAAAGTAGCAACCATTTCTCGAACGAAGGGAGTACTACTCATCTGCTTACAATTTAAATTGTTTTATCATACTCAAAATATATTTACTCAACCAAAAAAGGTCAATTTAAATTATTCAAATAATCTCCCCTCGAGATAACGCATCGACATTCGACAAACCTTCAACTTGTTTAAGTAGGACAAAAATTAAGAAATCTCGAGACCCAAGTCAACCTAATGCTTTTACCTAACATGTTACTTAAATATTAATATTTCTGCTAATACTTTTGACTTAATCGATCCAGCAATAAGTATCTTTCAATTTTGTATTTGCAACAATTTGGAATTTTAAATGTTTTGGTTGGAGGAATTTGATTTCGAACGGTGGAGTTCTATGCATAATCAAGTCTTTGTAAAGAATATTAAAACTGATCTGTTTTGCATCTTACGTTAAACACGTTGCGCGGGCCATATGTAGGAATGAAATCGCGAATATGTGGTCATTTTAATATATAGTGAATTACTCCCTTCGTTCCATCAGATTTGTCCTGTTTCTTTTGAACACGGGGTTTAAGGAGAAAATAATTAAAAATTGAAGGTATGTTTAGTGAAGTTTTTAAAGTGAAAGTGGGTAGAGAAAGAGTGGATGGTTAAATAAAGTAGAATAAAATGGGTAGAGAGGGGGAATAGTGAATGATACAGAAAATGAGGTGAAAGAGTAGGATGAAAGGTGTAAAGTGGGTTGCTTAACAAATTAATTGAATCCTAATTATCTCCTAATTATTTAAAAAAAAAGAAACATGACAAAAATAACGGGACAATTCAAAAATGAATATAACCAATAATTATATAATAACGGAATATAGAGAGTAACTTTTTATGATTTATTCATTTGAAAATCAGATATATGGTTTGTTACGGAAATGAATATGTACCCATATATATAGTGAATTTACTTAATGCCGGTCACTGAATAAACTGCGGTTGCATGACTGCATCCTATACTAATTTAGGCATGTGAGATGTCATTAGTTGGAAAACACATGATTAGAACAAAAATTTGGCATTTCGCGAATTCGGTCCTTCACTTAGTGAGCGACTGGTATGTAGGAACAAAATTCAATAAAGAAGGAATGAGTTCTGTAATGAAATTGAGGTAAGAAATGAATGAACTAAAGGAATGAAATTCCTCTAACTAATGTACACGAGAAATGAATGACCATTCCTTAAACTGATTCCATTCTATGACTGGTAATGAACATGAAAGGCATTATTAATTATTTTATCCCATAAATTATTTCTTGTTGAACATTATTTTATACTATGATTTAATTATACAAACTATGCAAAAAATAATTAAAATTTTAATTTATTTTCAAAAATAGAAATGTCCACCATAATGTCTCGTTAATTCTCTGCGATAATTATTTGTTTAACCAAGTTTCTATAATCAACACAATTCAAGGCAAAACACTCCCAGTTCATCAAGAGATATAATCCAAATTTATTTCAAGGTTTATCTAAAAAAATCTCATAAAACTGAACTATTATACTCCCTCCTTCCCGAAACAAGAGGCTCGTTGTCATATTGGGATCCCGTATCCTATAAGAAGGGGCACATTTATAAAATAAAAATATTTAGGGTCCAATTAGCAATTAGCAAATGATTCCAGAGCAACTTAATTACTTTACAACTTAACCACTCCCTCCTTATTTCCGTGCCAAAACGAAATGAAGCACTTATTTCAAGATAGAGAGAGTAATGTTTTATTATTAATAAATACCCGCTCAAAAATTAAGTCTGAAATTATTAGATGTGATACTAGAATTCCTTATGCCAAATTATCGAAAATATTTAGTTCATTTACTATCATTAGTCCTAACATATATACTCCCAATGTCCCATTTTATTTTTTTGGTTTCCATTAGTAATTCCATACCCAAAAAAGAAATTATTTAACTCATAGTATTTTTAACCGTTCCATCCAAAAGGTATGAGACATGCACGAAAGTCCGAGGGAGTAAATATTGATGAGAGAATCAATTGATGAACTAAAGTTTTTCTAGCTTAAATTATTATTAAACTTTTATAAACCTCTGTGATAACGAATTTTTTTAAGCTACCACTAAATAAAAAGTGTTAATGTACTTTTAATAAATTTCATTTAATACGTAGTCACAAAATTTCATACTGTATACAATATCAAAATATAAATATTTATAAAAAAAAAACTACTTTTTATTTTTATTTTTTTTATTGATACTAGAATATAACTTTAGTACATTTAGTTGTGCTAGAAATATGCATTACCTCTATAAATTAAATACATTTTCGTTATATCCCTCCTCTTGCAAATAGACTAGATAAACATTCATCCAACATGTTGTTATCAATATAATTGTGGCAAAAGAACAGATGTCCCAATATTATTTGTTTTGACAATTAAAGAAATAAGCAACGTGTTTATAGCTGGCAGCGGTATTGAATTTATACTAATTAAATGAGTTCCAAACTATAATTAGCAAGTGATAGACTACCAAACTAATTGGTTCGAGTTAGCTTAACTCACTGCGTCATGATCATGCTAATTACACGCAAATAAACAAAGTACGTGGATCTAAATTTCCTAATTTGGATTCATGATCATTTTACTAATACATTAGGATTCTTTTTTTCCCGAGGGGATAAGGATTTCATTTTAAAATAAACGAACTTGCGATAATGCTATATTTGCATAATATAAAGCTACAAATATTTATATACTACCATTAGATGAACTGGTTGAAGTTGAACTTGACTTGTGACCCGAAAATGCATTCTCTTAAGTCTTAAAAGTTAAAATTAGTTCAATTACTCACCCCTTTAACTTACATACTAGATAGAAATAAATATTCTAATCTCATCACGATTTTATAAATCTGAAGATTAATAAACTATCCGCAAACATTCATAGTTACTTCGAAATGAAGACCGTGAACCGGATGCAAGATATTTCAAAATGAAAGTTAATCATACTATTAATACTAAAAGAGATATGCCGTGCTAGAAGAAATCAGCCAGAAAAACGGTGTTAATCATTTGCAAAGACAAACAATTAAACATAGGCCATTTACATAGTAGCACTTCATTAATTAACTCAAAGTAGTGAAGAAAAAAATTAAGAACAGAGTTCCATCCTTGCACGCCTTGATCTCCTCCCCCTCCCCTACCCCACCTCTACCCTCAACCACAGATATTAACAGATCTCCCCATTTTACCCCTCCCTCAAGTCTCTTTGCAGGCTAACTGGAAACAAAGAAAGACCACTAAAATTACAATTTTCTCCTTAACTACATAACCTTCCACGACTCCAGAGTCGGGAAGTTACAAAAAGAGTCGAAGTCAATTCCCGCCGCGCTCGCCCCGCCACCACCACCCACCGCCGACATCATATACGGCGGCGGCACCAGAGACGCGCCAGAACCATCCACCAAATAATTAGTCGACGTGTCGAGTGTTGGCATCGCACTTCCCTGCTGAATCCGGCCGAATGCCCTCTGCGGCTCCGGCTTAAGCACCGGCGCCACCGGCAGCTGCCCGTTCAAGCCGCCGAATCTCACTCCGGTCACCTGCTGCACCATCTGTCTAAAGTTCGCCGGATCTGCCGTGATGAACGTCGTCGTCGCGCGCTTCGACGCGCGCGACTTCCGCTTCGCGACCCTGCCGCTCGGCGGCATGGTCCGGCGCTGCTTCGAAACGGGGGCGTCGTTCTCGGAACCGCCGGAGGCGGTCGGCGTCTGAAGCGGCGCCGCAGTCTCCGCCTTTGCGAAGAGTGAATCGACCATTTCAGCAGAGAAAGCGTCGCCGTCGGACGACGTCGTTGAGATCGATTTCTGCAGAGCTTTTGTAAGAGTATCGGTTTCCTTGGTGAAGATATCGGCGATCCAAGCGTCGGCAAATGTCGGGCGGAACATCCACGGCTGCTCCATCGCCATCAAATTATCAGACGCCATTTTTTTTTTTTTCGAGTTCCTCTTCTCAACCAACACCCCGATTCCAAAACACAATCACACTTCCCCCTCAGAAAAGAGAAACAGAATGGCGAAATGAACCGAAATTTAATTCCAAACTGGTTTGAATTAAGCCATAAAAGAGAGAATCGGAGATGTTGAAATACAAAAAGTGAGAGGTGAAGTTAGAGATAGATATACTACAAATTTCAAAAGTTCCTTCGGTGGTGCAAAAATGGTGATAATCAAGGAAAGAGGGAGAGAGAAGTGAGAAAAGAAATTAAGGAGAAAAGGTGAGGGGGAAGTGCTAATAAATAGGGCGGTGAAGGGAGGAAGGAACCGCGTTCCTCGGGACACGCGGCAGCTAGAGATGTACGGATAGTTGGTTAACCATGGTTTAGATATGGAGACAGATATTTTTAGTGTAATTTACTGAGCTAATTAAGTGGCTACAGTGCTTGACGGCTCTAATCGGCTTCAGTCTTCTTGCTCGGCGTTGTTAGACCGTCTTTGGTTTTGTCTAATTTAGGTGTTATCAGATACATTTTGATTTTGATGCCAAAATCTATCACACCATGGCTGCCATCAATAATGATATAATTCACCCCTGCATTTACGTATACTTAAGGTGTCATATAAATAGAAGTTTTGTATAATTAATTCTCAGTTCTATTTTATATTTAATACAATATCCAAATTATTTGTACCAATTAATTTTTTCTGAAAAGTTCAGCTAATGTTTGTTTGTATTTTGTTAACATTAGTTGCAACGAAATAATGATTAGACAAGATGTAGATGAGATTGATATAGTTTCTAGAAGTAAAACATGTACTAGTATATAATTATAAACAAAAAGTTAGTTGGGAAGTTTCATATAGTGAGTAATAATTTTGAAAATGTTTGATGTCATTCTTAATTTTGACATGCAGAGCCATCTAGTTTTGATATACTATTTATTTATATAAATAAGTTTTTATTAAATCAAACTCGAAAGCTGGTTTATTGCCGTTGTAAGTACTCCATGTATTGTGTATGAAGGGGTGGGGAAATAATGTATTAGAGATGAAAGAATTCCATACACCTTAATTCAGATCAAAGTATTTTTGGGGTCCTGAAATTTCATGATGGCAAAAGCCAAAAAAAGAATGAGTTCAATAGAATAACTCAGATTTTGATTTTTTGTAACAGTCTTTAAACACAACTCAACATTGATGAAATTGAATAACTTGTGTCTCCTCTTAACATCTACCATAAAAAAAGTAAATACATATATCTTCAACATTATCTAATCACTATTCATGTAACTTGAAATGATTGTGAAAAAATTGGTTTTAATGGTATATTTATTTAATTTTAATTTTTTTGAGAGAAGTTTTAATGGTATGATGATCTTTAATGTATAAGTTAAAATTTCTTAAAGACAATTACTATCACTCAAGGCTAATGGAAATTGGCTGTTTTAATGGCTCCTGACATCTTATCAATCTCGATATTTTTTAGTATATATTGGATAGAATTTTAGAATTGTTGGAGAATAACTTTTTACGTACGAAGTTGTTTTGTTTCTACTTTGACGGAATATTATCATTATCTGCCAATTTATAGTTTATTAAACATGCATATATGGGAAGAGTCACAAATCTCGATCTCACTAGAAAGAGTGAAAATAGATGATCATGTAATAATCTATTTAAAACCTAATCTTACAACTATATAGCCTTGAGTGGGGCCCACTAGGGTGAAGCCCCATGTGGTGTCCCCTTTCACCCCCTTATTTTTATCCACCTATTTTATGTGTGGGTCCATAAAGAATCTTTTTGAATTAATACATTACTTTTAGCCGTGAATTAAAATAATATCCTACTACTACTTTTATTCGTCATGAATACTACCAGTAGTATTTTTATTTGGATTTTGATGATGTATTTGATCTAAACTTCTTGAGTATTGACTGTTGGATGAATGTTAAGTGCGTCAATATTATCCGAAAAATAAAAGATTAATCGAAATATTAGAAAATAATGTGAATTTTTTTTTTAACAACATTGCAAGGAAATTTAAATACCGCATGACGGAGAATTTGAACCCATAACTTTTAGTTCGGGCATTAACTCACTACTACTAAGTTAACACACACAAAAAAAAAAAAATGTGAACTTTATTTTAGAAGAGTCGTGCTGCTTTCGGAAAACAAAAATACAAGTGATATTTATAAGCTTCCACAGTAATTATATATTCACTCAGTTTTTTTAAAGCATATTATTTTAATTTTTTCTTGTTGCCTATTCTGTTCTATTTCATAACTTTGAAAAAATTAATGTAAATTTTGCAAAAAATGAGTATAAAATTTCCATTTTAACTCAATTATAAATGCTATTTACTTTTTTTATTTTTTAAACAATAATTATAAATAAAAATAATAATTTATCAATTTTCTTGGTATGTATATTTTGATAGCCGGAAATCTTATTTATTTCTATAACATACTGAAAATTGATTACTTACACAGAGTTCATTTTCGGAGAGACGCAAATAAGCTTGTAAAATTAATATGACAATTTCTCTTTTGAGTCGACAGACTAAAATAGATTAATTAATTTTTCAAATGATAATGGAGTCTTAATTCAGGCGGCTAGATGAGATATCTTAAATCTCTATTTAGTGAGAGGTCTTGGGTTCAATCACGATAGAATATGATGGTATAATAGTTTCACCTTTCTGTGCTAAAGAGATCTCGCTTTTATGGTAGTGTAACAATTTACTTATTTGATAGTACTTAGTAGACAATATACCTCACTGAAATTCTCTTAAAAAAAAATCAAACTACAATCCACCGACATGAGCTTTTCATCGTTGATAGAAATGTTATAAATTTTTAACATTATTATGATAATTATTATTTTTTTGAACAATATTATAAAGAAATTTAAATATTGCGTGACAGAGGATTCGAACCCGTAACTTTTGCCTCATGCATTAACCTTACTACCACTAAGCTAACAAACATACAACTATTTAAATATAGTTGATTTCATATAGGAAGATTTGTGAATTGTGATTATATTTTATGGAAACCTTCCCGATGTATACAATAAATTTTGGAATAATATATGTGAAGTAAAAATTGGCAATAATTCCTTCAATGTTTTATGTTTCCAGCATATATATCTGAAAATATATAATTAAACAAACTTAATTTGGAAAATAAGGGGTAAGCCAGTAAGAGACTGGACCCAAAGGCTGGTCTCTAGAAGGAAAATAAAATAGGGGTAAACTTCATTTCATTTTCAAATAATATTTCAAAATCGAAGAAGGCGCCAGCTATGACGTCATCGTGATAGAGGCATGACGGTGGCATGACGTATGGGAAAATTAGATAGGATTGACTTGATAGTTTTGATGCTTACACCGAAAGCTTGTTTTTCATTATTCCCAATACACGGACAGGCTTGTAGCCCAAGACTCTTCCGGCTCGGCTGGATTCGGCTCGCCATGCCTAAAGCTATTAATTTGATCTTTCTTTCCTTTTCATTTTTTCTATTTATACATGGTAATTTCAAACACACCGCTTTTTCAAAAAAAGTTCTACTTACCCCTTTTTCTCATTCATAAAAAAGTACTCCCTCCGTCCATGAATCATATCCTCATTTAGGTTCCGACACGGAAAATTAAAAAGCTGATAAAGTTATTTTGAGTGGGGTAAAAGTTAGAATGTAGGAGTAGTAGGATAATGACAAAAAAACAATGGTAATGACAAAAAGGAGATGGTATTGACAAAAAAGAGGTAGTATTGACCAAAAAGTGGGAATAAAATTGTTGTGATGACTAAAAAGTAGGAATAAAGTTGTTGTGAGGTGGGACCACCAATGGCAAAAGATAGTAAATAAAGGAAAAGTAGGAGGGTATGATTGTATAAAAAGGTAAGTAGGGATTTGATTCATGGACAAAAAAATGTGGATAAGTAGGGATTTGATTCGTGGACGGAGGGAGTATCATATTTTATTTTTTGTAATTACACCCTTCCTTTTTTCATTTATTTACCAAGATTGTCACTACTGAACCCACCGCCTAAAAATTTAAACCCAACAATTAAATTTTAACCCAATCCAATTATGCCCTTAATTAACCCAACCCAATGAAGCCCTTGTATCTTCATCCCTTTCATTCAAATATAGGTAATTCAAACTTTCCTCTACAAACAACTCATCCACTTCAAGACATTCTGGCAACATTCCTAGTATCTTTAGCCTCTCCTTATTCATATGTGAGATCATATAGTTGTTGTTGTCCCTAACTTTCATAATCTATGTGTACCAGCCTTGCAAAGTTAGAAATACATTGTTTAACTTTAGCTGCTGGATTCTCATCAAATGCAGCTTTCACATATTTTAGCAAGTCTTCAACATCCGTAGCTGGCTTTTGATCCTTCAGTGTTTGTATAGACCTAAACAACCCTAGATCATTCACATTAGTATCAGGTGAGTTTGATGGTTGACAGACTAAATGGATGTTGAATCCATCAGATGTGGCAACCTGTATGAAATCTGGATCATCCCCTTTTATGTGTGGTTTGACATTATCCTGTTGTATGAAATTATTTTTGCTTGCACCCACTAACCACTTAGTTTTAATTGTTGGAAGCATCTACGATTTTTGTTGGTTATAAATACACTAAATGATAAAATTACATTCTGATAGTGATCTAAATGACAATAAATTGACCTGATTGATGAAGCAATCCTTGATCACTGCTTTAGTGATTGCCTGAAATGCCTTAGTTTCTATGGTACCATTCTGTCTGTTCTTAGAGTTTTTTTGTGCTGGTTCTTCAACTATAAATGGAAAATTTTCAAATCTTCCATAAAAATTACCTCTCCATTGCTAGCAATTACTGGTCTTGAAACAACAACTATGAACATGATTTTCTCAATTAATTTTTTTGATTTGCATAACCTATGTGGCTCAATCTCATCTAGTAATAGGTAATATCTATCTGAGGTTTTGGTTAAATTAAACCACTTCTCATCAACATGTATGATATTATACATTGTCTGAAATCTGAATTTTCCAAATTCACTTAGTGGATTGAGCTGACTTAGGCTCCATCTAAGCCTACACGACATATTTTTTGGGGTGAGAAAAGGTTTTATTGCATTAGTGTGAGGCCTGATTATTTTTTCCTTAACCCACACATGAAGGAAGCTCTTACTCACTCCTAGTTTACTTGACATAATTCTGAGGGATGATATCACTAGAACTGACATTTTTCTAACTTGATTCTCATCAAGTACCTTTTTTATCTTTATGTTTTGATCATCTCTTCATTGATATCAGCTGAATAGGTCTACCCAAAGCTTGTTGGGCAGCTGCTACTTTCCAAATGCGTCACACTATCTTTGGATCCACCTGGAATTTTTGTGTCGCCTCCTTTTTTGCTCCATGATTCAAATTTCCATCTTTGCTGTGTTGTAACAGCCACTGCCCGATGTTGTTTCTTTCCTCATTAGATAGATTTGACTTGTTATTTGGTGTTGGCATTTCTTAGAGTTTCTCTGTATTTATGACTTCTTTAGTTATAATGACTGAATCCCTTTTTGTTGTGTATTTATTGATGTTTTTAGAGGGTAGGTGTGGTTTCAAATTCCCTCTAATGTATTTTGATCACATCAGTAGCTTTATGGAACACTACAATTAATGAAAAGTTTGTTTTTGGCTCCAAATTTCACTCCTTAATTTCACTTTCATTTGTGCATCCAATATGCCACATCCTTAGTTTATTCATGTCATGCAATTTACACATTACTCGGTATATTTGTACATAGATTCGCCTGCTTAATTTATTCATTAACTCCATTTCTGCTAACAAAAAAAAATGAAGTCCTTAATATCGAATAATTTTTTTTACAATATCGAATAAATAAATACAGCCCCTATTACACTAATTTTGGCTAAGGGTATAATTATTTTAAATAGTTGAACAATAAAAGGACAAGGAACGATTAAGAAGCTAAACATTGTGATTACCGCTAACCTTACTATCCTATTTTTATCCCACAAAAAAGAACTTTTTCAGTTTCTTTATTAGGAGACTATGGTGAGAAATTTGAGGTTATATTTTAGAAATACCCATTATACATTTGATAATTTGCCTTTGGACCTCTTAGACCGCACCGATGCTTGTGCGATCACAAATTCAAGATCATTCACCACTGTCAATTGCAGAGATCGTAGTAAGGTGATTGCATTTGAATTTCTTGAGCGGGTAATCACTGAAGGAGTTGGGCAACATAGTAGTACCTCATTGGGCAACAATTTAACCATTGCGATCGTTGTCAATTTTTTTTTTCTGATTTCTTATTTTTCCCTATAAATATACATACTGACAACCCATTTATCACATTATTATATCTCACTTATCCCAATTGCTCTAAATTTATCTTCAATTCTTATGAAGAAAATGGTTGTCAACGTCCAAATGGGTACATCGAGGCTGAGCCGGAAGCATCGAATCGTTGTTGGGTCGAAATTAGTAATGCGCCAAGGGGCGCCGGCAGATCAAAGGCTGTAGCATATTTATAGCACTTATCACTACAATACTACTCGCCCCAACATCACTAAGAACTCCTACGATGTTGCGCCACCATTTGAAGCGCACTAAGGATACATGCATCATGTTCCAACAAATGCACCGGGAATGCGCCAAGTGAGCTCCTAACGGCTCACAGATTATTTCGTTTGTTTTAGCCGAGTGGCATCCATTCAAGCTTTACATGGGTGATAATGTAGGATATTTCAAAGTTCGACGCTGAATTCAATGCGCTCCATTAATTTTATTGTTATCGTTTTTTCCTCTGTCGGTATTGTGGTAAGAAATTCACCCCAAATGACAGTCGAGAAATCTATTGAAATTTTGGATTGCTCCGTCAACGGCAGACGCGAAGCTGATATCCATACTACGATGGACCCACCGTTGTTGGAACCGAAAGACCCCAATTTGATTTGTGTGGAGAATTCACTACCACAGATGTGTCCGGATGAAGAGGGTGAGAAACGCAGCGATGATCTTCAAACAGAGGTTAGTGGTGATTCCGCCCTTATTTCTAACTCTCTACGACGTTTTTCCTTGGATGGTGCGGAAAATTCAAATGCTCTCTATCACAAATTGCGATCCAAAAACGCGAGAAAAAGAAGGTTGAATAAACTAAATAGGAAACAAGAAATGCAAAAGAGGAGAGCTCTTTAGTATGCTTTCGTGAGTGGAATGGAAGATTCTGGTGGGCTGAAACCACCTCATAACACACGTGAATGTGGAGGGAAGAATGGCTCTATTGATATTAATCAGGCGATGTCAATTATTTTTGAATCGAATGCAGCGGATCAGAATCTACTGACAATGGGGCCAGACCAAATCTACGAGTTAGGGGTGGATCTCGGAGTTCTCAAGGAACGGATTGAAGCTCCAATTCTTGATAGACTGAAGATTATGGAACAAACAGATTTGACAGCAAAGGAAGGAGACAATGTTCATGTCTCCTAAGTAAAGAAAGTCTGAAGGTGGGTGCTGAAGAATTGTGTCATTATGAAGATTTTGTCTTATAATATCAGAGGTCTAGGTGGAAGAATAAAAAAGCATGACATCAGAGATTTGATCGCTAAGTTCAACCCCGATGTTGTATGCCTTCAAGAGACGAAATACACTAATCATAGTTCGCTCCGTATCCAATCACTTTGGGGCGATACGGATGTGGGCTGGAGTGCAAGAGATTCAAATGGTAGTTCAGGTGGAATTCTTATATCTTGGAAAAGAGAAAAAATGAATGTCGTTGAGTGGTGGGTTGAGGAGGGAGTTGTGGGAGTCATTGGGAACTGGATTCCTTCAGGAAAATTATGCGCAATAGCAAGTATCTACAGTCCGGGTGAATTGACGAACAAAATTGCAATGTGGAGATCCCTTGTGGAGAAAATCTCTAACAGCAATACTGATTTATGGTGCTTGATTGGTGATTTTAACGAAGTCAGAGATATTTGCGAAAGGAAGGGAAGATCGGCATATCACTCTTCAACAAGCTCAAGAAAATTTGACGAATTCATCACTAATGCAGGCCTAATTGATATTCCTTTGGTAGGACGTAAATTCACTTGGTCTCGTTTGGATGGCAAGTGCTGCAGCAGAATCGATCGTGCACTTCTATCTGAACCATGGACAGTCGAATGGGGAAATTGTACACTTCTTGGATTGCCCAAGTCAGTATCGGATCATTGTCCTATCTTTTTGCATCAATCTATTCAAAACTGGGGTGCAAAGCCTTTCAAATTCTTCAACACTTGGCTTCGTAACAGTGAACTCTGTAATTTCGTGGAAGAAAAATGGGGCAGCTATCAGTGTTCCGGTTGGGGTGGATTCGTTCTCAAAGAGAAATTGAGATTATTAAAGACTGATGTGAAAGCTTGGAGTAAACAAACGTACGGTGATTTGGAGGGCAGAATTTCTGAAGCAAAAAGTAAATTTGAGAGTTTGGACACGATGCAAGAAGCAAGAGATTTGTCAGAGGCAGAAATTTCAGAGCTTAGAGAATCAAAAGCTTTAGTTTGGCACCTTAGAAAAACTAAAGATAGCTATTTGTTTCAGAAGTCTAGAGTCCAATGGATCCGTGAAGGCGACGTTAATTCCTCCTTCTTTCATAGCTGTGTCAATGGAAGGATTAGAAGCAATCGTATTGAGGGACTGATGATTGATGGCTCCTGGTGTGACGACGTACCTAAGGTTAAGGCAGAAATACATTCTCATTTCAAGAATCATTTCTCCAAATCTCATGGGGCAAGATTCTCTCTCGGAAATTTAGTCTTGAAGAAAATTGAAGCAGCAGATAATATGTTCCTTACTGCTCCGTTCGCCGTGGAGGAGGTTAAACAAGCGATCTGGGATTGTGGTGGAAATAAGAGTCCGGGGCCTGACGGTTTTACTTTCAGTTTCATAAAGAAAATGTGGAATATATTGCAAACCGATATCATGAGGTTTTTGTCTGAATTCCATCAGCATGGAAGAATTGTGAGAGGCGGAAATCCAAGTTTTGTCACCTTAATTCCGAAAAAAGGCAGCGCACAAAATATCAAGGGCTACAGGCCAATATCTCTTATTGGTTGTATGTACAAAATCCTCTCCAAAGTACTTGCGAAACGACTCGCAAAGGTCATGTGCAAGGTTATTTCAGAAAACCAAAGTGCTTTTGTCAGAGATAAGCAGATTTTGGATGGCATTCTCGTACTTAATGAGTCGGTGGATTTCGTTAAGAGAGAAGGCAAGCAAGGGATTGCCTTAAAAGTTGATTTTGAAAAAGCATATGACTCGGTGCTTTAGAAATTCATTGATGAAATGCTTGAAAGTATGAACTTTTGTGGAGTCTGGAGACGGTGGATTCTCGAATGCATCTCCTCTGCTACGATGTCTATTTTGATTAATGGTAGTCCTCCGGGAGAGTTTGCTCTACAGAAAGGTTTAAGACAAGGGGATCCGCTTTCTCCCTTCCTCTTCCTCATTGCTGCTGAAGGATTTAGTTGTTTAATGCAGAAAGTGATTGAGATCCATGCATTTAAAGGGCTTGAGATTGGTACGGACAGAGTTAGAGTTAGTCACCTCCAGTTTGCAAACGATACAATTATTCTTGGGAGTGCAACACTGTCCAATGCAAAAACCATCAAAGGTATTCTTCGACTTTTTGAAATCTCGTCTGGATTGAAAATTAATTTTTCAAAGAGCTCTTTACATGGAATTAATGTGGACGGTCAGTTGTGTGCTTCAATGGCTGAAATCTTGAAATGCAAGATTGGTGCTTTCCCCCTAACTTATTTAGGGCTTCCTATTGGGGCTAATCACAAGAAGAAAGAAGTCTGGAAACCTCTTTTTGAGAGGTTTCGAAAGAAGTTGGCGGGGTGGGAAAAGAGAAATCTGTCTTTCGGAGGTCGGATTACTTTACTGAACTCGGTTCTTTCTGCGCTACCACTCTACTACCTTTCATTCTTCAAAGCTCCTGTATGTGTGACCAACCAATTATCCAAACTCCAAAGATACTTCTTATGGGGGGGGGGGGGAATGTGATCGTCATAAAATTTCTTGGGCTAAGTGGGATGTAGTGTGTCGAAGTAAAAGTCTGGGGGGGTCTTGGGGTGAGAAATATTAAACATTTTAATTCGGCTCTTCTTTGTAAATGGTTGTGGAGATGGTTGAGAGAGGAAAATTCTCTTTGGGTGAGAATTCGTAAGTCTAGGTATGTGTCTCTTTTCAGTGGCTGTCGTGGTAGAGTAGATAGAAATAAAATGTCATTGTGGTGGCGAGATTTGCTTGATCTTGTCAACGGGGCTGAGGGTGGTGTTTTTTTCAGTAATTTAATTTTTGTCCTAGGTAATGGCAGTCGTGCTAGGTTCTGGGAGGATCCTTGGATTAACGAGGAGAGTGTTTGTCTCAAAAATAAATTTCCTTCTCTTTATGCTTTATCTGCGCAAAAATTTTGGTTGATTAAAGATTGTGGGGTTGTGTGTAGTGAGTCGTGGTCTTGGCGTCTTACTTGGAGGCGATATTTCAATGCTAATGAGTTTTGTGAGTTCTTGGAACTTTATAAGTGTGTTTGCAGGTCTAAAGTCTCAATTCATAAGGCTGATTCTTTTCGGTGGAAGGGATCGACTGGTGGGCTCTTCTCAACCCGATCCATGTATGCTTCTTTAGCTACACGAGATGCTTTTACTGTCCCTATTATTCCAAAAGTGTGGTGGCTTGCAATTCCAATCAAAGTGTCTGCTTTTTGTTGGAAACTATTACAAGATCGGATCCCGACCAAAGAAAACTTGATCAAAAGGAATATTTTGGTTGGTGATGAATCTTCTTTATGCGTTTTCTGCTCAAGAGGTATCGAATCTTCTTCCCACTTAATGATTGATTGTGATCTTGCTGCTCAAGTTTGGTATTTGGCGAGGGTGTGGTTAAAGTGCTCTATAAACATGTCTCCGAACTTGTGTAATAATTTGGGCAACTTTATTTCGGCCAGTGAAAGGAAGGAGGAAAAAAAGGTACTAAATTTGATTTGGCAATGCACTGTGTGGACGATATGGAAGGCGAGGAACGACGTTATTTTTAATGGAACAAACACGTTTTGTACTAAATTAGTCAAAGGCGTGAAAATCAATTCGTGGAAATGGTTACGAGCTCACTTCCCCGTCTCTTTTTGTTATTCTTTAAATGATTGGTGCTTAAGTCTGATAGATTGTATACCTTCTTCATTGTAAACTTTACTCTTGTAAGAGCTGAGTACCCTTTGTACTCTTTTTATTTATTACATTCATCTTTACCTTTAAAAAAAAAATAGTGCAGCGATCACCTTTATAGTTATTGCTCCTGCCCGTTATCTTAGGATTTATTGATGATTTATGATAGACAAGTTTATTATACTTGCTCACGAATTTAGGTTGTCGATTTTGAGTTCGATTCTGATTATGGGCCTCGGTATGCTATTTTCAATTAATTGATAAACTTTTTTCATTTTATTATATTTCTTTTGAGAGAACTGTGTTTTCAAAATTTCTAGTTCGATTAAGATAATTTTCCTGGAATCCAATTTGATAGTAAAGACTTTACGCAACTATTTGTGATCTAGTATAAATTTTTAGATGTTATATTTATATGTGTTATAAAAACGTGAAAAGAACAAACGTGAAAATTTTGCATACAAACATTTTTGTTCTGTTTCCGAAATAAAAAGAGGCACAATTTCATAAAAGAGAGTGTCGATCAGTAAACTGTGGTAATTGGTTAATATTTCAATTTTCAACTCTAAAATAGTACTCCTACTTCAAGTGAAATACAATAAAAGCCAAATTATTGACTACGAATCCCGGATTAACTTTAACCATTTAATTTGAAATAAAAGTTATTGATTCACTCATGACGACACATCGCAGACAACTCAAACCCCCATGCTTAGGAAAATGGGTTTAGCGAGCTACACGAGTGGGTCTGAAAACAAATAAAAAGCATACACTCGGTGCATTTTATAAAAATCAAAACTATAATTATGGTTATTAAATTATACTGTACTAATTTTTTTTGCAATTTGCAATTCTATTTGAAATTTAGAGCCATTATTTCGTCAACAATTATGGAGCAAAAAAGAGATATATAGCTTTTTTTTTTCTTTTCAGATTTTCGTCAAACTTGTAAAATATAGAGCCAAAATATATCCAGCCAACTGAAAAAGAATGCCATTATACAATTATCAACCTTGCAATGAAGCAAAATCATCAAGGTTTTTTGCTACATCTTCTACTTCATTCGCCTTCTCCATCAGTTGGAAGTTTTTGAATCATTTGGTCCTCAGGGCTACGAATAGAGTATTAGCATGACCATATGCAATAGGGTATACCTCTAAAGGATAGGAATTTGATGAGAATAAATCTTATATGAGAACGTGAGAATGTAATTTTAATGCATTTTAATCACATCAGTAATGCATATATTGTAAAAATGTAATGCATATACATTTTAATGCATAAATTATAGAGAGGATTTTCATAATAGCACTTCTTAGATAGTTTTTTTAAAATCTAGCACTCCTTATAAAAACTTATAAATTTAGCATTTTTTGACATTTTTGCCCCTCCATCACCTATCTACTAACAAAAAAAAAAATTGTGACTGAACAAAAAAAAACATTCCACCACCCACAACCCCGCCACCGCCGCCGCGTGCCACCACTTTCCGCCCGCCGCCGCCGGCAGACACAGAAAAAAATTTGTGACTGAATAAAAAAAAATAACCACCACCACTTTCCCCACAGTCGCCGGCGGCCACAAATTTTGTAAAGTCATAAAAAAAAAAGAAAAAATTTGTGACTGAACAAAAAAAAACTTCAACCACCACTTTTCTGCTGCCGCCGCCGCCACCGCCGCCGTGCCACCACCGCCGCCGTCACTGTCGCCGGCGGCCACAAATTTTTTGTGAAGTCACAAAAAAATGGATTAACTTTTGTGGAGTCACAAAAAATTGGATTAAATTTTGTGAAGTCACAAAAAAATGGATTATATTTTGTGAGGTCACAAAAAAATTTTGTGAAGTCACAAAAAATATGGGAAAAATTTGTGAAGTCGTAAAAAAAATTGGAAAAATTTGTGAAGTCACAAAAACTTCAATTACAGATCCCCTTCTCTTTTCTCCATCCCTCTCCTCCGCCAAGCAAAGCAAAGCAAAACAAATCAACGGCGTTAACATGGCTGAAAACACACACTACACCTACTGCAACACAGAAGCATTACACAAGTATATATAACTCTAACAATAGAATCAACATCAACATCACATTTCACAAATTCACAACAACTACAGATAAAATCAAAATTCTAAAATCCCTAATTAATTGGTTGGACTAGAGTCACCAGAATGTCATTAATTGGTTGTAGGATAGAGTTGCCCCAAAGTCCAGAATGCTGCAACCTCTACACGATGCTACTGTTGCGAGCTTCTTTATCTCCGACCGAGAAGAAGGTAGAAGAAATCATTCCACTGGATATCATCAGCAAATTAACAAATCTAGAAGAGGCGGAGGAAGCGGCGTCGTGCGGTGAAGGCGGAGGAAGTGGCGGAAGCGAAGAAGGAGGATGACGGAGGCCAACCATTGCAGATCGGAGTCGTTGCCATACCCGACCGGCCATGCCTTCTCGTCGGAGGGGGGAATAGAAGAGGCGACGCCACTGCTGAGGTTGTTGCTGTCGGGAGGTGCCGACGCGGATTCGAGGTTGGAGGCGGCGTGTAGGTGGTGGAGATGGCGAGATCTTCAAAGAGAACACCAGATCTGTGACAGAAATTGAAATCTTCGGCGGCGGTGGAGGTAGGCGGCGGTGGAGGTGAACGCCGCTCTCGTCGGCGGCAGAGAGAGGAGGCGGAGGAAGAGGGTGGCGGAGGGGTAGGGAAATGCAAGAGCAGAGAGAGAGAGAGGGAGATGTGGAGAGAGAGGGAGTACATAAGAAAAAGAATGGGACATAATGGGAAATACAAAAATAGAGTAGGGGTAAAAAAGATATAAAGTGCTAAATTTTGAAGGATTTATAAGGGGTGCTATTTTTAAAAAAAACTATGTTAGAAGTGCTAGAAAGGGGGATTTCCTCTAAATTATAAGCACTTAATGCATCATTAAATTTGGACCGAATATCAACAAAAATCAAAGGTATATATATATAAATTGGTTCATATAAAAATCAATCCTAGTGTGAGAATCATAAACCAATCTCAACCGTTTTTAAATGATCTATGATTGTGATTATTCGAAGTATAAATATATATAGATTTTAAAATGATTTTATATGCATTATTGTTTATAAAAAATACATGAATCTTATTAAGCATGACCATATATAAGTTTAAGCATGATTATATATAAATTTAAGCACGGTTCTCATTTAATTTTTATACTAATCCATATATATATATATATATATATATATATGTATATATATAGTGTTTACAAGTACTTAAATGAAAAGAACTTTAAATGACAAATTGGAAAGCAAGTACATCATTATTGATGAGTTGGAAACTAAAAAAAAAAATTTAATGAAAGGAAGAGAGAGGATAATCTTGATAAATAAAAACATCTTTTAAAAAAATACAAATAAAAATGGCCAACACATCTTATATTTAAAATAGAAGGAGTAAATTATTGCAGAATAATACATAAAATATTTTATAAAAAAATGCCTTTATTTCGACAGTCGTATGTTATTTTTAATTCTATGGACTCCATTTAATTTGCACGAAATTCACACTACGACTTTATGGTACATGAGATATGTAAATCTATTATTATAGCATCTGGACGGATTCGAGTTGTTATAAATTATTTTAGAGGAGAATAAATAATATGATCATAGACGAACTCGCTCAACAACATGAATGGAAAGATTCAATTATAGAATTCTATGATTTTACCTAATGCATATGGATATTAGAAAGATGCTTATATCTTAAGGATTTAAAAATCCACGTCTTTGTTTTTTGGTTTCGAAAATAAAATGTTTGTATAGCATACACGATACGCCATGGACCACTGTTGACTTGATAATAGCTATATATCCAAATTAAATATATTGATCAATTAATGTTACAATAACGAGATCGACGTGTGTCCTTAGTTTCTTTCTGAAAAAAAGAAAAAGAAAAAGAAAAAGGAAGGAGGGTTATTTGCATTGGTCTTAATCATTAATTGCATATCCGAATGCGTAGTAGTATTACCAGAATAAGCATTTGGACGATGCACAAGTAAGTGTAATTATAGGTTCGCTTTAGCTTAGACAATATGAACTATTTTAATTAGTTGTAAAATATATAAATTATTACAATATGATATGATAATTTGTATTAAAATAACACTATAAATATCCGGGACTGTAACAAAAATTAAAGTATTATTCCTTATGCTGCTTTAGTAATTTTTTAAAGGAACGATCCCGAACTTTACATGATTACAATTAAATATTTGAACTGTTGATCTTTTAACATAAATGTCTCATGAAGTAGACATAATTATGCTCGATTAAATACCTGAACATCATAAATTGTTAAAATTATCCTAAAATTAAAATTCCGGACAAAGATTGTGTGCTGGACATAAATCATTGAATTTGAGTGAGTGACTAAAATTCAGAGTAGCATCCACTCAAAATGCAGTCTCTAGTTAGATTTTTCTGGTCGCAAGAATTTTTTAATTATTTATTTATTTTTTACTTAGCAGCCGAATCTATAAATCTAATTGTCATGAAAACAGGCCCAATCAATGCCACATTGAAAATGGAAATGATGGAAGATAAGCTACAGTGTGCTAACAGCGACTCTTGTCACTTGTAGTAATAATAAGCTGCAAACTTTTGATGAAAACGCGTTTTCTGCGACCTCTTTGTTTGTCTGTCTGTCTCGAATGAAATCTTGACCTGTCTCTCCCTTAAATCAGTATGAAAGCGTTCTTCACGTTATAGTTTGTCCGAATACCAAAAATAAAATAAAACTAAAAAACCACTACATACTGCAGAAAATCTTGACCAACTTAATTAATAAATACAATAATTATTTATTGCATGCTCTGCGCGGATCCAAATTTGACTAGGATGAATTTACTCATTTCGATAGTCATATGCTACTCATATCCAACATATCAGAAGAATTTACCGCCTGCAGAAGGGTTCAAAATTTCAAGCCTGTAAATTTTTTTAAGACTGTAACGCGTTAATATGTATTTAGTTTTTAAATATGACATGATTCTCATGAAGTGTTCAAAATATATATGTTCCAAACATTAATTGATTTTTATTTATTTATTTTATTATCTGATTGTGTGTTCCATGTGAGGTTAAAAGGATGAAAATAATATTTAATGGTAGTAAGTCCACTTCAGTAGTACTGTATATGAATGAATGCGATCAAATGTATATTATTGGAAAAGAAATTTGAAGATAGCATATGTTTTATGAAAATAGAACTAAATAAACGTTTTTCAAATGTAGGGAGTTTGTGAAATGAAAATTAATGAAAAAACTCTCACCTTGATCTTTATTCTTAATCTTCACAAATGTAGGAAAAGTTATACTCCCTCAGTCCCACCAAACTTGGCCTGTTTCTTTTGAGCACGGAGTTTAAAGAGAAAACAATTAAAAGTAGAAAGTGTGTTTAGTGGAGTTTTTTAAATAAAATAAAGTGAGTAGAGAGAGAATGAATAGTAAAATAAAGTGGTAAAATAAAATAAAGTGGTGGAGAGAGAATGAATAGTGAAATAAAGTTGAATAAAGTGAGTAGAGAGAAGAAAAATAGTGAATGACACAGGATATGAGGTGGAAAAATATGATGAAAGGTGTAAAGTTGATTGTTTAGCAAATTAATTATCTTATAATTATTTCCAAAAAAGGAAATAAGACAAGAATAACGGGACAACCCGAAAATGAAAACATGCCAAGAATAACGGGACGGAGGGAGTAGCAATTAGCAAATATCGTTGAAATTCCGTCCAACATTATTTTGACAATTATTTAGCGGGATCAAGACATACTTGTATAATTTGCCTCTAAATATTAAATACTACTATGTTTTTTGTAAGAAAAAAAACTGAAGCTATAATGTTCATTATTTTGCCAGTCATTTGTGATCATTATATTATATTGATACGAAACATAATTCTTATGTAAGAGCATATAAATACAATGAATGGTTGTACTTTGTTATATTCAAATCGGCTCAATGGAATCGCAAATTTTTAACTAGTCAATTTGAATGATAAGTGCATTATTAGAGAGATATTATAATTTAATGCAATTCCGTTAAAGATTATTTAATTATTTTACCATGAAGTGTAATTATGTTGTAACTATGTAATCTATCTAATCAAATACCCAGAGCAATTGGTTCATAATCATATCTCAAGAAAAATGACTCCAGTATTTAGTTTTGTGACATTTGGGACCAGATTTCGACGTCAATAAGAATATAACCTACTGCATTTTCTTGTATTTATGAAAGATTATGACTGTTTGATGACGGCATTGAAAAATGATTTGAAAGTCAAGTCAGGTAGTTAAAAATCGTATGTTTGAATTATTGCCAAAAAAAAAAAGAAAAAAAAAACTATAGCCAAATATATTTTGTGTGCATTTAGAAAGTAATAGTATATCAAAGTAACACTTCGACGTGGAGTAATTGGCGAGGAAAGCACAATATACAAGATCTAACACGGATGTATCAAGTTCTAATCCTACAAATATCTATTTATGTTGAATTATACTCCCTCTATTTTTTATTAAGTGTCCTATTATAAAATTTGATTTGTTTTTTAATAAGTGTCATATTTCATAAATTTTGAAAAAAATGATGCAACTCTTGAGAAAAATGATGCAAAACTTTCTATTTTACCTAAATAATAAATGCTAATTATTTACATTTTAAATTTCCTAGGCAATAATTATAGATGAAAATAGTAATATATTAATTTTCTTGGTTCGTGTGTTTTGACGGCTGATGACACCTATAAAAAAACAGAGGGAATATCATATTTTTTTCAAGTATGATTTACACCTCATATTTGTTTTGCAGGTTTGTTATTGCAATTTGCACATGAACTTAATCAAGGTAAATTCTCGAAGAAAAGAAAAAGTAAATCAAACACATTTATTTGTTATGTTCTTTTAATAATTAGCACGATCTGAATAATATTAAAAGGGTTATGGTGTATAAACATCCTTATACTTTATATTAAAGTGCATTTACACCCTTAAGAAAATGTTAGCGACTGTCATGCTCCTAATGTACCATTAAGTGGTGCAGATTGGCCCCTAAAGTTACAGGTTGTCATGCCCCTGACATAATTCCCATTTCTACAACCGTAAGATCTCTTGCCTCAATTATCAATTGTCCACGAAATTGATCTAGGTGCTTCGAATATTCTAATTTTCAAAAATCTAGTCATTAATTGAATATTCAATGGTTGGAGTTCCTTATATTCAATTAGATAATTAAATTTGAGGATTTTGGTGTTGTTGGTGTGCGAAAGAAATGAGCTCAAATTTCCCTAGTGGATCATGGGCAAGCACTACGAAGCGATGCTCAAAATGAAATTTGCACTATGAAAGTGTTCCAAGATTTAATTTTTGTGAAATTAATGGAATGAATGTCGTCAAGACACTTAAATTAACTTCGTAGATAGTTGATAATTGAGGTTGGAGGTTTTATGTTTGCAGAAATTGAAAGGTATGTTAAAAGCATGACAACAACAAATAATAGGGGCTGATCTGCACCACTTAATGACACGTTAGGGACATGACAACCTCTAACCTTTCCTTAGGAGTATATGTGCACTTCAGTATAAAGTTTAAGGGTGTATATGCACCATAATCCATATTAAAACTATATCATAAGTTGTAATTATAACTCCTATTTTTAAAGGTAAAAAACTCTTCTTAGTCTTAGCTGCTTGCAAATTTACTTTAATAACTGATTCAATACCATCTAAATCATGATTTAGCTAGATGGCTTCTGTTCATACACTAGAAGGCCCCATTTTTTTTTAATAATTAGATTACAATATGAGCAAAGCTATATCATACGAAGTTACTATTAATTACTTAAGCTTGTCTGTGCATGTGATTGTTAAGTTAACAAATTATATATTGCGACAATTATTGATCGTGACTAACTCAAATAACTACTTGAACTGGATAAATTCAAATACATAAAAAGTGTAGACGAATTAATTGTGGTTATTTAATTTTTGGATCCAATATTATGTGATTGAGATTGGATATTTTATCTAATTTGTGTACGTTTATTTGGATTTGACCCTCTGCACATAAATAAATACCTGTGAACCTCCTTATATAACTATAATGCATTCAAATAATATTTTACTTAAATACTAATCATGTACAAAAATATATGTATTCTCATTTTAACAACAAATTATCTAATAATAGAGAGTGCATATTTACTGTACACTTATGAATTTGCATTAATTCAGAATCAATTTACGTATTACCAAGACATGCATGCGCATCGTAGGCTATATACGCACATTATGATGAAATTGAATATGATATGGGAGCAAATAATTTATTAAAATTTAAATTGCTTAGATAATATATATATGGTGCTAGTAGTTCCGCGTTAGATGGAAACAAACAAAACATTCATTTTAATTCTCTGTCAGTTATTTGGACCATGTATTACATACAAAGTTATCTTCTCTATTCGCCGTGGCTAAATTATGAATCTCAAATAAAATTTTAGCATGTTATTATCTTTAGGGATGACAATGGGTCGGGTACCCATCCATTAAACATTTCCCAAACCTAAACTCATGAAAATTTTCAATACCTAAATCCGTCCCAAACCCGATTAAAAAATAATTTTAAAATCTATACCCGACCCGAACCCGTTGGATAATACCCGTTTATTACCTGCTAAAAACCCGAATAATAAAAAGTAAACATCAAATAACAAAATATTATAAATATGATTAAAACATAAACATCAGCAGAAAATTTCACTAAAATTAATCTCAAAGTAAAGTACAACGAACTTACAAAATCTTAAAATATAATTAGAAGTATGAATCATTGATGTTGTCGTTGTGTCGTCATATTTCGGAAGTAGATTTACAGAAGTAGAGGAAAAACATTAAAGACTTGACGGGTTAAGAAAATCAGATAAAACCCTAAATCTACTAATATTTATAATTATATAATAATTTATACATATAATAATATCTTTTATCTTATATATATAAATGGGTTTGGGTAGCGGGTACCTGGAGATAATTGCCCAAACCCGATCCAAACCCGTGACGGGTTTGCATGTTTCGACCCAAACCCGTCCCAAAACCATTTAATATTTCCCAAACTCGTCCCATCAGAATTTGGGAAGTGCGGGTACCCGTAAAAACCCGACCCGTTGCCATCCCTAATTATCTTTTTTCTTTGAATGGGCATGTTACTATATTTTATTAATATTCAAATCAATATGAAGTTTTACTCAATTCCTTCCCATTTGATTCTCACTATGCAAAAACAATATGCTTTGTTACGTGCTAAAAACTACTCTTTCCGTCTCAATAGCAATGTTTCATATTTCGTCTGTCTCATTAACATAGTCTCATATAAAAAATTAAAATAATTAACCCTTCAAAAACTATAAAACCCACAACTTTCTATCTTTTTACTCTTGTTTCTTAATAGTCGTGCCCAAAGCAAGTGAGACCTTACTATTGGGACGGAGGAGTATAATTTAGGTCAAATTACAAAATAATTCCCCATCTTTTCTCAAATTCTAGTTTAAAACCAAACCTTTTAATTTTTGCAAAAACATCTCCACCTTTTAATTGGATGCCGAAAATGTTTACATGTCGTTGTGAGTGATTTCTTAAGTGATTTTTAAAATTATTTCTCCAATTTCTCAACTTGCGGATGCTGGAAGAAGGGAGAACAAGATGGGAAAAGATGAAAAAATTATAGTTTGAAATTGATTTGTGCCTTAAATCGTATACATATAAGTATTAGTTTGCCATGTAAGCATTTTGGGCGTCCAATTCTGCTTCAATTTGGAGAAAAAATTAAACGTGAGAGATAATTAAAAAAAAGTTAAAAGGTGGAGATTTTTTTGCAAAAATTAAAAAAATTAATTTTAAATCAAAATTTGAAAAAAGATAGAAATTATTTGGCAATTTGGCTTATAATTTATTCCCAAAAAACCCCCACTCTATATTCCACTCACGACCAAACGCGTGAAAACTACTAATATTTGTTCTTCCCTCTAAATCTCTCTAATAAGTAGTACTACTCCATCAGATTTTAAAAAATAAGATTAATAATTAATACTCCCTCTGTCCCGCTCATTTTGTCTCCCTTTTCTTAAATGGACGTCCCACTCATTTTGTCTATATCCAAATATAGATATAATGAGTGGCTATAAGAGTTTCTCTCTCATCTCTTTCCAATCTCATCCACTAGTTTATTAAACAAACAACTTTCCTTAATCTTCGTGCTCAATAGTAAGGAGACAAAATGAGCGGGACGGAGCGAGTAATAATTACTGATAATGAGTGATAAATTTTCACTCGGGCAGTATGAAACCGATAAGCAGCGGTGTTTTAAGTTAACCCTTTTTCCTCCTCAAAAGTCGAGAAACGATGTGTTGCACGTACAGTGACCACACGTGTGCTGCTTTAACTTTAACAAAAGGTAATTATGAGCCCATTAATAATAAATCTGACCCTTCAAAATAAAGTACATAAAATAATAATACTAATAATAAATAAACAATTAAAGGTTCTTAGTTAAAAAAAAGTCTTTACAATATAGAATTAATTAATGGCCGTATTTATCTTAGAAAACAACAAATAGCACTTCAAAAAATTAAAATTCTATAGATATTTTCATATTGTTTTTTGAGTTAAGTAGGCTATGTAGATACACTATGGTCGACCACACAAATTAAAAAAGTAATACTATAAAGTTTGAAAAATGAAATATATTCTAATTGGAGAATCATAAAATATAAGGGGAAATGATACTATTTCTATTTATACAATTAACTTTTCTATTCTTTATATTAATTGTGTCCATTTAATTCTTGACGGGCTAACAATTTAAGGTGGATTTAGATAATACAACCATAGATAATACGTACCATAGTTTTGTTTATCAAACATGTTAAGTAAGAGCACTTATTGCAGGAGTCGAAGGGGGGGGGGGGGGGTGTCGAAGGTGGTGTCAAGTGGATCGACACACCCCTCCACTCGACACACCCCTATGTCGAGCCATAGTGGGCGCTCGACACACCCTTATGTCGAGGGGTGTGTCGATGGCGGAGTCGAATTTTCGACACTCCGCTCGACTCCATGATGATGTAATATGGGGACACTTGTTGTGTCCCCATTGGTCCCATATATTTTTTTTATTTTTTCTTTAAAAATTGGAAAAAACAACCGTTATTTTTTTCTTTCTCTCCAACGTATACATTTCCATCTCCAACGTCTATATCCCATTTTTTCCCTATATATACCCCTTCATCTCATTCATTCTCCACACAACCTAATTTCTCCATCCATTCTTCTCCCAAAAAATTTTCATTCTTTCAATTTATTTTGTGCAAAAAAATGGCTGAAGAGGGATTCAATTCGTGGTACTCGCAAACTTGTGGTTCAATCCCACCGAACCAATGTTCGCCACCGAACCAAAGTAATTCGAGGTACGCAAATGTTCGCCGCAAACTTGCAAAGGAATTCGGTTGGGAGGAGTAGTTGTACTAATTTTTTTTTTAAATAATTATTGTAATGTTGCAGTTTTTAATTATTGTATTTTTTTTTTAAATTAGTGAATGTTTTAGTTTTTTTAAATTCAATAAAAATGTCATTTATTAATTTCTGAATTTAATTAAGTTAATTTTTATAATATTTATTACAAAAAAACAACAAAATAAAATCTATTCAATCATTAAAATCACGTTTCCCAGTGCTTAGACCTAGGTCTTACTCAATCCCATTGTAGTGGCAAAATCAACCTATGTCTAACTAAATACCACCAATTATTAAAATCTCGATTCCCAGTACTTCAACCTACGTCTAACTAAATACCCGTAGTAAGTGCTTTAAGAGATGGATTTTAAATCGAGAATTGATGAAAAGGAATAAAAGGGCATATTTGAATCCATGAGGATGTCGTCAGATTTAATTTAGAAATAATTGGAAACTATAGCTAATAAAGAAAAATCGATCATCGAGGAAATTGAATTGCGGGTGTTGGTGGAGGTTCATGAGGAATTTGACTCAAGCACATAATTCGGTGAAAATTTATAGTACACGTCACATATAAAATTATGCGTTCGTCCCTTGCGCCCGGCAGAAAATAAATAAATTTTGCAATTAAAAATAAATAGAACGTGGATAAGGAATTACTATTGCCCATAACCCTTTTCAATTATAATAAAAAAAAACTCATGAAATCATGATGCATGCACAATTAATACAAATTATGATATTCACGTAACCCGTGCAGACTTTATATTAATTTTTAATTTTTTTTAATTCCTCGCTTGTTCATGGTCCTATAATAAACAGCAAAAGAGGGCCAACAAAAACACATCCAAATTGATAAAGACGAAAAGGAAATAATGAGATATAAAGCAAAAAATTAATGTAATGAGATTGGATATTAGAGCAATCCTTTCAGATCAAGAAAGGGATAAAGATTAAAGCAGATAGCAATTGCACTATAAAGAGGCCTCTCCACCTCGCTTTATTTTCCCTTTTTTCAACTTTTTAGAACATTCTGCTTCCTAATTTATTTATCGGGATCGGTGATAGTTATTTATTTACTGTATTTATTTGTCTTTACTTTTGAAACAGAAGATCGAAGATTTTTTGATGTTAACACGAGTGACGTTGTGAGGTATTTTTATTTTGGCAACAACGGAAAAGCAGATAATATGTGCATGCTTTTTATATCGGTAGAAGATTCCAAATTCTGAAAGTAATTGCTTTTGCTGGAAAAAAATTTCTAAAGTTGCAATTTGCCACCGCTCGAAATGAATTGATATTTTCTTCTGTTTAATGATTAAAAACAAAATTAAGAAAGAGAGCGTATGTGGCTTTTCTCTGAGGTGGTTGCCCCAATCCCCAAATATATTTATCTCTAGATCTATAATTTTGTTACTAAGTACTGCTCATCTTTTATTTTGTGTAATGGTTTTGTGGCTAAACTTTTAAACTCCTTAAAATAGTTAATAGATTATTTATTATTAAAAATTTAGGAACTTATAAATTGTTTAAAAAGCTTTTAAGCTCAATCAAACATTCTTTTAATAATATTAATGTGTTATGAATTCAAGGGCAGGGCTACTAAAATGTAGGTCCTGCACGAGTATTCTTGTACATACAATATAGGTCGAATATTTTTGAACTCTTGTTTTTTCAATCTTGAGTATCCGTGCATTCTCAATAACCGCCTGCATATGAAAACTGTTAAACACAATATGGTTACTCTAACACTCGAAGACGAGTATCAATTGATATGAGTGCAGAGATGACTTCGTGCATTTACGTCATCTCATTACAATATAACACTAACTATTAGGGTGTGTTCATTTGGAAGTATCAATTTATTCTTTTTACCCTGAATTATCAACCCCCCAAAAGAAAAATAAATTAAATTACACTTATCCTTTCTGAGATATTTTTTCAAAATAAAAATAAAAAAATCGCATACACACTAGTGTTTGAGTACTTGAATACGTATATAATTTTGAGTAATACTGTATGCTTCAATATATATAAATTTTTTTTTAATATTGTAAAGCTCGTGTATTGCACCTTTAAAGAAAAACTTATGCTTACACAGCTAAAATAAACAATACTACAAGTAAATAAGTAGTTTTAGTTGGGCTAGGAATTCACGGCACGAAGATTAAAGCCCAAACCTTGACGAAATAGAATTGAAACTGTAGTACGAAAAAGCCCAAACACGAAGAGCATGACACCCGTGATTTGAGCCCAATTAATCCTTAACTATTTGAAAATCCGACTGGCAAAACCGAACCGGAATAACACCAAATTTCCAGAACTCGCATACCGACCATATCGACAGCAATTAATTGGTTTTCCGGCGAGTTTGGAAAATGAGAACCGCCATCGATCTTTGCCGGAAAAGTTTAAGCCGTAGTCTATCGAGGAACATCAGATTCTACAGTACAGAACAGAGCCCCAGAGTTCAAATTTTTGACCGCAATCTCAAGCGCAAACAAGTTCGGAGCTAATCGTTCCTCATTCCAAATTACGGGCCTATCGACTTTGTTCGTTAACTAATTTTTTTTTTGTATTTTTTTTGGTACGGATATGTATAGAGAGATAGAGCCGCGTGGTTATTGCGCCCCGAGGATTCTTTGGTGGATGCTGTAGCTGAGAATTTGCTGGATCGGTTGGAGGTCATTTTTCAGATTAAATTTTGTTCATATGAATTAGAATTTTGATATTTATCGAATTGATATTAGCTTTATTTGAGGATCATAAGTCTGCCGGTGACAGATGCTGAGTATCTATGCTTTCGTTGTTTCAATACTGCAGTGCATAGTGTATTTTCCTGGAATCTAAGCTGGAAAATATTGTTTATTAGACATTTTTTCGCACGCTGGCCGCATGCATACCTCTATGTATTTAAATTGCATTCACGAAATGTGTTGTGCTGTGAAGATAATAGACATTTTCATGGAGACCACAAAATTTAGAACTCTTTGTTATAAGTTATACTACTATGAACTTTAGACTTTGATGGGATACTGAATGAATGAAAAATGGATTCTAAAATGGGTGACGGACTGCCTAAGTCTATCTCATTCTGCATTGGTATTTTCCCATTGATGTTGTTTAAGTTCTTATGTTTGTGTCGGATCAACCATGGGAGTAAGGAACGGTTAGTCTCATGATGTTGCGTGTAACAGTACAAGCTCTTTTTCGACATTGTGTGTTGGACATTAGTTATTTATGGTTCTTTTCCTATTTAACTGATCTCAGAAAAGATCTATAGTTCTGGATTGGCTGTACATATAAAATGTCTGCTATGTGTTCAAGAGATTCTTGTACGTCTTACTCTTGGACTTGCCCAACGTATGGTTTCTTTGTAATGTGTTTATGTACTGTTAGAGGAGATGCCCTGATAGCTCCATGATTGTTGTTCCTTTGTCCTTGTAGGACTGTAAAAAGACATTTCCTTCAGCATTATGCATGGGGGGTTCTATGGAAGCAATTAGGCGGCTGTTGAATGGACGTGGTAAGAGTCAAATGTTTTTTCTTGTTCAATCCTCTAAATACAGTTTACAATTTCTAACTTGGGGTTGTGAAGGTATATTGAGCATCAGTAGTGGCAGTTCTCAACTTATAACTTGGGTTTTGTGAATGTATATATAGCATTAGTGGTGGCGGTTCTCAACTTGTAACTTGGAGTTTGGGTACTTAAGAGTCTTATTGAAAATTTAGCTCAAGTTTTCCAATGACAGTGGATTGTTTCTATCCATTTCAGGTGGCATTGAAAAGCTTACAATGATGGATTCTTCAGTTGACATGGTGAAATTATGTCAGCAGGCTGAACAAAATTCAGCGAACAAAAATGTTGAAACATCTTTTGTTATTGGTGATGAAGAGTTTTTGCCTGTGAAGGAAAGGTATGCACAATGGTGTCTGTTTTCTGCATATCGTAGTTCTTACTACCTTTTCAAATTTCGTCAAAAATGAGAATGGCATGTTCACTTCCTTTCTGTTTGTTGATTAGCTCTGTGGACCTGGTCACTAGTTGCTTGGGACTTCATTGGACGAATGATCTCCCTGGAGCCATGATACAGGTTCTGCCTGTAAATGAGTTATCTAAATTATTGTGTCATAATCAATTTGAATGAAATTATTTTCCTTACTCTTACAAATTAATTTTTTTACTCTTACAAATTATTTTTATTCAACGTTTATTATTTCAAACAGAAACTAAGACAATTGTGTTCAAATTACTTTTCATTAAATGTATACTTTTGTCATCAAAGATATTTGCTTTATTCTGCTCGTTGCAGAGTAGGTTGGCTCTTAAGCCCGATGGCCTATTTCTGGGAGCTATTTTTGGTGGAGAGACTTTAAGGTTACATCTTCAGTTTTTTCTTTGAATGTGCTCGAGTTCTTTGTGTTTTGTGGAAGGCCTTAGTTTTCGTCTTTCAGAGAGCTGAGAATAGCGTGCACTGTGGCTCAAATGGAACGTGAAGGAGGAATCAGTCCTCGCTTATCACCTTTGGCCCAGGTATTTCATAGACAGGCACATGCTCTTTTGATTGATCTACTGGTTTTATTATTCTCACAGCTGTTGATGTTGATGCCTGGCTCAAGAATCCAGAAATGTTTGAGATCAACCCTTAGTGTAGAAAGAAGCCTTATTAGTTTGATGACTTGTAAAGTTTCATGAACATCAGCATGTCTTCCTAAGTATGTTTATCCTTCGTGTTGTTTAGTCCAGCTCATGGTTTACTTTTGTGGATCTTTCTTCCAACTGTTTAGTTAAACATGATGTTTTCCGCAAATTTGATCCCAGACCTATAGGCTATATGATATAGTTTATTGATCGCCATGTGGGTTTCATTAGTTGTCTTCTTGTATATGCTCCCTGAAACTACTAGTTCAAACCAGAATTACTCGGATCTGTTAGGACAAAGGAACTTTTGGATGCTTACATATTGTTTTTCGTTAATCTGCAGAGTTAATAAGCTTCCAAAATGCAGCTTCAGTTGAGTTTTGTTATAACTGATTTCTGCCAATATATTGAAAGATATAGTTTTCTGTATTGAGAGAGAGAATAATGCAGGCAACTATTATAAGAAGACGAACAAATATAGCTTTATATTTTACTGTCTCATGGTTTAAAGCGCTCTTGATTTGATTTCATAGGTACGTGATGCAGGAAATCTGTTAACGAGGGCAGGATTCACCCTTCCTGGAGTCGATGTTGATGAATATACTGTGAGATACGACAGCGGTATGTAATATATCTTGATGGTTTCTGGATCTAAGCTTAACGTTATACTGAATCACACAATTTATTTTGTTGTAAGATTCTTATGAATTTCTCTACTAGAGGTGATGCAAGCAATATCCAATCTGACTTAGAAACTTGCTTTTAGGAATTTATTGTGTACCTTAAAGTTTTCTTTTGAAGTATTTCATTCTTTTGTCTTTATTTGGGTAGATCTAATTCTAATGGTCAATCTGCCAAAGCAACATAAAGGCCTATTTTAGAGATAACTAAATAGCACTTGGTATCACCTGTGTGTAGCCACAGGGTAGACCCATTAACAGAGAAGTTTCACATGACAGGTAGTGTTGTTGTTGCTGTTGTTGTTGTTGTTGTTGTTGTTCTGGAACACAATGCAACAGGTGTTGGAAACCATAGCATACTGGTTGATTATTTTTCTGGAGCTACTATTTATGTTATAATGCTACTACAAAAAATAATTACTCTTCCGGGGTGCCGTATCTCAACTAAGTTTAAAGACTTATGCTATGAACTCTCTAAAATGGTAAGGTAGTGAACTCTACCCAGCAATTTACGGTTCTGCTAGTTGTTGATTTATGTTGCTCTAGTTTCTTCTGTCGCTTGAGAGTGACAACTTTAGGTAGTCAAATTATATTCACTAATGACTACAGTCATGTTGACTCACTTGAAAATTCTGGCGTCTTCTGAACTTCCCATTCTGTCGTTTGTTTTATCATTCATTCTTTGATAGCAGATCATGGATTATGACTATATTTGTGGAAATGTATTTGAATTTTTTTAACAAAAAAAGATCTAGTACCATGTCAGAATAATAGAAGGAAGCAAACTATGTTGTAGATCATTTTATATCATGACCTTTATTCATGCATAATTTGTGATTTACTCTTTCCTTCAAGGTAGCTCTGGAGTTGATAGAGCATCTTCGTTCTATGGGTGAAACTAATGCTCTGTTACAAAGGAGCCAAGTAAGACTTATTCACGGTTAAACATCGTTTGAAATTTGGTGATTTCTTCTTTTATGTCTTCGAAAAGGAAAACATCTAAACATCTAGCTTCAAGATATGCCTTCTTCCTTACTCTAATATTTCATCTGAAATTGAATGGAATCAGAATTTAAAGAGGGATACTGCACTGGCTACAGCAGCTATTTATGAATCAATGTTTGGTACAGAAGATGGCACCATCCCAGCAACATTCCAGGTCTCTTTTGAACAATATTTATACATCTCACTCTATCTACTAGTGTCTAATAGTTCACAAGGCTACCTTATGGATTCTTCACTCTCCAACCTGAAGATACATTGCCACTTTTTAAGTTGAAGAAATTTGATTAAAAGAAATTCATCAACAATCTCGCTTGAACCCAAAAGATAACACCTTGCTTGATTTTATTTACTTTTGCATTTTTTGTATTGCAAGTAAAAACAAACTCGTGTATATTGGAGGTTGTTTGTATGACATGACATGCAAACATCACTGAACCGGACGAGTTCACTCCAAGGTTTATATATACTTGAGCACCACGGTGTCTTCCCGTTCCAGGCCTCGTGCTAGTTTTGCAGGGTTTCCCTCGAATGTCACAACCTTCCGTGTGTCGACTTGATTGCATAGCTCATTTTCAGGTCATATTTATGACTGGATGGAGGGAGCACCCGTCGCAGCAAAGAGCTAAGAAGAGAGGATCCGCGACAGTATCTTTCAAGGACATCCAGACGCAGTTTGGTGGAGGTACTTAGCGTTTTGATGAAGGAGGTTTTGTTTGAGGTTATAGGGTGTGGGCGCTTCCTTTCTTTTCTTTGAGAAGGGCTAGTTACACTATGGAGTTTTGCTCCTTTTATTACGAAATGAAATGATGCAGAATAAGAAGAAAGAACCAAACAGGAGATCAAGGGAGGATTGAACTATTTCTTCGTTGTGGAATTATTTATTTGGTGTGATAAATTGATTATCATATCTCTATACCTAGAGTGGATTCTTACAAAATTGAATTTGCCTAATATATTCATCTAATAGTTATAATTTGACAATCCATATTGAATTTATATTCTAATTAAACTCATCTATAAACTCCTCCCACAGGTAAGAATCATTCTCCTAATAAAACTCTCTTCCGACACATACTATAAAGCATCTTTATCATAGTTCATTCCATAAAAAAAAAGTTACTTTTTCCTTTTTTGATGCAAAGCTTGGAAACGTCTCACGAGAAAATTTGTAGAGAATTTTTTATGAGACAATTGAGGTACCACAAGTCTCTCCATAACAAGTCTCTCCATAACAAGTAAATATAATTAAGTTAAATAAAATACTCTATCCGTCCACAAACCATCACAAGTCTTTTTTAGCGTGCGCGTACGCTTTTTGAGAAAACTTCCAGGAGGTCACCCAACCTAGAATTGCTCAAGGCCAAACACGCTTAACCTTGAAGTTCTTCCACGATAGACACCAAAAAACAAGATACATCTTGATGGTATGAGTAGCACCTATCAATTTCTTTAAGCTCTCCTCGAATATGCCGCCCATTTCGACATATTCTCGAAATCCCTCTCATTCGGGTGTCTTCTGGTTCATCCCTACCCCCTCTGCTTGGAAGTCTCATAGGAGCCGCTACTTGTCCGTACTTCTTTGCATCGGCGATCACTCCGTACTTCGGCCCAGGGCGTCACAGGCCCACTAGCTTCCGTTTGGTTCGTCCCCGAACCACACCGTATTGGGAGAGTGTAGCTACTTTTCTTTTTACGTCCGTCCAAGAAGATTGTAGCTAAGCTTTTTTTTTTCCACTTTAGGGCATCACCTCACCCACTAACTTTTTCTCTCTTTCTCTACTTACAATGGTGGCTCATTTTCTCCACTCACTTAATATCTACCACACTTTTATTAAAACTCGTGCCACAAAAAATTCCTTATAATTTTGTGGACTGATGGAGTATAATAATACAATGATATGAAGTTAGACTTTTATATGAAGAATAAAATTAAGATAATTATTAAAACATTATATGAATAATTTTTTTTTTCAAATATGTATACGTTTCAAAATTTTATTAATTTGTTTATGAATATGTTAAGAGACAACTTTTGAAATAGCCATAATGGTCGAGGCAGACGGATTCAGGTCGGTCTGGTACATCTGGTATAAATACGAGTTGTTTCTACCAACTTGCAGCAGAAAATTTCTGCTACTATATTTCTCATTCCATCAATCGATGCTCTGTTTCTAGTTGTTTAATCATTTTTCTATTCTGTTCATCAACTAAGAAAGTTAATTCTGATCAATTCAAACCCAAATTTCGTCCAAATCGCTCGGATTTTGGGGATAATCGATTCGTGATTCACTTTCTAGAGTTTTTCCGTGTCGAAATGTTATTCCTGTTTTCCGGCGCCGTCGTGGTTGTTTTTGATTTCTGACGCCACAATTGAGGTTTGCTTTGATGTTGCGACTCTGTTGGTGGTGGTGGTGAAGCCTCGCCGTCGTTCATCGGAGTTATTTCCGATGTGTGTTTTCGAGTTTGCTGCTTGCGATTTGGTACTATTGGTACAAATAGATTCTGTTTGTTCCAATTGTACCAACATTTTGGAACAATTGAAACAAATAAGACTAAAATTATACCAAATGTATCAAAATCCTATTTGGGAATAACAAACCCTAATTGAGATCGATAAACCCCCATTGGGGACTAATAAACCTTAAACCCTAAACCCTAAACCTTAATTGAATTGAAATAGATCTTAAATGGATTTAAATAAACCCTAATTGAGGATTACTAAACCTGAAACCCTAAACCTTAATTAGGGACACTATAAAAAAACAGCTAATTACTGAGGGCAATCTTGCCCTCGGTAATTACCGACCAATTACCGACGGCAAAAAACACGGGTTGATTTTGGCGAATTTACTGACCATTTACCGATGGCAACTTGGCGGGATGGTTCTCGCCGAAATCACCGATGGTATTACCGAGGGAAACTGCCCTCGTTAAATTACCGAGGGAAATTGCCCTCGGTAATAAATTAAATAAAAAATTAGTTAAATTTAAATGTAATTACCGACGGCAATGTCCCTCGGTAATTACCGAGGGTGTGATTGCCGTCGGTGATTACCGAGGGCGTAAGCCGCCGTCGGTGATTACCGAGAGCTCGTTCCGCCATCGGTGATTTGTACGGGTCGGCGGATTACTGAGGGCATTTGCCGTCGGCAATCATTCAAATCAAATTGGGGCTTCCAGCCCTAATTGCCCATTTCTGCAACTCCTCCCTCCTGCCGTCCCGTCGTCCTCCGAGCGCCATCGCCGTGCCGTCGCCGTGAGTTGGTAAGTTCTCTCTCTCTCTCTCTCTCTCTCTCTCTCTCTCTCTCTAACTCCTGGCTGTCTCTCTCTCTCAGCCGCGCACGCCGCCGCCGTTGCCGCCGTCCCCGCAGCCGAGTCGCCATCGCCGCGTCGCCGGTAAGTCTCTCTCTCTGTGTCTAGCTCTCTCTCTGTCCCTCTCTCCCTCTCTCTCTCTCTCTCTCTCTCTCTCTCTCTCTCTCTCTCTGTCTCTCTTTCGCTCTAACTCTTCTCTATCTCTCTCTCTCAGCCGCACGCCACCGCCGTTGCCACCGTCCCTGCCGCCGAGTCGCCATCGCCGCATCGCCGGTATCTCTCTCTCTCTCTGTCTTGCTCTCTCTCTGTCTCTCTCTCTCTCTGTCTCTATGTCTCTCTCTCTCTCTCTCTCTCTCTCTCATCTCTCTCTCTCTATGTCAGCCTTCCACTATTACATTAGTTTGCGCTCGATTTTTTGTGATATATATATATATATATATATATATGTATGCATATTTGTTTGCTAGTGTAGAAATTATGAATCAATGTAGAATTTGTTTGCTAGGTTTGATAAGTATGTTGCATACGTGTTTGATAAATATGTTCGTATTTGATGCATCTTTTCACTTAATACATACATATTACATGTTAATTTATGTGATAAGAAATATGATTACATATATGTTATTAAATTGTGGGATAGATTTAATCAATTTCTTAAGGATCTTCTCCCTTTGGGATAGATTTTGGTTATTTCTTAAGGATCTTCTCCCAACAATTGAATGACTATTTGTAATTATTGTATTTTTTATTGCTTATTTTATATTGTATTGGTTGAAAAATTGGGGGCCGGGTCGGGTAGACTTAGTAAATTAGAACCATTATGGTTAACATAGCTGGTAGAGTCGAGCACTTGGTAGTTAGGATAATGAGGTTATGCTGTCGAAATTTTGTCTTATTTATGACTGATGTTCTTTCTATTTTTAATTAGAAATTACAGCAATGAATGATAATCGGCAGTGGATGTATGCGAGATATAATGATCGTTGTGCATTTGAAATTGGACTTGAGGGTTTCCTTGAGTATGCGATAAATCAAACAGCTTACACAGATGGAGTAGGTAACATTAGGTGTCCGTGTAAGAAGTGCAAACACTTGAAATTTTTATGTGTGCCTACAGTTAGAGAACATGTTACTAGGCATGGGTTTGTCCACAATTACACAACATGGGTTTATCATAGAGAAACACCAGTGGCTAGTCGGCTAGAACATACTAGGATGGATAAGGATGATGCGTCATACAATAACTATCAAAGGATGGTGTATGATCATGCTGGTCCTAGTAATTTTGAATGTCCTCCAAATATAGAAGAACCGCCCAATCGTGCTGCTCAACAAATTTATGACATGTTGAACTCAGCCGATAATCCATTGTACCCTGGGTGTGATGCTTACTCACAATTGTTCTTTATGACACAATTCATGAGCATAAAGGTTGAAAACCACATATCAGAGAAAGGCTTCAATCAGTTGTCTTCGTTTTTTAAATCGGCATTACCCAAGGATAACAAGTGTCCCGACGACTTCTATAGTACGAAGAGACATCTGCGCGGTTTGGGTTTGCCAGTAGAGAAGATCGATTGTTGTGTTTATAATTGCATGCTGTATTGGGGAGATGATAGTGAGTTGGAGAGTTGTAAATTCTGTGGTGAATCACGATATAAGGAGAACTTTCGTGCATCTGGAAGCCGCTGAAAAAAACGAGTGGCGGCTAAGCAGATGCATTACTTTCCTTTGACGCCACGACTGCAGAGGTTGTTTGCATCTCCAGCAACAGCCGAAGACATGCGTTGGCATGCGACTTCTATAGATGATGACGTTTTGCCCCATTTGCACAATCAGGACGTCAGTATTCTTCTTGACCAGTTATTGTCACACCGTATAACTTGCCCCCGTGGTTGTGCTTGAAAGAACAATTCATGTTCCTCACAGTTCTCGTGCCTGGGCCATCTAACCCGAAGATGAAGTTGGACGTCTTCTTGCAGCCGCTGATAAAAGAGTTGAAAGATTTGTGGGAGGTAGGAGTGAATACTTATGATATATCTTTAAAGCAAAATTTTCAGATGCGGGCAGCTCTTATATCAACAGGTACAATGTCGAGCACTCGTAGAAGTTTTCGTCTTTCCACTGCACAACAGACTCCTTCTGGGTCTGCACAGCAGACTCCTCCCTCGTCACAGCAGGAGTCGACTCGGCTAGGTACGACTCCTCCTTCTTCACCGCACGTTTCTGAGACTCCTCCAGAGTCTTCTTCTACACGGCCGAAAAGGCCCAGAGTCGTACCAGTTGCCGAGCTGAAGCGGCAATGGCCTAAGGGCCCCAATGGGAAGCTTCTCTTTCGGAGAATGCCTAGTGGGTACGTCATTTGTTATTATTATTATTATTGTTATTATTATTATTATTATTATTATTATTATTATTATTATTATTTTTGTTGTTGTTGTTGTTGTTGTTGTTGTTATTATTATTATTATTATTATTATTATTATTATTATTGTTGTTGTTATTGTTATTTTTATTATCAATGTTATTATTATTATTGTTATTATTATTATTATTATTGTTGTTGTTGTTATTATTATTATTATTATTATTATTATTATTATTATTATTATTATCAATGTTATTATTATTATTATTATTATCAATGTTATTATTATTATTGTTATTGTTATTTTTATTATCAATGTTATTATTATTATTATTGTTATTATTATTATTAATATTATTATTATTATTATTATTATTATTATTATTAATGTTATTATTATTGTTTATAGAGAGTTGATGGAGACACCGGGCATCGCAAGCAATGTCTTTCAAGCTTTTAAGAGGATTCCTAACCCTGGGTACAATTGGAAGTCGACTTCCGACGAGGTGAAGGCTGCATACTGGGCCGAATTTGGGGTAATTGAATTTTTATTACAAATAATTATTATAATTATTATTGTTATTCTGTAATCTACTGATTTAATCATTTTTATTCAACAGAAAGAATATTGTTGGGAGCTTGAGGATGAGGCCGATGTGAAGAAGATGTGGGAGGCCAAGGCACGTACCAGGTTCAGTGACAACTTGAGCATCGTGAAGCAGAAGTGGAAGAAGAAGACTGCTGCTGGCCAGACGATGGCCAGACCCGACGGCTTCACTGACGAGTACTGGACAGGGATCCAGGCGTACTGGCAGCAGGAGGATGTTGAGGCGGTTTCCCAGCGACACAGGCAAAACCGTCTGTCTGATCCCGACGGACCAGGTACAGGGATAGCAAAGCACGTTAGAGGGTCTCAGTCCACTCGTATCCTGCAGCAGAGTTTGGTTAGTAATTATCAATTCATTTCTTAAGTATATATACATATATATATATTATATCTTTGTTAATAATTTATTTATCTTATATACACGTATTAACAGAGCTTGCAGAGTGGACTGCCGGTGACTGCCTTGAACTATGAGACTTTCCTGAGCATCCACACAAAAGAAGACGGCACCTATGCGACACAGAGGGATGAACATCTTGATGTAAGTATTTAAATTTATTTAAGTATTAGTTAAATATATTGTAATGTATTTAATTTCTAACAAATATGCAATGTTATGTATCAATTAGGCTGAAATTCATCGCATTGCTCGGGAGTCACAACGAACGGACCTGAACGAGATCTACTTGGAGCTCGTACATCCCGACAGGTCACGGCGTTACGGCACTGGAAGTGCCGGTGCCAGCCAGATCAGTAGGGGGTCTACTAGTAGCACTGGCACTTCAGCCATGACACATGAGATGTACGAGACTCGGATCTCCACGTTGGAGGAGCGACTGCATCAGTTTGAGGCGGAACGTGCTGCACAACGCGCAGCCCTGGAGGCGCAACGAGCAGCAGAACGTGCAACCATCGAGGAGGAGCGAGCAGCACGTATAGCGTTGGAGGCGCGCTTTGCTTAGTTCGAGCAATTATTGATGCAGTCGGGCATGCTACCTCCTCATCCTCCCCCTAGTTGATTAGGTCGTTTGTTCGTTTTATCCTGTAGTTACTTATACACTTCGTACATTATTACACTCGTATTTTACATTTATCCTCGTATATTATATTTGTTTATATGATTTGGGATATTGTGATACCCTATTTTGATATTTGCTTTGTTATAGTGTGTGCCGTGTAATTGAATCGTGAAGCAGAGGTTACAAAAAATTATAAAAAAAAATAAATTTACCGACGGCAAATAATCCCCTCGGTAATTACCGAGGGCGTTTACCGTCGGTGATCTCTTTGCAGCAAATAGTGAAATCACCGACGGCAGCACTTCCCCTCGGTGATTACCGAGGGCGTTTCCGTCGGTGATCTCGCTGGAAAAAAATCTACTGTGTGCCATTATTTACCGATCGAATTTACCGACAGTACCGCCGTCAGTAGTTACCGACGGTCAAATTGCCGTCGGTAATGTGCTCACCGACCGGAATATCAACGGCGGTCTATTGCCATCGGTAATTTAATTACCGACGGGATTTAGTAAATTACCTGTTGGAAATAATGGTTTGAAAAATTATTATTTGTGGCGGTTAATTATTTAATTATTGAGAATTAAATAATTGAGAATTATTTACTTGTCGAGTAAGTAATCGGAAATATATTAATGTTATCAAAACCATTATTTGGTGAGTGAGAAGTGGTATATTTGAATTGTGTGTTGAAAGCGAATTTGTTGTAGGCAAATTCGTACGTTGAAGTAACGAGCTTAGGCTCGAGCCAATAAGTCGTGAAGTTTGGATAGTTTGCCATTAGTTATTCATAAAAACTTCTCGGTTGTTTTGTAAACACACAAACAAAATTCAAATATCATATGTTATTTGTTTTGGTATTAAAATGATTTTAATACCATGAGCATAGCTTTTGACGTTGAATTGCCTGACTTGGTGATGAAATTGAATTGGAAATTCAATTACATGGTAACAGCCATGCGTTTTGGATGGTTTTTAATGCCATTAGCACATAACCGCCAAGTGCTACTTTAGTACACTTAATTATGTGTAATTTTCCCACATGGTTGAGGTAGCCTATAAATAGGTTGCATGGAGCATGCATTAGTAGATAGAAAAGCTGCATCTATATTCAGACGATTAACATTTCATAATATTCTGATAGGAATCATTTGGTCAGCTCAGTTTCTCGTCCAAGTCCAGTTCGTCGGGGCTCGTAGATTTGTGGTGCTACTATCTACGAGACGTGAAGTCGTTTACCTTTGGGGACGAACCGCCAATCCGTGAGCACTACCGGGGCGTTTCTCGTCTTGCGGGTAGAAGGATTCTTTCGGGCGACTTCTTCTTTGAGTTTGTTTAAGTCTTTTCTTGTCGTTAAGTTTCTTATTTTGTATTTCTAATATTGTTACTTTTAGTCCAGTTTTTTGTTGTTCTTTCCTTTGTAATTTGCACGAACGAGTAACCCGGTTCTAACATTACCGACGGTATTTACCCTCGGTAATTACCTGTTTTTTTGTAGTGGGATTTATCAATTCAAAAAAATTGAAAAAAAAAGAACTGAATTTGAGATTAATAAGACTAAAATTTTTACAAGTAGTACCAATAGTACCAGAATCCTAGTACCTGCCCGAACTGACCCAGCTTGATCCATGACCCGCGTTTTTTTTTTTTGGTAAATAGATAATTTTTATTACCAAATTCCAGAGATTTACAGTACGCCAACAAGCTCACCAAACTCATAGTCTATCAACTATCTCAATCTCTAAGCATGCAAGCTAGCTTAGGATTTATCCTACAACACACATCAATTGAATTGTACACTTCCTCACAATTGCTGTAGGTCTAGAATCTAAATCTTGAAACCTTTGAAAATTTCTCTCTCCAAATTTCATACACATACACAACTACCGCAAGGAGTACTCTGAACATCTTCTGTCGTGTAGATTAGGTGTAGAATCTAAATCTTGAAACCTTTGAAAATTTCTTTCTCTCCAAATTTCATATACAACTACTGCAAGCAGTACTGTGAACATCTTCTGTCGTGTAGATTTGGACCGGCATTGAGTATTCAAGTACAACTTCTCTTGATCCCAGGTTAATCCACTACGTTGATGCCCACCCCATATAGTAACATTCCTCCCTTAAAAGGCCTTATAACGGAGAGGGTTGCCTCACCGTATATAAAGTGGCTCATGTCACTAGCTACAATCAATATGGGACACAATTTAACACGCCCTCTCACGCGCAGCGTGGACAACCAACGTCATCTATTGATAACAGACGCCCATCATTGGATTAACCTCACTCTGATATTATATTAGAAATGGATATTGAGCCAATTCCTCCCTTAAAAAACATTATAAGAAAGAGCTGAAGAGGGTTGCATCACTATATAAAGTGGCTTATGTCACTAGCTACAACCAATGTGGGACACTACTCACAAGAAAAGAACAAATGATTCAAAATCTCATTCTCCTTCTGGCAAAGAATACTGAGTGGATCATGCACAATGCCAATCTTTAGCAAGTTATCACATGTAGCAAGCCTCCCAAGAATAGCAAGCCATGCAATCAAAATGCATTTAGGTAGGGCTAAAGAAAATGACCCACGATCCGCGTGCTTTTCATTATGGATATTTTCATCCAATTTGTAACTGTTGAACAAAATTTATAATTATGAAAAGGATGAGCCAAATACTATATTTTAATGCCACTAGTATAATTAACGTGCACTCGCACGTTAAAAATAATGATTATACTAAATAAATATTTATGAGTCAATTCATTTTTATATTACAACTTATGATTTTTATTCTTTTTGATTGAATTTTTACAATTTTTAAAATATAATATTCGATCATTCATATTAAAATAAAAAATAATAAAATTATTGAGATGTGAATAGTATAGAGAGTATGAAACAATTAGAAAGACTGAAAAAAATAAAGTCTGGTAATAAATATGTATGAAGAATTGATTTCTTTACTTTTAGAATTTGTTTTCTTGAAGAAATTTGATAAGTTTTTTTTTTTCCTTTTTATAGTGATGCAACCAATGTGTGTTGATAGTGATGATCTTGCTGTCAGCAAACTTTTATAACTCTTATTAGATTTTCATATATCACCAGTAACTAAAAAGAAAAGGGTAGCAAATGATAAAACTAATGTAATGCAATTATAATATAAAAGTCTAAACAAAGAAGTAGAAGCAGAATTTTCATAGATTTAGTTGTCAAGATCCTTCCCGAAAATTTACTAATGAGGAGAGAATGAAGTGAGAAAATTTTAAATCTTTATCACAAAAATGAACTTACTCTGCAGTGAAAGAAAGCTCTTTATAATGTGCCAAGAGATCTCTTCGATAACACAGAAAATTGTCATCAATATTGTAAAATGTGAAAACTCTTTAATTCTTTTTTCTGACAGCTCATGAAATTAATTTTCCACCTCGTTAAGGAGAGTTTTATGGTGTCTCAACTTTGTCATCTCAAATTAATTTGTGTGCACGTTATCACTATAATTTTTTAGTTATATTTAAATGAATTGTATTTTAACTACTATCTATAAAAATCACAACTACCAAATCTATAACAACCCAAAATATACAGCTTATTAAAATTCATAAAACGATGAAAATTACTAATATGGTTAAAACAAATTTATAACTTTTTACTTTAAAGTATTTTTTCAAAATGATGGATTTTGTTTGATTTGTGTGCACGTTATCACTATAATTTTTTAGTTATATTTAAATGAATTGTATTGTAACTACTATCTATAAAAATCACAACTACCAAATCTATAACAACCCAAAATATACAGCTTATTAAAATTCATAAACGATGAAAATTACTAATATGGTTAAAACAAATTTATAACTTTTTACTTTAAAGTATTTTTTCAAAATGATGGATTTTGTTTGATTATTTGATAACATGGCCTTCATTTAAATTAATTAATTATGACAATTGACGACAAAATATAATTTACTACTCGTAGTTACAAAATCTATATTTTGGTTCAAACAACTCAAATTATATCAAATAGACTATTTTGGCTTTATTTACTTGTGCATGAGTTTCTAAACAAATTTTTATGTTGATACATTCAATATGGGCGTGTTTAACGTTATAATAGAAGATACATTTAAGTAAATTACTATTACAAATATATGAGTTTCTAAGTACATTCAATCGCATAAATGAGACTTCTATAAATATATTTATATTGTAATTGGAGATTTTTTACAATTGATGAAAATTATTATTAGGAACTAATTATTCATGAGTATAATGGAATTATATAATTAATTAATTAGTAAAAACAAGTTAGTAACAAAACAAAATATCTCAATCAATCATGCACGTGAAATCATATATTATTGATTATTGAATAAAGAAAGTTTAATTTTAACGAATAAAATCAAATAAATTTGTAAAATATAAGTCATTTTTTCAAACTCATTGACCAATTTAGAATATATATACATAATAAATAAATAAATAAATAAATATATATATATATATATTAATTTTTAAGGTAAGTTTGATTTTAATTATATGGTAAGTTTAATTCTAAATAATAAGATAAGTTTAATTTCTATTATTATATTGCGTCATTACCCTTAAATTAAATTTGTAATAAGGATATTTTAGGCAAACCAAATTTTATAAAATAAGGCTCTTTTTATATTAGTATAGATATAGATTATGATTATATGGCACAATATTTACATGATACTTATAAGAATATCTAAATGAATATGGATGAATAATTACATGTGGAGTTTCGAAGTGGCTATGGGACTATGGGCAAAGATCTAAAAGCATAAATTGTGAGGTTTCATAAATAGTTTATTTGTATTTTCAGTTACGAATTAAAATCATTTTTACTTCTAAAATATTAAGAAAAAAAAAAACCATAAAAAGTTTTTCATTTAAGTAATTGAGCATGATTTAAGTAACACAACAATTGAACAATCATTATTAATTAATTTGGCATTTTGAAACTGAACAGGAAAAAATGACATACAATTTCGAGAATACAGCATGTATATTGCGCACAACCAAAAACACACAGCTTTCTAATCGAATATGAGTGGTATAATATTAATTATTATTCCTTTCATCTTTGAAAATTATGGTGTACTTTGTGTGGAACGGGTTTTAAAAAATATATTAATGGAGAAAGAGACCCACAAGCGATAACTGTGAGTGGGGCGATGTTCGAAAAATGAAGACCACAATTTTCAGGATGGACAAATATAAGATTACAATTTTCAGGGGAGTAGTATATTCACTTGTGAACAATTTTTCTGGATATTACATATGTTACTTCCTCTATTATCATTATTAAAGGAAACAAACTCTCTCATTTTTCTAATAAGCTTCTTGGACATGCATTGTATCTTTGCTTTTCTTCCCGTCATTAGTCGTGCGTGGTTGTGCGTCATTATATTAGAGTCTCAATTGTGAAATATATCCACTTTTACTTTTTCACAATTAGTAATATACGTACGTGATTGGATGAAGAGACCAATTTATCTTTGATCTTGTCTTTTTTATATTATATCTCTTACACATTGAGTGATGTTTTGACTGCTTCTCACTTTAACACTCATTAACCGAAAATGATTGTGATGTTAGGGCATGGAAGTTAACAAAAGTGGTCAATAATTAGATAATTAGTGTTGCAATGATTAGTTTGTTTAGGGCATATCCAATTAATTATATTACTCAAATATATTTATGTAAACTCAATATTTTCGATATTATATGAAATAAAGGAGAAAAAATACATAATTTATAGGCAAAATTGCATAGAAATTACTGACTTTATACTGAATTCGCATTTTAAGAATGACTTTTTAAAATTAGTCCTAAATTACGGGACTTTTAATTGTATCGCGATTGGGTACCTCCGGCGGGTTTCCCCTAATTTTATGCTGAGGTGGCGTTCGGAATGCTGACATGGCAAGTCGTTGGAGTAGATCGAATGACGTCGTTTAAATTTGACCCAAAACGACGTCGTTTTGTATTAAAAAAATTAAAATTAAATATATGTCACCGGAATTGACGCCGGAGATAGCAAAAACATGCCGGAATCTGGAAATCACACCGCTGCCCAACTTCAGTCACCCCTCCGGCAGTGTTTCAACCTTTCCAACCACCACCAATCAACTCCCAGAGCCACGGCGAGTCCAGCAAAGGTGAGCCCAAGCTTTGATTCGCCGTCCGGCAGCCGGAAATTGCAGGTATTTCACCGGCGGCAACCTAAAACCAAAATAATGGCAGAATTATTCCGGCAGCGAATCAGCCTACCCAACCACCACCAATAGATGCGCAAGAGCAAGACGAAGCGAATGGTACCTGTCCCCCCCGACTCGCCTGGACGGCGCCGGAAATTGCAGGTTTTTCACCGGCGGCAACCCAAAACCAAAATAATGGCAGAATTATTCCGACAACGAATCAGCCTACCCAACCACCACCAATAGATGTGCAAGAGCAAGACGAAGCGAATGGTACCTGTCCCCCCCCCCCCCCGACTCACCTGGACGGCGCCGGAACCTCAACACAAACGACGACAGCAGGAAAAAGAAAAAGCTCCGGTAATCTCAGCCGCCGTTGAATCGAGGCACGGAACCACCACCGTAATGTGCGCCTTGAGGAGAGGATTCCAACGGTATATGGCAGCGACGGTGGGTCGTTCGGACGGCGCCGGAATCTGCAAAAGAAAACCTCGCCGGAATCGCCATGTAAGCGACGGTGGGTTGTTAGATGATGTGTAATTTAATTTTATTTAATTTTAATTTTTTAATACAAAACGACGTCGTTTTGGATCAACGAATTGCCATGTAAGCTTCCCGACTTCCACCTCAGCATAAAATTAGGGGAAACCCGCCGGAGGTACCCAATCGCGATACAATTAAAAGTCCCGTAATTTAGGATTAATTTTTAAAAGTCATTCTTAAAATGCGAATTCGGTATAAAGTCAGTAATTTCTATGCGATTTTGCCTAATTTATACTAAGATAATTAAAAATTCATGATATATCAAATAAATAAAAATCTCACTCGGTCACATTAGCAAAAACTAAAGATCCCACTCGATATTTTTTGAGATCCCACTCGAATGAGATCTTCAAATATCTCGAGCGGGATATTTCTTTTTTAAAGCTTTAAGATTATTATGATTAAATGGTTATCAGTTACTATTATTTGAATTAAATTAATTATATAATAATATTGAATACGTATTAACTAATTAACTAATTAAAATAAAAACCAAAAAATATGTAAACTATACAAAAATAACCATAATTAATTGATTTGCCAAATATATAGAAATCCCGCTCGGATAATTTACAAATATTGGAAGATCCCACTCGAGCGGGATCTTCCAATTTGCGAGCGGGATCTTGTATTTTTGAAAGTTAAAAGATTATTATGAATAAATGGTTAATTAATTACTCAATTTTTAATTAAATTACTTATATAATAATATTGAATACGTATTAACTAATTAACTAATTAAAATGAAAACCCAAAAATATGTAAACTACGTAACATTAATAATAATTATATCAATTGACAAATAAAAAGAAATCCCGCTCGGTTAAATTGCATATATTGGAAGATCTCACTCGAGATATTTAAAGATCTCACTCGGCTTGGTGTTCAACGATACGAGTGGCGGAATCGGCTTGGTGTTCAACGTAGACATTGTAATCGGCATTAACAATCTACTATTAATATTATTTACTTTGTTGATATCCCACTCGCTACAAATTAAATCCCGCTCGTATATTCATAAAATTTTTTGAGATCCCGCTCGAGTGGGATCTACACTAGGCGAGCGGGATCTTCAATTTTTGCAAATGGTTAATTTTTTTGAGTTGATTTGTGTATTTTTTAAGTTGTGAAATATTGTTTTTAATCAAAACAAGAAAATGCATGGCTTATATGTTGAAAAAAATAAAAAATTATTATATGTGTGATAAATTTCATATCAAAATATACTATCATTTACAACTTCAAGATCCCACTCGCATATACAAAGATCCCGCTCGGTTTGATGGTGTATTTTTTAGATCCCGCTCGAGTGGGATCTACACTAGGTGAGCGGGATCTTTAATTTTTGCAAAAATTTAATTTTTTGGAGTTAATTTGTGTATTTTTTAACTTGTTAAATATTAATTTTAATTAAAACAAGAAAATGCATGGCTTATACGATGAAAAAAATTAAAAAATTATTATATGTGTGATAAATTTCATATAAAAATATACTATCATTTACAACTTCAAGATCTCACTCGCATATTCTAAGATCCCGCTCGATTTGATGGTGTATTTCTTAGATCCCGCTCGAGTGGGATCTACACTAGGCGAGCGGGATCTTTAATTTTTGCAAAAATTTAATTTTTTGGAGTTGATTTGTGTACTTTTTAACTTGCTAAATATTAATTTTAATCAAAACAAGAAAATGCATGGCTTATACGATGAAAAAAATCCAAAATTATTATATGTGTGATAAATTTCATATCAAAATATACTATCATTTACAACTTCAAGATCCCACTCGCATATTCAAAGATCCCGCTCGATTTAATGGTGTATTTCTTAGATCCCGCTCATACTATTAAAAAATTCTTAACTTAATATATATGATAAATTTCACAACAAGATATATTTTACTTTAAAACTATATAATCCCGCTCGTCAATACACAATTCCGCTCGTAATGTGTGGAATTAGTTTTGAGATCCCGCTCGAGTAGGATCTACATAACTCGAGCGAAATCTTTAATTATTGAATTTATATAATTTATTGGAGTTGGAAAATGTATTTTTTATTACCAATATATTATATTTAATCAAATTTAAAAAGTGAATGGCTTAAACGATTAAAAAACCGTAACTTAATATATATGATAAATTTCACAAACAAATATATTTTGGCTTAACATTTTGAAATCTCAATCGTTTACAAGAAATTCTGCTCGGAATTTGTTAGTTATTATGAGATCCCGCTCGAGTGGGATCTATATAACTCGAGCGGGATCTTTAACTATTGAATTTATATAATTTATTCGAGTTGGAATATGTATTTTGTATTACCAATATATTAAATTTAATCAAATTTAAAAAATTAATGGCTTATACGATTAAAAAAATCTTAACTTAATATATATATATGATAAATTTCACAAAAAATATATTTTGGTTTATGATTTTGAAATCCCACTCATGTATGAAAAATTCCGGTCAAAATTTATTTAATTATTATGAGATCCCGCTCGAGTGGGATCTATATAACTCTAGCGGGATATTTGATTATTGAATATATATAATTGTTTTGAGTTGGAAAATTTATTTTTTTTCTAATATTATACTAATGATCAATGAAATAAAAAATTAATGACCAAATTACATTAACTAAAAAACGAAAACAATAACTAATAATAAAAATTATATTAACTAGCAGCATTATATAGGGCGAGATTTTAGGGTTTCAGTTTAACAGGAACTTGTGGGCGGGATTAGGGTTTTAACTTTTCTCTCACCTACCTCTCAAATCTATCGTAATTAATTTATAAAGTAGTCAATAGAATCTATGTTTTTCCAATTTCCCATGCAACACGGTCGTTTCCCCATGTTTTCGCTGAACAAAGCAACCGAAGTTGATGGTCCCGATACGAGTTACTGGTGTATGGGGGGGGGGGAATACACCAGTTAGGATTTTTCAACTTTCGAAAAACTTAACACTTAAAATCAACTTTAACTGAGTAAAAGGGCTCAGTTGGGATCTCACAGCTGAGTAAGCAACCTCAGCTGGAAGAGTGGTGCTGTGCGGAATGTGGTGGAAAATGAACTCGTAAAAACAAACTCACGCTTTTATGCACGGTTGGTCAAAACCAAAACTGTTGATGTGAAAGAATGCAGATTGTATGTGGTTAGTTTGTCAGTTGAGATATGCAAAAAATAACTGAACACAAATAAACACGACACACAAGATTTACGTGGTTCGGAGAGAACTCCTACGTCCACGGGGAGATGTGAGTCCACACACCTCAGTCCAAGTTCTTCTGGACAGAACTACTCAGCTTACGCGGGCTGAGCAACCGTTAAGGATAAGTTTGCGGGTACTTATCGACCTTACAGTTAAGATTACGGGTTCTTAACAACCTATGCTAAGTTTGCGGGCACTTAACAGCCTATCTACTCAGTTGCAGGAAGAGTAGGGTCCTAACTAACACTTTTTAGGGTGTGAGAGTTGGTGGGTTTTTCCAACTACAGCTCGATCACAAATGAGAGCTGGATCTAAGGTTTGAACGAATAAACACTCAACCTAAGATCAAAAACATCGATCTCTAGGAACCCTCAGCTACTAATGTTCTCTCAAATTGGAACTCTCAGCTACTGATGCTCTTAGATGATGATTTTGCAGATTTGCTTTTTGCTTTGATTTCTCTTGAGAAAGCTCTTGAATTTTCGTCGTCACTCTATCTTCCTCTCGAATGATAGAATGCCTCTATTTATAGGCGGAGAGAATCAACTAGCCGTTGGAGGAGCAGTTGATCTCTGATCGGTTGAAAGCGATGGCTTGTCTCTCATCTCTGCAGACTTTTCCGATATGGCATCTGTGCTTTTCTGCTTTCCATCTGAGACAGCCTTGTGTTGGGCCAGATGGGGTAATGACTGAACGGTCAACCCTCATGTGACTTCCTTTTGAAATTCAAATCTTTGACAGTCAACTTCGGTTTGTCGGTTGAAAGTCTTGACCTTTATCTGAGTGATCTTCAGCTGATGTTCCGATCTGTCGAGCTCTCAGCTGACTTTGAACTTCAAACAGTTGAACTTCTTGTTCGGATTCTATAACTGAGGTTCTGAAACTGAACACTCAGTTGTCTTCCACTTCTTTACTCAGTTGGGTTTGAACCCTCAGATGATTTCCTTTTCATCTGATGTTCTCTTCCTTTCTGCTGCTTCTCATCTGATGAACCCTCAGTTGGTTTCCTTCTCAACTGATGTTCTGAAGACTTCCCCTTGTTTGCATCTGAACAAATGAACTCTCAGTTGTCTCTCTTCACAACTGATGTTCTGTCTGAGTGACGCCTTGTTGCCATCTTCAGCTGGAGACCTGTAAAGATAAACTCTTAACTTTTGCTCAAACAGCGAGCCTAAATTCTATCATTAGGTTCTGGCAACATCTACTCGGTTGGGGTCAGACGGTTTTGGAATTCATCAAAACTTATACTAATAAATTTCCCAACAGAAGTGATATTGTTTTGTTAGCTTCCAATTATTCTAAGGGTATTTATGTAATATTGGACATAACTAATTTGTTTTCCAACAAATGGATATAACAAATTTCAAAATATAGTCAAATGATATAACTAATTTTTACTCATATATTACATGTTAGATTGTGCGTGGTTCAACCTTATTAATCCGTAGGATCCACTTGAGACTGAAACTATTTAGTGGAAATTAGGTTTGATTCAAATTTATTCATGACTAGGGAGTAATGAAATATTGATATCACATTCACATGTGACATCTCTGCTAGTAATATATAAATAAATAAAGATATACTCCCCCCGATTCACTCATATTATTATCATTTCCTTATTTAAGTATTTCACTTATATTGTCATCTTCTAAATAAGGTAAGTTTTAACTCTTCAAAATCGTTCAAAAGTGATGAGATCTTCTTACTTTCTATCTTTTTACCCTTATTTTTAATCTATGTGCCGAACAGTAACATGACAATATCGATGGGTCGGAGGGAGTAATAAGTAAATTAAAATTCATAAAATAAGACTTTTTTTAGAGGTAATCCATTCATATAGCCACTTTGACTAGGTTGACTACAATAATTGTCAAAGAACTTAATATGGTTAAATTCTAGCCAAAGATGTGTTTTTTGGACCAAAATACCCTTACTTTTCACTTTTTCTCCTTTTCTCCTCATTTCTTTTCCTCTTTCTCTTTCTTCTCTTTTTTCTTCTCTCTCTCGTGTTTCTTCTGCTGCTACTTTTCTTCTTTATTTTTTTTCTTCTCTTCTTTTTCTCGTCGCTGCCGCCCCTCCCGTCGCCGCCGCCATGGAGCTGAACTCGTCGTCGCCACCTCCATGTACCTGAACTCATCGTCGTCTCCGCCCTAGATCTGCTATCGTCGCCGTCTTGCCGTTGCGCCACACACTTCCGCCGTCGCGCCACCGCCTCCTCCATTTCTTCCACAAATTTCCTCCGTCGTCGTGCCACCGCCTCCACTCTACGACTTTCTCTCCCCGCCTCATCTCCTCCGCCTCGTCTCCTCCGATCCGGCGACTATAGAGAAGAAGAAGATGAAGATGGAAGAAAAGAGAAAAGGGAAGAAAAATGAAGAAGAAGAAGATCTGCAGATCTGGTTTCGAAACTTAAATTTTTAAGTGTATGTTGTTGCGAATTTTGAAATTCGCAACATAATATACGAATTTCGTATATAGTGTTACGAATTGTGAAATTCGTAACAAACTGTGCATTTTGATTCGTTTACTTGAAGTTACGAAAATAGAATTTCGTAACATGTTTGTGACAATTGGAACTTTTCGAAATGAAGCATTTTATGTTACTAAATTAGCATTCGTATTGAATAATCTGTTGCTAATTCATATTTTCGTATAACGTTTTTGGAATTTTGGTTATAACATGTTACGAAATTACAATTTCGTAACATATTTGTGGCTATTTGAAGGTTTCAAAACAGAAATTGTTAAGCATTTGATGTTGCGAATTTTGAAATTCGCAACATAATATACGAATTTCGTAACATGGAACTGATACGAAATGATAAAATCTTAACAGAAAGTCAAGGCATAGTGATATGAAATGACAAAATCGTAACATGGAATCAAGGTATACAGAAACGAAATGCCAAAATCTTAACACTAAGTCAAGGCATAGTGATACGAAATGCCAAAATTATAATCTGTTATGTTACGAATTTATTAATTTCGTAATACAAAATCAATGATTGATGATATTATTGTTACGAATTGTATGAATTCGTAATGTCTTATGTTACGAATGTATGAAATTCATAACACAAATTAAAGATTGTTTTTGTGTTACGATTTGTTATTTTCGTAACTGATTTATTACTATTTGTTGATTTCGTAACGATACGATTTGTTACGATTTTGTTTTGGTGTTACGACTTGTTTGTTTTCGTAATTGTTTTATCATGTAGCGTGGTGTTACGAAATCATAAATTGGTAATAGAGAAACAAGACACATTTGATTCGAAATATTGAATTCGTAACATGGAATCATGACAAACTAATACGAATTCATAATATCGTAACATGGAATTATGACAAAGTGATACGAAATCATAAATTCGTAACAGAGAAACAAAGCATATTGATACGAAATGTAAAATTCGTAACAGAGAAACAAGATACAAAATGTAAAATTCGTAACATGGAACTGATACGAAATGATAAAATCTTAACAGAAAGTCAAGGCATAGTGATACGAAATGACAAAATCATAACAGAATATTCAATACAAATGCTAATTTCGTAACATAACATGATCCGGTGGTGCTTGGCGGCAAGATTCTTCCGCTTGAATATCCATTCTATCTGTAATAAACAAACAATTAAACCAATTCAGTATTTCAGAACATGTAACACATGTTACGAAATTATAATTTCGTAACTTCAAATAAACATATGAAAATGCAAAGTTAGTTACGAATTTCAAAATTCGCAACATCATGTACTTAACAATTTCAGTTTCGAAACCTTCAAATAGCCACAAATATAATTTCGCAACATGCTATAACTCAAATTCCAAAAACGTGATACGAAAATATGAATTAGCAACAAATTATTCAATACGAATGCTAATTTCGTAACATAAAATGATTTATTTCGGAACCTTCAAAAAGCCTCAAACATGTTGCGAAATTGTAAATTCATAACTTCAAATTAACGAATCAAAATGCACAGTTAGTTACGAATTTCACAATTCGTAACACTATATACGAAATTTGTATATTTTTGTTGCGAACTGTGAAATTCGCAACATCATATACTTAACAAATAGCCACAAACATGTAACGAAATTGTAATTTCTAACCGAAATTCCAAAAACGTATACGAAAATATGAATTAGCAACAGATTATTCAATATGAAATTCGTATATTTTGTTGCGAATTGTGAAATTCGCAACATTATATACTTAAAAATTTTAGTTTCGGAACCTTCAAATAGTCCCAAACGTGTTGCGAAATCGTAATTTCGTAATGTCAAATAAACGAATGAAAATGCACAGGTAGTTACGAATTTCGTAACACTATATACGAAATTCGTATATTTTGTTGCGAATTGTGAAACTCGCAACATTATATACCTAAAAATTTCAGATTTGAAACCTTCACAAATCCTCAAACATGTTGCGAAATTGTAATTTCGCAATATTTTATGACCGAAATTCCAAAAACGTGTTACAGAAATATGAATTAGCAACAGATTATTCAATACGAAATTCGTATATTTTGTTGCGAATTGTGAAATTCGCAACATTATATGCTTAAAAAATTTAGTTTCGGAACCTTCGAATAGTCCCAAACGTGTTGCGAAATCGTAATTTCGTAGTGTCAAATAAACGAATGAAAATGCACAGGTAGTTACGAATTTCACAATTCGCAACACTATATACGAAATTCGTATATTATGTTGCGAATTTCAAAATTCGTAACAACATATCTGCAGATCTTCAAAACAAAAAAGCAGATCCGTAAAAGCAGATTGTATATTTCAGAATTTAAAAAAAAAACCAGATCTGAGAAAAAAAAAACAGATCTCCACACTATGCAAACAAAAAAGCAGATCTGCAGATCTTCTTCTTCTTCTTCTTCTACCTTTTTCTTCATTTTTCTCTTTTCTTCCATCTTCTTCTTCTCTGTAGCTGGACGGCTGAGGCTGGCGGTGGCGCGAAGGCTAAGGGTGGCGCTGGTGTAGATGGGAGGTGGCTGGACGACGGAGGGTGGAGGAAAATGGTGGCTGGTGGCGCGACGGGCTGAGGCGGTGGCGCGACGGCTGAGACGGGGGAAGTTGGCAACGGAGAAATGGAGGAATGGAGGAATGGAGGTGGCGGGATGAAGGAATGGAGGAATGGAGGTGGAGAGGTTTTTTAGAGAGAGAAAATGAAAATATGGAAAATGAGGGAAATGAGGTTTGGAATGGATGGACATGTTTTTTTTTTGTTAAAACTGAAAAAAACCCCTCCAATGTAGTAAGGGTATAATTGTCCCAAAAACACATTTTTGGCTATATTTTTACCATATTATATTCCTTGACAATTATTGTAATCTAAGGGGTGTTTTTGCTATATGGGTACTTCACTCTTTTTTTTTTTAATATAAGTATACATTTAATACTTCCCCTGTCATAGCCCCAAATCCCGAGGGACGACAGAAGCCGGGGTGCGACTAGGTTTGGATTAAAAAAGCGGGGAAGAAGGGGGCTAACTGACTAAACATACATGAAAGGCATCGATAAACCATAAACAAGACTTGAATATAAATAAGAAGGAGTTAATCGCTGAGGATTACTCGACAGAAGTACACAGTAGATACTAAGTTCATATTTACAGACTTAGACTACAGAGTATTGTTTCAAAGATACATCTCAAAAGATTATTCAGAGTTTGGCAGCGGAAGGTTCTAACTAAGCATCCTATCCTTTATCTCAACATCAACCATCGCCGCTCACTGTCGCTTCAACCTGCACATTTAGAAAACAATGCAGGGCTAAGTACTAACGTACTTAGTGGGCACGATGCCGAAATCATAATCATAAGTATAGATAAATATGACATTTCATAATTGTAGCACATCGGGATTTTATTGAAAGAAGCCCGTGTCTACTAAATATTTTCTGACTCTTTTCTCAAATTAGCTTGCAAGCATTTTTCTGGTATGCTATGTTCAATCTTGACCAATTCTAATTCACCGTGGCTGGTACCCCTCAACAGGATATCGCATACACCACAGGTTACAAAGTGCACTAACTCTGGAAAGCACTTAGCAGCTAACTCAGAGCCGATCGTTAGTTAATCTAGTTAGATTAACTCTAAATCTGGAAAACACGAATGTTAACTCAGATAGGTACAAGAGAACTCACATAAAACAATTCATGCCATAATATCACTTTGAAAACACAGATATCAAAGCGATAAAGAAAGATTTTCCGAGCATTGCTCGTTTTATTTTGTATATAAAAGCCCACCTAGTAAAATACAGAACTTATAAGCACTAGCTTCCAACTTCGGATCTTCCGTCCTGTCTCTACTGCTGGCTTCCTCCTTCATCGTAAAATAATAACACTCAAAAACGGGTCGTAAAAGATAATCGATCAAAGAGAATCGAAATAATTTTTAGTTGTTTCATTCTTTAGGCATTTGCACGCTTACTAGATTCGTTTTACTTAAACGGGAATGAGACTCGTTCAAATCTCGTTAGAACTCGGAAGGTCTCATACTCGACTCTCGGGTCAGTAGAGAGGGTAGTCGGTAATTTAATACGACTTTAAAGATTATAAGGAGCTAAGTTGGAAAGAATCAACTTAGGCGATTTACGTTTTAGTTCATTTCACGACTTATGAAATTCTCACTTAACTACTTCTTTACTTGAACGAAAGAGAGATAAGATCTCAATTGGTTTTCATCACTCAAGGTCCTGTACTTGACTCTAGGGTCAGTAGGGAGACATTCGTTAGATAATACGGCTTAAACGATCGAAAGAATTTAAGTTGTGAACTAAACAACTTAGAAAACAAGAAACTGAAATTTCACTGCGCAATTCAGGGGATGAGCCTTGTACCACTAGAAAGATTGGGATGTCCAGAACTCTGAAATTTCACTGCGCAAACTCTGGAGGCTGTCCAGAACAGAGGATTTGGAAACAGGGGATGAGCCTTGTACCACTAGAAAGATTGGGATGTCTAGTTTACGCTCCAATTTACGGATCGCAAATCCGATAAATGAGCTAAAAGTATTACAGTTTCCGGCGAGGGTCGCAAAACTGCCGCGAAAACCCTAATTGCTCGATAGGTCCGACGTATAACGTCTTAGGTTCGTTCTAAGCTTTCGTATTTGATTTCTTTGGAAACTGGGCCCTCAAGGCAGTCATCACGTACCTCCGTACGTGACGAACTCCTTCTCAAAACTCGCTCAATAGCACGACGTTCTAAATGTCGGCTTTCAACTAACAATTACTAAACCAACAATTTGTGCAATTCGCGTTCTAGTTCTCGACTATAACTATAGCTCATATTATAACAACTCGAAAGCTTATGACATCAACTAGAAAGTTGTTCTCAAGTCCATCATAGACAATAATATCAAATTAGAATTCTCATCCGACTTCTCGATTATTAGTTACGACTAAATGTTCGTCTCTTACGCGATTTTCAAAGTTGTCGGATTCCGTTCAAATTTTACTACGTTAAACTACGTCTAACGTGAATCACTTTCATGCATGAAATCATTTCATAACATCATTATATTTCAACTTATAACATGATCTTCGTCTCTTACGTTACGATAAATATTTTTAGAAAATTCTTAATTTAATTCTATAATCAATTAACATCAATTACTACATAATTCCATCAACAATTCATCAAATAACATCAACACATGGAAACTCCTAATCCTTACTAAATTTCGGTTTTCAAGTATATATTAAGAGGGTGTTTTTCTTCTCCAATTAATACCATTTATCAACTAATCAACCTCTTATATCATCAATTAATCAAATACAAATCAAATTCCAACTAACATGCAAAAATCCCTAAATTCATCATTCAAACCCTAATTGAATTTCACAAAAACATAGGGCTTTCGATTCCTCTTCGTTCTAATCACTAATTAAACATCTATTAAGCAAGAATCCATCATCAATTGAAGAAATCCCAAAATCCTACTAACATGCCCTAAAATTTCGGTTTTAATGTAGGTATTAGGGTTCTTAGTTTTGTTCAATGTTAATCCCTAATTATCTTATCTAATACATCTAATTTCATTATTCCAAGATCAATTCACCTATTCCAATGTTCTAATTTTCGATCAAAGAAGAAAAGAAAAGAAGAAGAAGATTGATGGATAGAAGTTAAGAGGAGGGAATTACCTTAAGAATTAATGAAGGATGTAAGAAGTTTGAATGGAAGAATTGAGACTTGTGTGTTTCTTCTTGTTCTTTGAGCTTCTCTTCAATGGAGGATGATGGAATGAAGATGAAGATATGAAATGGGAGGGAGCTGCCGAAATGTGTGATGTTTGGAGGGATGAGGATGATTTAATTTTGTTAAGATATGTTACAAGGTGCAAGGTGTAAAGGTAAATAGTAACTAACATAGGTGTAAAGTTTCAAATAGTGAATGCATTAGGTGTCCTCTAATTAAATCATTTAAAACATAAAAATCTAGCAATTTGAAAGGATGATGTCGGTCATGAGGAGAGGGAAAAGAAAAATACGCGCTTTTCCGGCGCGATCCGACGTTACGGAAAACGTTCGACGAAAAACGTCGCTCGACACAAAATCGTCGCGATCCGATTTGACCGTAAATTCTAACGTACGAAACTTAATCGGAAAATAAATTTACAAAATTTATTTTGACAAAAACTCGAGACGACACAGTCCGAGTTTCGTCCGGAAAATCATAAAAACGAACTCTCTCGGGCGAGTTCGTATCGCGATTTCGTGAATGTAAAAATCAGACGGTTTTCCGTTCTGAGTTCACGAACTAAAAACTTTTCGTACGCGCTAATCCTAAATACAGTAGTCGTCTAGCTGACTTCCGTAATTTATTTTCAGAAATGGATTCGACCGTTAGTCTTAGAATTCAAAATCGTAAACTTAGGCGTGCAAAGCCATTTATTTAATTAACTTTAAAAATTTTAAGAACGTAAAGAATTTACGGGGCATTACATCCCCCGTCCTGTTCATCTTGTAACATATTCCTTTTTAAGTTGTCTCATTCATCTTGTAACATTTCATTTTATATAAATAATTAGAAAATTATTTTATCATTTTATTTACTTTAAAAATATTTTATATCACTTTATTTACTACACTAAACACTATCTTTACTCTTAATTCTTCCTCCGTCTCACACTCATCTTGTCTACCATTCTTTAAACGGACGTCCTACTCATGTCTACGTCTAAATAAGAAATGATTTAATAATATATTAGAGCCCTAATTAAAAATAAATAGGGCTCACATCTAATTAAAAAAATACAAAAAATCCTATCCATTTACATCTAAATAAAGTAATTTCAATTAGTTTCACTAACTTTATACACTAATCAATTTCTTTTTAATCTTCGTATCTATCTAAAATAGATAATATGAGTGAAATGAAAAGAATATATATATTTTTTAATATCTATATCGAAAAGAAATAATAATGAACGAGACGAAGGGAATAGTATGGTTTTGAGCACGGCTGTTGGAGGGGGAGGTGCTGCTGATGCTGATGCCATGTAAAGTCAACGATTTTTCTTTTTCTTTTTCTTTCTTCAGAAAAAGAAAACGGTCAACTGTTTTTCCCTTTACAGTGTTAGAAAGCACAAAAGCTCATTGCGTTTTCTATTTCGCCTTATCAGAATTGTTTCAGAAATAGGCGTTGTGTGTTTATAGGGAATTGGCAAGGCGAAGGGATTGAGGATTGAAGCTCTTCTTTCTGCCAATGGAACCCTACGAAAAGGAAGAAGCAAGCAAGCAGGCGCCGGAATCAAGACGGAGAAGTATAAATCATGTAGTAGCGGCAACCCTGGCGATGAGGGGAGACCATGAATATGATGCGGCTGCTGCGTGTGGATCATTTTTTTCGAGAACAGAACCGGAGTCATTTTCAAATCCAGACGAATCAGACAGGCCTTTTGATTCATATTTCGATTATTTTGAATCGCACTCTTCGTCGGTCCCCGCTTTTCGATCTGCGTCGCCCAAATCAAAATGGACAAGAGTGAAGAACGTGATAGTCGCAACCCTAAGATTAAGGAGGTCAAGATCGATCAACAACTTGCCTGATTGGGAGTTGAAATCCGTAATTGCAGCAGCAGGTGAAAGCTCCCGCTTCGTGGTCTATGGAGTGGTCAATCGGCCGACCAGCCAAATCCACGCGTTAATTGAATTGCCCTACGATGCTTCCCGGCGCGAAGAAATCAGGCGCGACGTCGACATGCTCAAGGAATTGGATCACCCAAACCTCATCAAATGCTACGATGCCATCATCTCTGGCGATAATGCCCTCATCTATCTAGTCCTCGAGCCCCTTGAAGGATGTGTCGCCGGCGCCGGTGTCAGCATCTCCACTCAATCTGAACTCGCAAGTCTCGCTCATCCGCTTGTCTTGGGCTTGGCTTACCTCCACCACAATAACATTCCTCACGGAGATATTAAACACTCCACTATTTTCTTCACCCATACGCGTCAAATCAAGCTTCTCTATTTAGGGAAAACTTTGTCTAATACGCCGCCGTTTGGAGCTATGCCCATGCATGATGCGTTTTCCTGGGATGTATGGAGTGTGGGCTTGTGCATTCTCAAATGGTCCCAAGGCTTGACTGTTCCTGCTTTGCCTGAAAACCAGAAATGGTCACTAACGTTGTTGGACTTGAATTTGTCTGACATGGAATTATTATTGCCTTCTTCATCTAATGAGAAAGAGGTGTGGAATGCAGAGCTGTTGAGACTTCTCATCTCTTGCATGCACACAGATGCACTCAAGAGATGGACGGCCCAACAACTTGTTCACCATCCCTTCTTTCATCAATTTAAGATAGAGCTTCAATTTCCATACAAGAAACTCATTCAGTTTCCACCATTTCCAAAAGAGGTCCAAACTTCACCATTCAAGAAAGAGTTTCAAGTTTCACCATTGAAGAAAGAGTTTCAAACTTCACCATTGAAGAAAGAGTTTCAAACTTCACCATTGAAGAGAGAGGTTAGATCTCTTATGAATTAATGCTTACAATTACTCGTCTCTGGATTATAAAAATTATACTAAGTGTTTGTTCAATTATGTTTTTGTCTATTCACTTTTGTATCTGTTTACACCGATCAAAGTGCAATATAAATCTTGAATTCGGTGGAACTTGTGAGGGAAGATAGAGCCTGTCTGTGAGCCTTCTAGTTTACCATTACAAATAAGTTATATTATAGGCCTGGAAGATAACAGATGATATCCAGTGAGGCAATTTACATGCATGCTACAGGAAGTTTTGCAGGTTTATAGTCCTCTTAAACCAATTTACAAAATGATTGGGCATGATGGTTCTATTTTTGGGCTGCTTTGTTTTATGGAAAAAAAATTTCATTTCTTGTTTTGTTTGTGTTACTGTTGCCGTGCCTTGTTGTTTGTTAAGCTAACCATTATAGTATTCATGAACTTTGCAGAAGGATCTTGTTCATGAAAGAGAAGAGCTCTTGAATCCTATAAAGAAAAAATCCAAAATTTCGATAGAGGATGAGGATTTAGAGTTTAGGGTGGAAAATCCAAAAGAACCTACCAGAGAAGAACTTCATGCAGTTCCCAAAAGATGCATTGAACATTGCAAACTGTTTCTTCCAGATTGTGAATTTGAGAAGGATAAATTGGTTCGGATGTGGATCGCTGAAGAATGCATCCAACTGGGAGTTACTAAAAGAATGGAGGATGTTGGTTACTTGTACTTTGATGCATTGCTCCAGGAGGAAATCATTGTACCTTCAAAGTTTGATAATGTTCACAGACAGATGAAATACAAATTTAATCCATCTCAAGTGTCGGATGAGCTCCTTAAACAAGGTAACTATTTGAGGATTAATGCAAGTAATATGGATATCCACACAGAGGCATTGCATCTAACATGGCAGAGTAAGAGGCTTGATAAAACCTTTTCCGATGCTCTAAAAAATTTCAAACATTTGCATACGCTTGTAGTGCATGAGGATTGCTCTGCTTCGATCAGCCAACTGTCAAATGACATCTTTTTGGGATTAAGGCTCTTGAGAACATTGGATTTGAGTCGCACTCATATATCAGAGGTGCCAGGTTCAATTGGAAAATTGGAATCACTGCAATATCTTGACATATCTGAGACTCCCATAAAGCGGCTACCTGAATCGTTGGATCGTCTCTATAGTCTGCAAACACTAAATCTAAGAGACTGCCCTGGAATTTCTACTTTACCGAGAGGATTTGGGAGGTTAGTTAATCTTCGTCATCTAGATCTTGAAATTGTTAGCCAATTGAAGTCCATGCCTAGAGGGATGGGATCTCTGATAGGACTTCAGACTTTACAAGCCTTCATTGTGGGAAAGAATGGTGGATGTGGCATAGGAGAGCTGAAAAATCTGAATGAAATCACAGGTTCCTTTTGTATATCGAGGCTTGAGAATGTTGCCAATGCAGAGGAAGCAAAGGAAGCTGCACTATCAAATAAAAAGTATATTGAGAAGCTGGAGTTGAGATGGCACAATTGTGGACATGACAATTTTGAAGAAACAGCTGAAATTTTAGAATCCCTGCAACCACATTTTGAGCTGAAAGAGTTACAGCTAACATTTTATGGTGGATTAAAACTTCCAAGGTGGATAAGCAATCCAGCCTATATCGATCTTGCCAGCATAACTCTTTACAAGTGCATAAATTGTGATATCCTTCCCTCGATCGGGGAGCTGCCTTCGCTCAAGAATCTCCACATGGCCAACATGGAAAATGTAAGGAACATTAACACAGTTTTCTGCAGGAATCATGAAAGTGAAATGGTTAATGCATTTCCAAGGCTGGAGAAATTGATTCTTGACAGCATGCCTGCACTTGAAGAATGGACGGGAGTTGAGGATGGTGATTTCCTCTGCCTTCGCCATGTCTCCATTAAATATTGCCCTAAACTCCGTCTTCTTCCATCTCTGTCACATCTCTGCTCGCTTCAACATTTTGAAATAAGTAACTGCATGCAGCTGACATCTTTGCCGGAAGGGTCATTGCCCCGTTCACTTGGATCTCTAATAATAAGAGGTTGTCCAGGAATAAACGAGAGGTGCCGCAAGGATGGAGGACTAGATTGGTCCAAAATTGCTTTTGTTGAAAATATATGGATTGATTTGGAGAAAATATCTCTAGATTAAGAGTTGCCAGCTTATGTAATACAATCATTGACGTTTGTGAGCTTCTGTGCCCTATCCAGTTTATTTCTTTTTTCGCTATTGCCCCAATATTCACATGAATTTGTTTTCAGGGCTGTGCTTTTGGCAAACAACAATATACTAGTACAACAAATTTAAATATCCAACTTGATTCGATTTCTTTACAACCCCAAACACATGTAATGAGAATAGTTAGTATTTGTGACAACATGCTGATCAACCAAAAAGGGGCGGCTTGTAGTTTGAGATTATAGAGGGGGTCTTTCTCTTTCTCTTTCATCTTCATGCATGGTCTGTCCAAACAGACCTCTTGTGTTCTCCTATGGTTTGGGTAAGGCTCCAGCAGCCTGACATTGACATGTATGCACTCCACTGTAGGTGACATCAAATAGAGTGGGATCATCGTCTGACCTCTGTACTTGTTTTCTAGCCACACAAAACTGAGAACTACTACCTCGCATACATCTATAATAGGATCTGCATGTAAAATGTTTGTCATCAGCAGCACATGTAGCAGAGCAGAGCAGAGAATGAGAGAATTTGGTAATCCGATCGGATTCTTGTTTGATATCAAAATAGGACATGGCATAAAGTTATGACCTTGGAAACTTGGAACCCAGGATAATTTTCTGCCCATACTTCCTCCAACTATATCCATCATCAGATGCTGCTTCTCCAGCAGGCGTCTTAATCTTCACAGTGCGCACCTCTGTCTCTGTCCTAGTTTTCCTACAAACCCAATTCACAATGTTTGGTTAAAAATCAAATCACCTTTACATTTCAATGTGCTAGCTTGAGTTGGCATACACAGACACAGTGCACCTTTTATAAAGATGAGGCCTTGCAGGTTTTGAGTGAGTAGGTTTAGTTAGAGAAGTTGAAGAGGCAGGAGGAGGAGGAGGATGTGATGATTGTTCCTGTGGAGAAGGAGAAGGAGCAGGAGCAGGAGCAGGAGCACGGCCAGTAAGAATCGATAGAGCCTCTTCATAACAAGACAGCATTCTCTCGAGTTGCACTTGCTCCTCGTTGTTGTTGAAACAAGACACTTGCAGCTGCTCCCTCCCTTTGATGATCTCATCTACCAGTGATTTCTTTAACTCAACCCGCTCCTCCTCGCTTTCAAAACTCATTTCTGGATTTCAATTTTGCTTAGCTTATTTCTTTTCAGATGTTAACAAAGTTTCTCTTTCCAATAGTCAGTAAGTATGTTGCTTTTTGTTTTTTTACATTTCTTTTTCACTTCAATTGAGCAGCCACGAAAGAATCACAAAGTAAGAAGATACAAACACATCCAACACAAATCTCCAGGTTATCCGTGAATAACAACTAATGAAATCCAAGAAATTCGACGCGTCCACAGATAGTAGAATTAAGAAACCTTCAAACAAATTTAGTCAAGAAAATTATATAGAATGCGAATAAGATCGAACCTCAGGCGAGAACTATCCGCAAAGGACTGAATTCTGAATCAGATCGAGAGAAGGATAATTTACGAATTGGGAAGATAATAGTGTGTGTGTGTGTGTCTGAATTAACCTTCAAGTCAAAACGGCCTCCTTTGCCCGTCAGATTCACGGATTGTTCTCACTCACTGTATCCATATAATAATAATATTCTATTTTTATATTTGACTTTGGAGTTTGGCCCCGGAACGGAAATTTGTATGCAGCCCACCACTACATATTTTCTTCTCCCCACGGTAAAAATAACCTTTTTTTTTTTAGGGAATAACTTTCTTTTTTTTTTTTTGAAGGAACACGGTAAGATATACTCTCTCCGTCCCACATTATTTGTCTCATTTACTCTCGGTACGGAGATTAAAAAAAGAGATTAGATATAAAGGATGTGATTAGTGTAATTAATAAAGTGATATAAAATATTTTTTAATTAATAAAATGTTTTTGATGTTACATAAAGTGATATAATATGGTTTTGAAGTGATTTCTAAATTATTTTTTTAAATGAAAACTGAAACAAGTAGAGTGAGACGCCCAAAATAGAAAGTGAGACAAATTAAATGGAACGGAGGGAATAATTGATCTCATATAATTTGAATTCATGAACATTTACGGACAAGATTCTCTAATTTAGTTAATCTTTTATTTCAATTGTTGAATACAACAAGTGAATAATTTTTATTTCACTGTTTTAATGTAAGGACTATTAAATCCCAATAAATTTCATTAAATAGTATTGATTAAATTAAAAAGAAAAAACAAAAGCAAATTGATGCATTGCACTGGGCATACAGCAAGCAAGTACAACTCAAGAATCATCAATTAATAATAGGAAAAGGGGGAAAGTTTTAAATGCACCATATAAATGGTGCAAAATGAAAAATACACCATATCTTCAAACACAATGAAATATATATTTTGGGGTACAAAAATTGAAAAGGTGTCATACACGAGTCAAATCGTGTTGACTCCAATGAGTTTTTTTTTTTTTTTTTAGCTGTTTTTCTCTCTCCCAAGTCAAGAGAATACAGTTTTTTTTTTGACCTACTTTAATTCTTTCTCGCCTCCCACCTCTCATTTTAACACATCCCGCTGCACTCCTTCCTCCCGCTCACTCCTTCCTCCCGTTGCACTCTCTTCCATCTCTCTAAGTTAATCCCGCTCACTCTCTTCTTTTTGTTAAACAAAAATTTCCGATATCAATACCGTGCAGTCGACGGCATGATTTTCACTTGTTAGTTTCCACAATATGACTAATTATGGAGAGGTTAATATTTTTTTTCATGCATTTGAATTTGAATCTGAAATTTCATCTGTGAATTGCAAAAATTATTTAGGATCTATGTATATAAAATCCTGCTCGAGAAACCTTAGATATCGGTATATCCCGCTCGAGCGGCATCTGTCTTCTACGAGCGGAAAATTCTTTGTTCTCTTATTTAATTAATAATAATAGTGTATAACCTCCCCTAGATCCTTAATTTGCTAAATTGTTCATATTTCGATTGTTTGATATTTAATCTATACTAATAATTGTGATTTGGAAGACTGTTGAATTTTTTGAATGTGTAATTTACTCGTAAATTTTCCCTTAATTTTCACATGTTAATGACATTAAATCCCGCTCGATTAATAGGCATAAATCCCGCTCGAGCGGGATATAGTTTTTCCGAGCGGGATATGTGTTAACCGAGCGGGATATTGTTATTTAACTTGATAATTATTGTGTATGCTTTGTATGTCATTTCCCGCTCGCTGTTGTCATATTTGGCATGATATCCGGTTCGAGCGAGATTTGCTAATCTCGAGCGGGAAATGTTTAGTGAACTTGTTTAATACCGTGTATATTTTGATTTTATTATTTGTAGTTTAATTTAAATTTTTAATCGTGCAGATTATTTTCAAGAGGCCCGAGACTATTGACCGGAAATTCACGGTTAGCACGTCCTACAAGCACAGCGTTTTAGAAGACGTTCAGTCTACATTGATAGCGGTAGAGGGGACAGGATCTCCTGGAGAGGTGGCTTGAAGGTTGTTTTGGCCACTTTACTTAATGGCAGCCGGGGTAGAAGTGCGGTATGGACGTACATCACGTATTGTCCCGGCAGGTTTCGGTTCAATGGGGCGAGCCACACGACATATGGTTTTATATCAACGGGACGAACCTTCGTTTTTCTTCTGCGGAGTATGCCCTGGTTACCGGATTGTCATTCGGCTCGTCTGATTTCCGACCTTCAGACTACCACGACTTACGGAGTGTGCAAGTGTATCGGCGGTTTGCCAACGGCGTGCCGATTAGTGTGAGGGACCTCCTCGATCGGTTTTGTCTGAGGCACGTGACAGATCAGAGTGAACAGCTGTACCTGCAGGTCGCTCACGTGTTAGTTCTGAATATGTTGCTGTTTGGTCTTGAGCAGAAAAAGTTTGTTGCGGATTGGGTGTGGAAGCTGGTGGACGATCTGGACGCATTTTCTCGGTTTCCTTTGGGCGCATACACGTATTTGCATCTAAAGCACTACGTGGACAATATGCAGCAGACGAAGAAGTACCACTTTTACGGTGCAGCTTGGGCTTTCCACGTTTGGTCGTTGGAGGTGCTGCCAGACTTAGCCGATGCAGTTGCTGTCATTGATAACCCGGATGCACGGCCCAGATGTCTTAGATGGAAGTTCAAGAAGTTAAGTGGAATAGAGCTTCAGCCATTATTTTCTTTGCAGGTAAATTTTAATTTTTTCACTGTATGTATTTTCCTGTATTTTTGTTATAATTGTATTTGTGTTTGATAAAATCTTTTGAGCTGCAGGTTGGTCGATTCAACCCTTTTGTACCGGATGATGCTGAAATGGAGACATACTATTTTCGGTCCAGTCAGTATCCAAATGCACTTCGAGTGGGCTTTATAGTGTCGCGCAATCCGTTACGTGCAGGGGAACAGTTCCCCCGTCAGCCACGCCAGGCCATAGTAATTGATGATGAAGACCAGGAAGAGAGACCTTCTTGAAGGAGAGCACAGAGACAATGGGGTCAACAGAGGCAGCCTGTTACAAATGACCAGCGAGAGGCCGAGGTAGAGGCAGAGAGAGAGGCAGAGGCAGAGGCAGAGGATCGTGATCTTGAATACAGAGAGCCACCCCGCCGTCCAGAACACGAATATATTTTTCATCCTAGATGTCGATTATGCATTGCACGAGTATGTCCATATTCATGACACACACTACATCTCCTACATGGTTGGCTTTCTGTGTGAGCTCGACGACGGCTCAGTCTCGGACGACCCGGTAGAGGCGTGATTTTTGGAGGCAAGACCAATATGTTATCCACAGCAGTAGGAATAGTCCAATCTTCAATGTGAGGAACAGGATTTATAGAATTTTGATAAACTTCGCTCCAAGCTTCTCGTGTGTAGTAATACTGAACATAATCATATATGCTTTCACCATTTTTCCTGCAATTTTACATTAAAAAAATAATCGTATGAAAACATTAGTATTTTCAAATAAATAAAGGACAGATGAATGCATATGAAGTGTACTTACAGTATTACAGCAATGGCATGAGAACAAGGGAGCCCATCAGCTTGAAATTTCATGCAAGTGCATGTCCTTGTGTCAAGGTCCACTTAATGCGGTCTTTTAGAATCACAAACATTGAAAATTGACCCCATATCCTTTCGTGCAGTATACGTCAAATCCTTATTCATTCCCGCCGTCAATTTGGTTGCCGCGTTAACAGTCAGTACAGTGTCATCGCCGTGAGGGGCATTTCGTCTCTCCTCGAACCACTCCTCGATGATATGTCTGATTGCATAAAGCATTGAGCATATTGGCAGCCGTCGTGCCCACTCCAACCGTCCATTCCAATTCTCGGCTGCATTAGATGTCAGCTGACTGTAACGCGACAAAGGACAGTGAACTCGAGACCACTTCTCTGGTCCGACACTTATCATTTTTTGGTAAGCAGCTTTGCTCTCTCGGCGGATCATGTCCATTGCTTTATCAAAAATTGCTCGGCGATATGCAAATGCAGCTTTTTTAAACAATTCCACCACTGTTTTTCCGTAACAGATTAATCTTTTGCAGCAAGTGATAGTAGCATAAATCATGAACTGCATTCGGAAAAACCTCCTTCACAGCGTTATCTATCGAGGGATGAGCATCAGACACAATTAATGTATCATTCAATTCTCCATACGCAATTCTAAATCGGCTGAGGAACCACTTCCAAGAGATATCATTCTCAATAGGCCCAACGCCAATCGCTAGAGGAAAGGTATGCTCGTTGGCATCCTTAGTGACAGCGACAAACAAGATACCTGTATTCTTGGCCTTCAGATGAGTGACATCAATTGCAATCACAGGCCTCATATTTAGTGGATAAGCAAGTCTACATGCGCCGAAAGCTACAAACAAGTGTTCGAACTTCCCATCAATGCCAACTTGCAAATCAGTAAATGTACCTGGATTCCATTGCTACAGCATGTGAAGATAGCCTGGCAACATCTGGAAGGAATTAATATATCCCCCGTATATGCTTTCTATTGCTGCATGCCGTGCTCGCAGGGCCAAATCATAACGAATGGTGAATCCAAATTCGCTTTGCACCTCTGCCATAATGGCCTTTGGCTCTATTATTTTACACTCTCTTCGTATTTTCCGAGCAACGTAGACTGCAATCACATTCATGCGAACTTTTCTACGACCAACACGTCCTAGCTGGCGTTTGCATGCGTGATCGCTCGTAAACTTGGTAATTCTCCAAGCTTTTGATCTTTTACTTGATCTTGCTTTCATCTCGAACGGACAAGATTCCATATGCCTGCATATCCATCTCCATCAGAGGCATCAACTTTGTATTATGCTCCAATCTCCAGGTGCCACAAGCCTGCTGCTACATTTAGAGCTGCTTTACTTTCAAAAACAGAACCAACAGACAAATCACCATCTTCTAGCGGGCCTTGTTCATGTACAACGATTGAATTCATTGCATTCACGGGAATCACTGGAACTGACCAACTGCTCCAATCACCGGCTTCGTCATCTTCTTCACCGCGAATCCATGCTTCACACTCCAACACAGCGTTATCTATCATGGTGTCCTCTGCCATCTCTTCGGACGCATCACTGTCGGTTTCCAGCTCATAGTCTTCATCCTGAGGACCAACTGCCTCTTGATCTTCGTCATCACCATCTGCCTCTTCATCATCGTCATCATCGTCAGCACCATCTGCATCTTCATCATCGCCCTAACCCTCTGCTGTCTCTGGAACTTGAGTCAACGTGGATCCGAAATAATATGTAGATGTCGATGCATAATTACCTCCAGCGGGGTATGCATCAACACTAAAAGTGGAGGAAAGCATCTGTATTTGGATACGATCCATTTCTTCATAATAATCAGCATCAAACTCAGGCACGTATACTTTCGTGTATTGGTGAGTCACGTACACAGTTGCTTCTGGCTGCGTCGCGCACAAACGATAAAATTCAACGTCGGTGCTTAATGGGCACTTTACAGTACGTCCCCTCTCATTCTTCGACAGATAATGCAACTCGTACTGTGTGCTGAAAGAGTTTGCACTCAATTGACAATCAATGTTGTACCTCAGGCCGGAGAGACAGTGATCGACATCTACGAATTGATATCCGCCCGAGTACGTACAACCAGACCATATTCTTTCGTATTTGATAATAAAATAGTGATCCATCTACACAAAAGTACAAACACATAACAATTAATAAAAATAACACAAAAATACGAAATCTCGCTCGCTAACCACACAAATTTCCCGCTCGAGCGGGATCTAACCTCACGAGCGGGAAATTCTGTTTTCGAGCGGGAAATGATACATGTAGATTCTAGATTTTTTTGGAACCCTTATACACAAAATCCCTCTCGCTAGGCCTAAATCCCGCTCGATTTAAATTCACGAGCGGAAATTTACAATTTCGAGTGAAATAATAAAATTCACTTGCTATGCAAACTATACAGCATTCATATAAATTTCAAAGTTTTGATTATTAAGTGGACACTAGCGGAAAATTATAAGAGAAGAAAAATACCTTAAATAATGAATTTGAATGGATGTTACTTGAAATATTGCTGCCCACTATAGAATGTTATGAATTTGAAAGGATGTTACTTGAAAGATTGCTGCCCACTATAGAATGTGATGAATTTGAAAGAATGTTATTGTGGGTGTGGAAAATAGCTGTGTGAATGGTAAAATATATAGAGTTGTCAATGCTATACAGATTTTTTTCCGCATTTCACGTGAAAATGTATTGTCTCATATCTGCACAAGCAAATAAATCCATGCCATGCACCAATCAGCCATCATTCTGTACATTGACCAGCTTTCTGCCATTTCCGCTCGAGCGGGATTTGACACGTGTCGAGTGTGAAATTATTCTATCCGAGCGGGAACTTCATTTAGGTTCGTTTAGTGCTTATTCAACATTTTTCGACTGAAATTAGTCCCTAATTAATCTCGAGTAGTGATATATAAAATAATTAAATTATATAATTATTGGCTAATGATTATCAAATAATCACATAATTATCACTAAATCATTGCAATGTCATATACTTTATATCACATTTCTTACACAAGATGGCATATTATATTAAAAATATTTAAAGTGGTGTAAAATTCATTGTTTTTGGGAGGGTGATGTATTTTTCATTTTTGCATTGTGAATGTTTTAATGGATTACCACTATATTATATTTAGTAAGTAATGTCGTTTTGCATTAATAACATATCAGTGAAATACAATTATTAAAATAAAATTTGATGCACGTGAATAAAATTATTTATAAAAATTTAGTATTTTCTATCAACATTCAAATATTAAGCTAGATGGTATGGTTTTTTATTTTTTATTTTGAAAAATACCTCTATATTTTGCACAAATTAATATAAAACTAATCTCTATTTTAAATTTATAAAGATCTAATTTAAGTTTCGTAATTTAAATTTATAAAAATTATTATGTTACTGTTCGGCACGAAAATTAAGAATAATGGTAAAAAGGTGGAAAGTTGATAGGCCCAATTACTTTAAGAGGATTTTGACGTGTTAAAAATTTCCTTAGTTGGAAAATAACAATATGAGTGAGAAAACTAAATAAAGAAATGATGACAATATGAGTGAGTCGGAGGGAGCATTTAGAAAATTTTATATTATAAATTATATATATACATTTATAAAATAAGAAAATATTGAAAACCTTTCACAAATAACGTTACAAAATTTAAGAAAAAGTATAGGAAATAATCTCCTAAAAACTCCCTCCATCCACGAATCAAATCCCTACTTACCCATATTTTTTTGTCGATGAATCAAATTTCTACTTACCTTTTTATACAACTATACCCTCTTATTTTTCCTTTATTTACTATCCTTAGTTATTGATGGTCTCATCTCACAACAACTTTTTTCCTACTTTTTTATCATCACGATTTTTCCACTTTTTGATTAATACCATTATGTTATTGTCACTATTTTTTGTCATTTTACTTAATATCCCTGCATCCTAACTTTTATTTCATACAAAATAATTTTAATAATAGTAATTTTCTTAGTGTCTGTGTCGATTCCTAAAAAAGAATTTGATTCATGGATAAAGGGAAGGGAGTAAGGCTATCTGCAACGCTCATCGAGTGGGGGTGCTCGAGACCACATCGAGCAGGGGATGGCTCGAGCACCCCGCGTGGCAGACGGCACGAGCTCGAGGCGTGCCCGAGCGCTCGAGACGAGCTCGAGTCCGGCGCGTGCTCGTCACGCGCGAGGGCGGAGGGAGAAAAAAAAAATTACGGCGCGTGCATTGCACGCGCCTAACGTATATATTCGAAAAATTTTGCCCGTTGCGGCAACGGCTATGCCGTAATTAATTTTTTTTATTTTTTTATTTTCTTCATCTATAAATACCATCACACCCCCTCATATATCTCACACCATTTTATCATCCTCTTTCTCTCTCAAATTCAACCTAAAAAAATGTCTTCATCGGAGGAACTTATTTTTTCAGAATCGTCGGAGGAATATGTCGAGGGCGGCACCGACGACGAGGTGCTGGAGATGATGGCGGACGTGGATCGCTACATGCGTGCACACCAAGCGGAGCAAAAAAAGAAGAAGAAGAGGGCGCGAGACTTCGTCGACCGCGACCGAGAAGCGGCGTGTGCGATCCTCCACGCCGACTACTTCGCCGACAACCCCACCTACGGCGAGCAGTTTTTTCCGACGCCGTTTCCGGATGCACAAGCATCTGTTCTTGCGCATCTGCAGGACGTTGGAGGAAAACGTCCACTTCTTCACGCATCGACAAGATGCACTCGGGCGATGGAGGCTAACGGCGGTGCAAAAATGCACGATGGCGGTGCGACAACTGGCGACGGGTGGTGCTGCCGACTCGTTCGACGAGTATCTGAAGATCGGAGATAGCACGGGCCGGCTTTGCCTCAAAAAATTTTGCCGGGCAATCATCGACCTCTTCAGCGAGCGGTACTTGAGGAAGCCCAACGCTGCCGACACTGCGCGTCTGCTCCAAATGCACGAGTTGCGGCATGGGTTTCCAGGGATGCTCGGGAGCCTGGATTGCATGCACTGGGAATGGAGGAACTACCCAAAAGGGTGGGCGGGTGTCCACACTCGCGGCGATCACGGCGTGCCTACCTTAATCTTGGAGGCGGTGGCGTCGCAGGATTTGTGGATCTGGCATGCCTTTTTTGGGGTTGCCGGCTCCAACAACGACCTCAACATCCTCAACCAGTCGCCCTTGTTCACCGACGTGCTTGAGGATAGAGCTCCACCGTGCACCTTCACCGTCAACGGACACCGCTACGACAAGGGGTACTACTTGACCGACGGGATCTACCCTTGTTGGCCTACCTTGATCAAATCGCCGAGGCTTGAAACCGACCTAAAGACGGTTAGGTTCAAGAAGATGCAGGAGTCTGCCAGAAAGGACATAGAGCGAGCCTTTGGAGTGCTCCAAGCCCGATGGGGAATAATCCGCGCTCCGGGTCGGTGTTGGTACAAGAAGCATCTCCGAGACATCATGTTCGCGTGCATTATTTTGCACAACATGATCATCGAAGACGAGCGGGAAGATGTGGAGAATTGGAGAGAGGACTCCGACTCTCCGTCCAGTAGCGGGGTACACTTGCGGACAACTCCGATCTGCTTTCGGCAATTTATGCAACGGAATGCCGACTTGAGAGATAAAAAAAAGCACCATCGGCTTACCAATGATCTCACCGAGCACCTCTACCAAAAATTTGGTCCTCTTCGGGAGTAGTCTAGCATTTTTAATTAATGTAATATTTTTTATTTTAATTATTGTAATATGTTAGTTTTTTTTTTTAATTAATGTAATGTTTAATGTTATTTTTATTAATGGAATTTTATGAATTAATTTAATAAATGAAAATGAAGAATTTTTTAATATTAAAGATAGAGCACTCTTAGAGCACCCTTGCATTGCAGGGGTAGAGTGCTCTAAGAGTGCTCGAGTGCTAGAGCACCCCTTAAAGCACCCTAAGGGTGCTCTAAGGAATGTGGATAGCCTAAGAATCAAAATAACAGGAAAGATAGGTAGGTAAAATCTTAGTGGGCCATTTCATTATTAGACGTTAAAAGCATCCCTACCCCACATGTTAGCCCCCGTCTCTCTCTCTTGAAATCTATTTCTGCCGATTATTTAATCTCTTCTTCCTCCACCTTTTTCTCCGACGACGGGAGCAATAGTTGTTACCTAAGTACTATAGTTTTTTCAAATTCCATGGAGGTCTAGTGGTATAAAATGTTTTATTTTTATTTTTTATTAGTAAGTATATAAACCCGAACCAACTCATCACCTAACCCCCCAAAGCTAGGTTCCGCCTTTCTGATAATCTCATGTTTTGCATATCTTTAAGACTTTATTTGAGTATAATTTGAATCTAAGACCAAGTTTATGTTGAGCTTTAAAGTTAAATATTGTTGCCTTGAAGACTTTGTTGCTCGGTTATTGATTTTTGTGCTTTATAGGAAAATATGCCAAGGTTTGAGGTAATGAGGGGCCAAGGGACAAAGCTTGGAGCATATAGCGGTGCATGAATCAGCCTTTAAACGAGGAAGAACGGGAAGAACGACTTCAATTAGCATGTTGTATGTTCATGCGGCCATTGATGTGGCCGCACTTCCTTCCCTTCGTAGCCGCATAATCGTGCAGAGAGGGTGAGAATTGAGCTCTCCTCACAGTGGCGGAGCTAGGATTTAAAAATAGTCAGACGAGATTATATTTATGTATTTGATCACAAATTTGGACGGACGAACATACAATTATGCATGTAAAAGTGAGGAAAAAAAAATCAACCTAAATATACTTATAAAAGAAAAAAAAATTGGACGATCGCCGATGTTGCCGGGTGCTAGATCCGCCCCTGGCTCCTCATGCGGCTGCACATCCCACACACGCAGCCGCATATATTCATGCAGCGAATTCATGCGGCCACATTTTTTCCCCATCAGCTGCATCACATCTTCGACTCTAATGACTGCACTTTTAGCACGTTATGTATTAAAATGACGATCCTACCCCCAACATATGACTTGTGGACTACTCTATTTTGTTTTCCTATTCAAAGAGGAACTTCTCCCATTTGTAGAACAACTTTTACTTTACATTTTAATTTCAATTTCCAACTTTCATCTTAGGATTATTGCTATTAGATTTCAATCGAAGACTTAATTTGGATGCTTTGAAGATTGTATTTGGATATCTACATTAGGTTATCAACAATATCTTTATTTTAGGGTTTTAATTTCCTTTTCTTTGGCAATTTCTTCTCTTATGTCTAGCTAAATCTCTTAGTTGATTCTAGGAAGTTGTGAGACTCAAATTGATGGTGGGATTTCCTTATTGATGCTATTTTACCTTCCAATTTATAGTTTGTGCATCTTGATGCTTGTTCCTTATGTTAATATAGGTGGCCTCTGTGTTTGGATGCCAAGTGTTCTTAAAAATACTTAATCGATTTTATGTTCATTAAAATCAAGTTTGCATGATGTGAATGATTATGAATCCTAGCGGAGATTAATTCGTAGAAGACTATAAATCTTTGTGTTTTGGGGAGTTAATTCCTCGCCTTTACTCTTAATCGAGATAGTCGAGTGATTAATTAACTTGTGCATTCTTTTCGAGAGAGTGTGTGCATATTTATGTGATTGCTTTGCTTGAATTTGATTAAATATGGCTAAATAGATCAATAGCTTTCCCACCACCCTTGAGTCGAGCGAAATTCCTAGAATCAACCGCCGTTCTTTATTGTTCTATTTGACCGTTTATTGCATTTATTTCAATTGTCTTGCCTTGAATTGTTTGTTTATATATTTCTAGTAATTGAAAACCGAAAATCATGAACCCTCTAGAGCTTGAATTGTAGGAAAGTATTTAAACTTTATTTGCACCATATTTTCGATTTATAGTCCTCGTGGATATGATACTCGACTTGCTATATTGCTACAATTGCTTCGATTGAGTTGTGTATTATTGCCAGTTAATTTAGTTCTCACCTTTTTGGGGCCGTTGCCGGGGACTAATTGGATTATATTGTGTTAACATCTTTGATACCAAGATTACTAGTTCAAGCATTGTTATTTGAATTTTCGATTATAATTGTGATCTTCTAACCTTGAACCCTCTTGTAGGTGAATTAGTGTATGATTACAAGGCGAAAGGTAGGATAATTTATTCCTTTGGACTTGGAAATCGAAGTAACTTACAAGAGGGCAAATCGGGCGAGAAGGAAAAATAGAGCATATGACATGCCTAATCCAATGGCCGATTTAGAGCGACGACTCCAAGAGTTGAAAAGATAAATGGATGAAGAAAATGCTCGAATGAATCAACCACCCCCCCCCCCCCCACCCTTGAATTAAATGTTTCAATCATAAGTTAATCAAATTCAAGACGAAGGGTGGGGTGCTTGTTGCAATGCCAACAACTTTGAGTTGAAGTCGGGATTACTCCATATGGTGCAAGCCGAACAATTTGGATGTGGGGTATCCGAATACACCAAAGCTCATCTTAGTGCCTTTTTGGATATATGTGAGACAATTAAGCTTCAAGGAGTATTGAGTGATGTAATCCGGTTGAGGTTATTTTGTTTTTCCTTGAGAGAGGAAAATACTAAGATAGGATACCAATCTCTCCTTATCGACGATACATATTTTGATTTAATCCTATTATCATATCCTAACATACCCACCAAACGAGCCCCAACAATATATATTAACCCCCCACATTCTTTTCGACTTCCACATCTACAAATATCCCCTTCTTCTGTAGAATCTAATAGCACGGGTTAACCCTCCATGGCAGCTTTCGATTCGTGAAGTCATTGAACCAGTACAACCTCGATTCCATGGAAACTTGCATCGCTTTTCAGTCAAATGGATTGAATTCTTGTCTGTATCAGTCAAACGGATGGTTAATTTGGTTTAGGGAAAAAGAAACGACACCTTGTTAATCAAGCGAAAGAAGCAGCGACAGAGAAATATCAACCGTGGATTTCTTATTTTTCATAAGTGAGAGAGGAAGAGAGATGAATGCGAGGGTAATTTTATCTTAACCAATCTTAATCTATAGAAATGTTGAAACACGTAATATTATACAAGGGTATGGGAGAGATACTGATGGTCTCGATAACGAGTTAACTGGTGTATGAGGAGGGGGGAATACACCAGTACAATTTTTTGCTTAAAACTTTAACTTCAATTTCTTGATAACTGGAAAACTCAGTTGGAGAGTCATACAGTTGGGTATACAATTGACTTCTTTGACTGAGGATCAACTGTATGTTCGGGTTTTAATTGCATTGTGGAATGTGGTGAAATTTGTTTAACTCGTTTTTATAGAAAATCCTTTGCAAAGGTCAAGTTCGCGAAATGGTTTTAGTGCAGTTTGTAAGAATGCTAACTTGAGAGTTAGTGTACAGTTAGTGAAACTGTAAATAAAAACACGAGAGTTTTTACATGGTTCGGAGTTGAACTCCTACGTCCACGACCAACTGTTTTGTTGGTAATCCACTAAGTTGTTTACGCGTACCACTTGGTTTGTAGGTACCAAGAAACCTTACACTGTTGATTTCCGGGCTCAACAAAACCTAACCTATCTGATTAAGGGTTCAGACAAACCTAACTTCTTTTTTTGCGGGTACAAAGGAACCTATAACCTTGTAAACTTGGTTAGGGTGTGGAAAGGGTTGGTGGCGGATTTTTCCAACTAAGAAAACCAACACACTACAAGTGGTAATCTTCTATTCTAAGACTGAATTTCTCTAACTTTGAAGAGTGAGTAGGCTTAGAGGCGCGAGTGAAAATCTTGTAAGACTATCAAATAAAGGTGTTGTAAGAGAGCTAAGAAAAACAGAAGAGCACAAGAAGAAGGAAGAATTCTCAGACTTGTAAGCTTCAATCGATGTTGTAAGAACTCGCAACACTTGCTTATAGAATCAATAGCATCAATCGTCTTTATATTGAGAGTGAGCCTCTATTATCTTTATATTTAGAGTGAGCCTCTATTTATAGGCGGAGATGTCGAAATAGTTGTTGAAAAGAGCCATTTGACCTCTGCCATGAAAGCGATGAGCTTTTCTCACACTTCTGCAGACTTTCCAAAAATGGCAACTGCGTAGCTTGCTTTCGAATTGCGCATCTTCCATGTCGGCCCAAATTAGGAAATAACAGCCTATCTTGCTTTTCTTGTGATCTTGTGCTATTTAAATTTAAACTCTGATTCAAGTCTTTGCCTTAGACTTCTTCTCATTTATGAATGTCACGGTTCTGAGCACAGCTGAAGAGTTAACCGTGTCGCTCAAGTTCCGAAGTTAAATGTGGTATCTTCTGACTTGATAGCTTAAACTTTGTCTTCAGTCTTCTCTTCAGTTCGAGTCCTGTAAAGATAAAATCCTTACGCTCAAACAATAAGCTTTAACTAAAAGACTCTTAAGGCATATCTAGTCACTTGAGGTCAGTTAGATTTTGGTATGAATTAAAACCTTACTAATTTTCACAACAAATACACATGCTGAAGGAAGAAACAATAAATAAATACAAGGTTTGTTTGATAGAGGCCCTTGAGATTAAAAATCTATCCTACCAAACACATAATTAACACTAAATAAAATAAAAAAAATTATCGTCGACTACTTACTACTCTAATTTTAAATAGAAGAATTTGACTATAACAAATTATAAATATAGAAATTCAACGAAAAAAGATTAAATTACGTGACACAAACATGCATTTATCCTAGTACCATATTTTTAACAAGAGCGTCCTTCCTCGAAATTACTGGTTGAAGGGGAAGACTCGAGCTTCGGGAGTCGTCCCTGCAAAATATACTCTCTTCAACGTTTACTCCATTGTTGAACTCCGCTTCACAAAATTAATCTCAAAACACATGGATTCTCTTCTTCAAGCAGGTGTAGTATCGGCGCCGTTGCAAGTATTAATCGACAGGTTCTCAAGCTTAGCCGTGCGAGAGACGAGCCTAATACTCGGCGCAGACGAAGAATTTCAGAAGCTGCGAAGAACACTCGAAAGAATCAGAGCGATGGTCGGTCACGTCGAAGAAAATCGTTCCTTTTTCTCCAACAGCATGAGCAGCGCGGCGTGGAAGATGTGGCTCGAGGACGTGGAGGCGCTCTCCTACTCCGCCGATGACTTGCTCGACGGCATTTCGCTAGATCTGGCAAAACGCACGGCCCATCTCTCTCCAGATATCAATCGGGACAGAGAGGTACGTGACATGATTCTTTCATCTTTCAAATTGGCCGTTCCTCGCCAAGTAAGTGGGATTAGGAAGGATTTGGAGGACATTGCTACTGAAATGGATGCTCTTTATAAGACTGAATTCACCAAATTAGGGTCTAACACGAAGCTTAGGCCTGTTTATAATGGCTATTCTTGTGCTAGAAGTTCGTTGGTAGATGAGGGATCTGTGATCGGACGTTCAAGGGAGAAGAATGAGATTGTTGAAATGTTGTTGGATACGCATAAGCATGTGAGCACAAATAAAAATAAAGTTTGTGTTGTTCCAATTATTGGTATGGGTGGGATTGGCAAGACCACTCTCGCTCAGCTTGTTTACAACGATGCTAGACTTGTAGGTGTGTTTGATGTCAAAATGTGGGTTTCTGTGTCCGCAGATTTTGACACCATTCGCATCACAAAGTCGATTATAGAGTCTGCATCGGGGAAAAGATGCAAACTGTCCGACCTTGATCCTGTTCAGGTTGAACTTCAGGATTTGATTCGTGGAAAGAGGTTTTTACTTGTTTTGGATGATTACTGGAGCGAGGAGTACAAGGATTGGGATATTCTGTCTTCTCCTTTCAGAGTTGGGGCACACGGAAGCAAAATCTTGTTGACCACTCGAAGCATGATAGTGTCGCGAATTGTGGGCACAGTTGCTGCGTATGGCGTGGAGAGCTTAAGTGATGAGAATAGTTGGGAAGTGGTTAAGCAAAGAGCAACTTCTAATAGAAATCTGACATGGGAATTGGAACAAATTGGGAGACAGGTAGCAAGGAAATGCAGAGGATTGCCTTTAGCAGCCAAGACTCTTGGAGGCATCCTTCAATTCAAAGATGATCCAACACAATGGATCTCTGTTCTAAACAGTGAACTGTGGGACTTGCACAGTGATGATAATGAGATCTTCCCAGCTTTAGCGTTAAGCTATTATCATTTGCCGGCGCACTTGAAAAAATGTTTTGCATACTGTGCCATATTTCCAAAGAACTATGACTTTGAAACCAGTGAGTTGGTATCTTTATGGATAGCGGAAGGATTCGTGCGTCCTGCTAAGAATAAGCGGATGGAAGAAATTGGCAATGAATACTTCAAAAATTTACTTTGGAGGTCTTTTTTTCAGTCGTCGGGTGAAAATGTTCGTGGTCAAAAAATGTATAAGATGCATGATCTTATTCACAGCATGGCCCAATTAATCTCAGCCCGAACTTGTTTGCACATGAAGATGAATGATAGCCAACCAAATGACGATCACACATTTTTCAAAAATACTCGTCATATCTCTTTGGATTGTCGAAGCCGACAGCCAAGAGTGTTAGAAGGTTGGCTTTGGTATGGGAACTTGAGGACACTTAAGGTCATGTCTGAGTATGTTGGTAACATTGAAGTTCCATACGATCTATTTCTGAAGTTGAAATTCTTGAGAGTGTTGGATTTGAGTCGTATAGGCCTTGTTGAGCTGCCTGAGTCGGTTGAGCACTTGAAACATCTTCGTTATCTCAATCTATCCGAGAATGACTTCAAAAAGCTGCCCGAGTCGCTTACCAGTCTTTTTGGTCTACGAATACTAAAGCTTGAGAACTGTCCTGGCCTTCGTGATTTGCCAAGAAATATGAAGGAAATGGTTAGTTTGCAGCATCTTCATTTGGACATAAATCAGCTTGATGACATGCCACCAGACTTCGGAAGGTTGGTCAATCTGCAATCTCTGTCAGCATTTATTGTGGGAAGAACTAAAGGGTATGGCATGGGAGAGCTTAAAAACATGAAGTTCTTAAGAGGATGTCTTTGCATCAAGAATCTTGAAAATGTGCCGAATGTGAATGAAGCCAAAGAGGCTATGCTAGACATGAAGCCATTTCTTGATAGACTTGAATTGGAATGGGATGGCTTTGGAGCGAGTAATCATCATGAACAGATTCTTTCCGGTCTTCGACCACATGAAAATTTGAAGGAGTTGTTGATTACCAATTATAGTGGTGTTTTCTTGCCTAGTTGGCTTGGTAGTCCACTCTGCAAACTTTCAAGTATTAACTTGCAGAGTTGCAAGGACTATCATATCCTTACCTCTCTTTCAAACCTTCAAAATCTAAAATCTCTAATGATCGAAGACATGTCCAACTGGTCTTATGTCGACCCAGATTTCTCTGGGTTTCCATCATTGGAGTCTCTCACAATAAAAAACATTCCAGACTTGATTTCATGGGGTATGTTTCGTGGCAGCCGTTTTCCTCGCCTTCACACTTTTCACATCGATGATTGCCCAATTCTTACCAATCTACCGTCCCTTGTATCTACCAACTGTCTTGATTCTTTAATCATCAATGGATGTCCTCAAATTCTTTCATTGCCAGATGATGGTCTCCCTAAATCTATTAGATCACTGATAATTTCAGATAGTGATATTCTCACAAATAGATGCAGATTGGAAGAAGGTCCAGACTGGAACAAGATTCGATCAATTCGAAAGATAGAGATCGACTATGTGGAGATTCCTTGGGACATGAGAAGATTGTAGAGTTGTTAACCAGTGCACATTTTTCATTGTTATATATTGCTTGTAAGAAGAGTAGTTTCTTGTCATTTCTTTTATTTCCCCCTTTTTTTGTATTGTTGAGCCAAAACACATTGAATCAAATTGTAATATTTGTACAGCTTATTTTCACACTTACTGCTCTAGAATCATTCCAACTAAGGGTCACAATTCAGATTCGGATGGAGAGAATCCTTCGACGCCACAACGGTTAATAATGTCTGACAGTGCTTTCACAACCTGAGCCCAACCCATCCAAGAAAAATGATCAGCAATTGGTCATATTACTAGCTTAATTATGATATAAATGAGTTATATTCAAATTTGAATAGAAAGTAATGGAAGAGACTATTATAGAGCAAGATCTCACCTTCTTCATTGAGTATCTACTCTTAGGATCCAAGCTAAGGCATTTATCTACGATGCGAATCAGCCAATAGAGCTGGTAAACATCAGGGCTATCTTTTAAAATAGGATCTGTCAGTTCTGTGTATTTCTTTTGCCTTAACAGTGGCCTTGCCTGCAACAATTAATATAGGATGGATTACCCTATTGTTTGTTTCTATACAATGCTTATTTTCAGGATATATATTTCATTTTATATAAATTTACCCATCTCAAGAAGCTTTGGCCATCTGTGTCTTCTACAGTCTTTCTTCCTGTGATCAACTCTAGAAGCACAACGCCAAACGAGAACACGTCTGCTTTGCTTACTTCTTTCCCAGTTTCATCATATTCTGGTGCTAAGTGTTCGAAAGTCTTCATAGCCGACCTCTTAGGGAGCTGCCCTGACCACTGTCCTAACGCCTTGTATTCATTCATAAAACCATAGTAGGAAATCTGTCAGCATAACAAGATAGATGTTAGCATTTTAATAAATCTATATCCATATAAATTTCATTATATATATAAGTTTACCATTGGTTGAAAATCATGAGTGATGAGGATGTTGCTTGGCCTCATGCTACCATAAACTCCTACTTCATGCAAATACTCTAAACCTTTAGCTGCACCATATGCTATCTTCATTCTCATCTCCCATGTCAGTTCCTTGTTTCTCTCTGCACACGATAAGTGTTTGTTGAGAGAAGCGTTGCAAATGTATTCGTACACAAGAAATCTATGCACGCCTTCTGAGCATGATCCTATCAGCAACGCCACATTAGAATGCCTAACTCCCTCCAGCAACCGAACCTCTCTCTGAAAATCAACCTCTCTCGTTGCTTCTGAAGGGATCTCCCTGATCAGGATTTTCCTCTGATCATTTAACAAACCAAGATATGCTTTATTTCCATGATCAGACAATAAGTTCTGAGTGCAGAATCCATTTGTTGCAATTTGCAGCTCAGCATAAGTGAATTTCATCTTTGGTTTATGCCATGGCCTTGTGTTTCTGCATGAACTACATATGAAGTGGTTGCTTTCCCACTCCTCGTTTCCACCTTCAGTATAAGGAAGTAGAAGTTTTCCTCATTAGTTATTAGCACATTCATTAACACACACACACGCAGTCACATGTATGTGTGTAACTTACTACTGTTGTGATTAGTAGTAGCCTCCTCCTTTGTGCCAGCTTCATCAAGCTGAGGTGGCCTTATTATGTCAATGCTGTTGTTAGATTTGATTCTAGATATTCCACATGACAGGTTTTTCACGAAGTACATCGATTCTTTCCTCAGTTTCCTGTAAGTATCATTTCAGAATAAGCAAGCTTTTATAGAGTATTATGTACGCAACAAAAAAGTTAGTCCTAGATCATTAAACTAATATTTGAATTCAAGTATTACCTAGATTTCAATCATTTGAAAATATATGATCTTATATTGTCCTAGCTCAGTTGAGTGTAATCTAGAGTAAAGGATGTTAGAATTTACAGTTACCTTCCAATAATTACATGTGTGGCCCGAAAACTTTTGGCGTACTTGACTGCAACCTCTTTCAGCATGCCTGCTTCTACTGTAATCCCAAACTCAACCTGCACATTTACAGCATTATGTTACCCAATAGAACATTCTATAGCCATGAGATTTTGAGCTTAATATGAGAATTCTTAATTCAAAAGGCACCAAAATGTCTTCTTTCCGAATATTATAGCCAGAAAAAAAAGGAATTATCTTAGGTAAATCACCTGTAACATATCAGCAGTCATCAGCATCTCTCTAAATTCCTCGGAGTTTGAGTATCTGGCAAGCGTCTTGTGAGCTTGTTCTTCGATATCTTCCTTGTGTTTGCTAAATGTTGCACTTGAATGTGTCTTATATTCTATAAGAGGTCATAAATTTGTAAGATTTTTTTTCATTCATAACTATGCTAAAACCACATAAAAAATTCGTACTTAGCATTAGGCCACATCTCTTAGCATGAAATCTGTGTTTATGAGTAAAAGCTTCAGTGATCACAAGAAGCTTGATTTTGGCACCATATTTCAATGATAATTCAATCACAACACTCCTAAGAGAAATACTGAGTTGCTTTGAAGCATCATGGATGATCAGCGCCCTTTGTCTGTTCGTTGCCATGGCTCGGGTTGCAGAAGAAGATACACCGCGCCTTCAGACATAATCCATCTAGTTAGCCTCCTATTCTTGGACTAACAAGGACTAATAGTAAAAGAGCATGCAAGTTTTAAGGGCCTTTGCACATAATGAAAATACTGCATAAATTCTTGTCAAAGGCAAAGAATTGTTGTTTACAAACTATAAATAGCTCGAGATGTAAGAATCTTGATGAGCCAAAAAAGACTTGCAGAAACACAAACCTAATTTATTACCTAATAACCACAAACTTTGCAAACAAGACCTTGTTTTGACAAAAGAATATAAGCATATTACCAACTAATACTCTGAATTCACCATAGCAAAGCTAATATCAAGAACAATATGTAAGAGCACAGAATCACAAGCTCAATGAGTAGAAAACCACCTAAACGATGCAAACGGAGAGAGAGTTTGAGATTAAAGAGAACAATATATTCGTTTTGATCCATTTATTAGCTTGATGAATTGTGTGTGATATATATAAGAGTTAGAGGACTACTAGCACTTTTCTTGTTGATTTCTATCCGTTGCATTTTGATATTATTTGTTTTTACTAATGAAGACGAGTCACACAAGATGAGAGGCAAAGTCCTTCAACATGTGATCACTATTTTTATGTCATTTTTTTTGTCTTAGTTGGTTACGTTTGTTGGATTTATGCAATGAGGCCATCCATTTCACATAGTACAATGATCTTAACCAAGCAAATATTCTTTGAATGATGAAAACTTGATTTTATTTTACCTGCAATTCCAATGTTTTTCTATCGTAGTTTGGCTCATTATTCCACTCTATCTTGTTTTGCTACATGTTTGTAGGCCTCAAGACAAAATTCCTGAATTCTTGGTCCCTCTCTTCTAGTTGAGACGCCGCGTTTTTTTTCTTTTTTTTCCTCCCTTTTTTTAGACTTACCAACAGCCGCTACTAGTTATATGCTAGTTTTCTAAGCCAAACTCTGAGGGGCCGTACATACTTTAGATGATAGAATAGATTGGTATAATATGTGACGGATTAGATGATCAAACAAGTTAAAAAGTAAACAGTTATCAAAGTAAATGATGGGTTGACTTATACTATTTATATATCTATCTATGGTATCACTCAAGTAAACAACCCCCTACAATGAAAATTAATCCAGACTAATTAGCAAATTCTTTCTTATTTAAATTATTAATTTTACTTGTCTGATCAAATTTAGAAAGGTTTGAACTTGTTGACATAAAGTCAAGTCCTTTCAATCTAAATCTAAATATAACTAAAAGAAGAAAAAGCAAGTACACACCACACGAGCCTCATGAAGAAGACAGTACAACAGAATAAAGCAATGATGGTCCCGATACGAGTTACTGGTGTATGGGGGGGGGGAATACACCAGTTATAGTTTTTCAACTTTGAAAACTTAACTCCCAAAAACTTCAACTGAGTAAAGAAAGACTCAGCTGAAATCACAACTGAGTAAGAGAACTCAGGTGTGAGAGGGGTGCTGTGCGGAATGTGATGGAAATTATACTCGTAAAAATAACTCACGCTTTAGTGCAGGGTTGGTCAAAAACCAAAACAGTTGGATATGCAAATATGCAGTTTGTATGCCGGTTAGTTTGGTCAGTAGAAAAATGCAATAAGTAACTGAACAGAAATAAACACAGACACACGGAATTTAACGTGGTTCGGAGATAATCCTCCTACGTTCACGGGGAGTTGTGAGTCCACACAACTTTGTCCAAGTTCTTCTGGACAAATCACTCAGCTTACGCGGGTTGAGCAACCGTTATGGATAAGTTTGCGGGTACTTATCAACCTTACAGTTTAGTTTACGGGTACTAAACGACCTAGCTACTCAGTTGCAGGAAGAGTAGAATCCTAAACCTTTTCAGGTGAAAGAGAAAATATGTTTCCAACTAAAAGCTCGAACGGAAGGAGAGCTGCGATCTAACTCTCTACGAACTCTCACTAAGTGATATTCTCAAGGTTCGATCTAAAGACACAGATAAAACTATCTAACTCTAGAACCCTCAACAAGTGATGTTCTAAGAGATTCAGTTCAGCTCGGGAAGAATATTGCTCTTTTCTTTTCGCTCTCAGATTTCTTCTCGCGTGTGTGTCTTATATCTTCTTCGAATGAATGAGGGCCTCTATTTATAGGCGGAGAGTATCAACTAGCCGTTGGAGGAGCTGTTGATCTCTAATCGTTGAAAGCAATGGCTTGTCTCTCATCTCTGCAGACTTTCCCGATATGGCACCTGAGTTCTTCTGCTTTCCATCTGAGACAGCCTTGTGTTGGGCCAAATGGGGTAATGACTGAACTGTCAATCCCTCACGTGACTTCCTTTTGAAATTCAAATTCAAACCTTTCTGACAGTCAACCTCGGTTAGTCGGTTGAAAATCTTGATCTTTATTTGAGTGGTCTTCAGCTGATGTTCTGACTGAACTCTCAGCTGACTTTGAACTTTATCTGAGTGGTCTTCAGCTGATGTTTTGACTGAACTGTTGAACTCTCAGCTGATCTTGAACTTCATGTTGAGACTTCTTTATAAATTCCTCCTTCTTGAAACATTCTCTTTATCGGATGGCATTCTATAGCTGATGTTCCAACTGAACAGTTGGCTTGAACTCTCAGCTGTCAAAAAGCATAGCTCTCTCATCAGGCAGTATTGTAATTGATGTTCCTCATCCGATCTTTCATCCGGGGTTATATTTGAGTGTTGCTATGTTGCCGTCTTCAGCTGGAGATCTGTAAAGATAAAATCTAAACATTACTCAAACAGCGAGCCTAACAGCTAACAATAGGAACTGGCAACATCTACTCGGTTGGGGTCAGTTGGTTTTGGAATTTATCAAAACTCATACTAATAAATTTCCCAACAAGCAATCTCTTTTTCTTAGTCAAAATTTCCCAATGAAAAAAGAAAGGAGAAATGATTATATTTTATCTAGACATTAATCAAGAATGTGTTTGAAATGGTTTAAATATTAACCATTATTGAGGATAAATATTGTTGATTAAATATTTATTATTTAATTAAAATATTTATTGGATGTTAATCTATGCCGTGAGTAGATGAACGTGGTATATTTAATATCTCTAAACCGATTTCAGGTGAGTGAGATATTGTATGCTAAAGGTTAGATGTTGAAGTAGTAATTAACATGTTATTAATTATAATAAATGTTAGTTGTCCCACATCGGTTATATGTGGATGATTTGACTAATATTTAAGGCTATGTCTGTATGGGCTTAATAACTTGTTGGGTTGGTGTGTATGGATGTGTATGGGTGCCTACGCGCGCGCGAACACACGCGCGCGCCGCCGCCGTCCGTCCGGACGGGCGGGCTCGGGCCTGGCTTGGGACTGGGACTTGGATCTTGGCAATTGGTGCTTTGGGCCTTATCTTTTTGGACCAAGGCTGTTCACATCCGGCCACCTCTTCACGTCCAGAAACCGCCGGTCACGAATGGCTGCGTTAATGAGAGGAGCCCCTCCACATGTCTTGAGCTGCTATATAAGGGAGGCATCTTCATTTGCATTCTACACTCAACGAAAGCAATCTGCATTCTTTCCTTTCATAGCATATCATTCACTTCCAGTTCAGTCTTCTTTCCAGTTCAGTTCGTTGGAGCTCGGTTCTGTTTGTGGTGCTACTACAGCCGAGACGTTCAGATCGTTTTAATCTTTGGGGACGAGCCGTCTTACCGTGAGCACTACCGGGGCGTATTCTCGTCTTGCGGGCAGAAGTCTAATTTCGGACGATCTGGTTTTCCTAATCTCTGTTCTTCAGTTTCCATTGTAATTCTTACAAGTTCTGTTTCCGTTCAAAGTTCAACCTGAAACTCTGCTGAAAAAAATGTCTACCAATTCGAGCACTGGCGCTTCCACTCTTTTTTCCACCACTTCTGGAACCATTGGCTCCTCGAGCTCAACCATTGCTCCTGTTCAACATGCTGCTCGGCTCATGCCTATCGCCGAGAAACCTCCCAATTTTTCGGGAACTGTCTTCAAAAGATGGTCCCAAAAGATGATGTTCTACATCACCACAATGGGACTTGCCAGCTTCCTGCGTGAAGAAAGACCTCCTGTCCCAGCCGAGGACGAGGCAATGTGCAAGTTCGTATTGAATACGATACTTAGGTGCATTCTGACTATCTGTGTCGGAATATGTTGTTGAACGGGCTTGATGATAGCATGTTTAATGTGTTCAGCATCAAGGAGACCGCCAAAGAAATTTGGGATGCTCTTGAGTTGAAGTACCGTGTTAATCCTGCTAGCACGAAAAAGTTCGTAGTGACGAGGCTCGCCGAATTCCAAATGGTGGACAGCCGTCCTATGATGCCCCAAGTACAAGAGTTCCAAACTCTTATACACGATATTCATTCCGAGGGGATGCCTCTGCCCGAGGCATATACTGTGGCGCTCTTGGTTGACAAGTTGCCGTCAAGTTGGAAGGAATTCAAGGGATACCTTAAGCACAAGCGAAAGGAGATGACCCTTGAGACGTTGGTGGCTAAGCTTCAAACCGAAGTTCAAGTCCGTGATCAAGACATAAAGACCAAGGCTCCAATGGAGGCTAAGGCGAACTTGACCGATGGTAGGGGCAGACCTTCTAAGAAGCGTCCTTATCCTGCCAAAGGCAAAGGGAAAGAAGTGGCACCGCCGACCAAGTTCACCGGGACGTGCTACAATTGTGATAAGCCCGGACATATGGCGAAGAACTGCCGTCTGCCGAAGAAGAAGGGAAAGGGAAAGGGCAAGGTCAACCATGTCCAAAATGACTTCGACACTTGGGACAAAGACGACCTTGTTGCCATGATCACCGAGGTAAACCATGTCTCGGACCCTAATCATGTTACTTGGTTTCTTGACACAGGTGCAACTGTTCATATCTGCATGAACCGGGACTTGTTCTATACCTATAAGGAAGTTCAAGACCGCTTTGTCACCGAGGCGAGTGACCGTACCTCACTTGTTCTTGGAGTTGGGACTGTTGTACTACTACTCACTTCCGGTGTGGAGATAACTTTGAAGGATGTGCTGCATGCTCCGGCAATCCGTAAGAATTTGGTGTCAGGCGTCAATTAGGGTGCTTACTTCCGGTGTGGAGATAACTTCCGGTTATGGTTTCTTTGATACCTATTCGCCCGTGACGAGACTTACTTCTATTAGGGTGCTTCTCGCTATTGTTGCTTTGCGCAATCTTGAGATTCATCAGATGGATGTTAAGACTGCATTCTTGTATGGGGAGTTAGATGATGAAATCTATATGAAGCAACCGGAAGGGTTTGTTGTACCTGGAAAAGAGCACATGGTATGTAAACTACAACGGTCTTTATATGGATTGAAACAAGCGCCTTTGCGTTGGCACTTGAAGTTTGACGAAGTGATATTGTCAAATGGTTTCAAGATCAACGAGAGTGACAAATGTGTCTATATTAAGAAAACGGGTGACGATTATGTTATCGTTTGTCTTTATGTAGATGACATGTTAATCATGGATCTTGGGCCGGTGTTTGGGCCTTATCTTTTTGGACCAACTCCACTAGCCCAATTCGATTAATTGTTGAGCCCAATCCAGCAGCCCATCCGTGTGAAGCCCATTGGCCCAAGACCTTTGGCATCTGTAACAGCCAAGGCTGTTCACATCCGGCCACCTCTTCACGTCCAGAAACCGCCGGTCATGAATGGTTGCGTTAATGAGACGAGCCCCTCCACATGTCTTGAGCTGCTATATAAGGGAGACATCTTCATTTGCATTCTACACTCAACGAAAGCAATCTGCATTCTCTCCGTTCATAGCATATCATTCACTTCCAGTTCAGTCTTCGTTCCAGTTCAGTTCGCCGGAGCTCGGTTCTGTTTGTGGTGCTACTACAGCCGAGACGTTCAGATCGTTTTAACCTTTGGGGACGAGTCGCCTTACCGTAAGCACTACCGGGACGTATTCTCGTCTTGCGGGCAGAAGTCTAACTTCGGACGATGTGATTTTCCTAATCTCTGTTCTTCAGTTTCCATTGTAATTCTTACAGGTTGTGTTTCCATTCAAAGTTTATCAATAAAAAAAGTATTGTTCATTGAAATCTATACGAGCAAGTACCCGATTCCTAACAATGTATAAAAAATGCCAAAACGGGCTCATCAAATGAAGATAGGAATGAAGCAGCAGCCCATTATATGAAGGCATGTGCAGCCCAAATCCTACGATGGAAGCAACAGATAAAGACAGTACAGTTCACCATTAATATACTTTGAGTTTGTGAGTAGAAAAACACAGATGTCATGTGGCATGTGTGTAATTATCATCACACTAAAGAAAAACAAAAACACCGCTAAGCTCTAAAACACACACACACACACACACACACAGAGTTGCTTTTGCTGTCTTTTCCTACACATCTCCAATCTCAACATAAGCTTTATTTGTATATGTACATTTATATGTTACTTTACATATAATGCAATGTTATCAGCTTCATTTGTGTAGGATCCATCTGGGTCGCTTTTTTTCTTGTCGTTTATCTTCTGGATCAGAGGTACGCACATCCAAGATGCTTTTTTTAGTTAAGTAATGTCTTGATTTTTATTTCTTTGTTTCTTGATTTTTGTGAAATCACATTTCTAGAATTTTAGTTTATTGGGGAATGCATCTAGTTTGATTTGTTGTGATGGGGTTGTTTGGTGGTGTAGGAGAGATGAATTCTTGATATTCCTTTCGAATTTAATGTTTGTTATTTTGCTAATCTCAATTAATGGCATTATGATATTATTAGTGTGATGGCGATCGCTTTTCTCGCATATCAACTGTTTGAGAAAATGATTTGTGTTTGGTTCTTTTCAGTGATCTGTCTTTTGCCAGTTGTTGACGTTTGTTGGAGTTAATCTGTTGTCGGTGCAGTAATTGGCTTTAATTCTTTTGAGGAGATTGATGGAACGAATCTCAATTTTGTAACAAAATGCAATAATCTTCTTCATTGATGATATTTTTTTTTGCCTTTTGTTTCTCTAGAATGGTTTGGAAGAAGGAAAGATCAATGCCTAATAGTCAATGATGGGCTTTCAATTGCCTCCTTTCAGTTGTAGCCATGTATAATGATGTAGTTTGAACGCCTAGGTTTTCGATGAAGTGAGTTGTTTGATTTTTCGTGTTGATTCATATCTTAGCTACTTCATTTGTCGCATTTTTAGCAGGTTATTTGCTCGTCATGCAAAATTATCGTTACCTAGGAGTTCAAACTCATTGAGAGTGACTGAATGTTTGATTTTTGGGTTGGTTCTGTTATTAGCTGCTTCATTTGTCCCGTAATTACCAGATTATTTGCTGTCATTGAAAATTTTAGTTACCAAGGAGTTCAAACTCATTGAGAATGATGGGATGTTTGATTATATTCTTAGCTACTTCATTTCACATTTTTAGCTGGTTATGTGCTTGTCATGCAAAATTTTAGTTTCCTAGCAGTTCAAGCTCACTGAGAATGATGAATTGTTCGATTTCTTAAGTTGATTCTATGCTTAGCTATTTTCATTTGTCGCGTTTTTAGCAGGTTATTTGCTGTATAGCAAAATTTGTAGTTACCTAGAAGTTCAAACTTTTTAAAGAACCTTCTGCAACTAGGGTGTAAGCTAAGAAGGAGCAAGAGCGATCAAAGATGTCGAATGTAGGGGGGTCTCATTGGTGTTATAATTGCCAAGAACCTGTCTCTCTCAGGGGGCAAAATAGGGTTTGTGCAAACTGTGAAAGAGGTTTTGTTCAAGAGCTCGATGATGCAATTAGTATGAATACTGAAGAAAACAACCAAAGACCGAGGTTTATGGAAGCTCTCTCGAATTTCCTCAGGCAACAAAGGGCTGTCGGAAGCAGCAACATATCAGAGGTGATTGATGGTAATTCATGGAATTCACTCCTCGTTTTTAGTGGAGATATGCCGATTAGAATGCCAGGCAGCGGTGGCATCTTGGAGTTTCTCAACGAGACTCTTGGATTCAGACGAGAAAACGGGGGTGACTATTTTGTAGGACCAGGAGTCGAAGAATTTCTTGAACATGTGACGCAGAGCGATCAACGTGTACCTCCCCCGGCTTCAAGATCCTCCATTGATGCCTTACCAACTATCAAGATCTTGAAGAAGCATGTTCGTGCCGACTCAACGTGTGCCGTCTGTAGAGAAGATTTTGAGCTGGGATCTCAAGTGAGGAAACTACCATGCAAGCACTTATACCACTCAGATTGCATAGTGCCGTGGCTGGAACAACGCGCTTCATGTCCAGTTTGTCGACAGGAGCTGATTGGTCAGAGATTAGGCAACGACTGCAGTAGTCATAATTTGTGGGGGCAGATTAGAAGCAGAAGCTGGAGCAGGAGATGGGGTAGTCGTAGAGAGGAAACAACAACACCACCACCAACAACAACAGAGAATCGAGGAAGGCGGAGAAGGTGGTCTTTCTTGTGGCCTTTTCGTTCGTCTCGCTCCCATCCTAATCGCAGTGAGACAGTCGAACCGAGCTCAGTTTCCTACCATGAACATAACCAGCATGATGAGTACTCATATTGGCCTTTTGAATATTGAACTTTTATCAACTCTGGAAAATCCTGATCTTTTAAAATTCTTTGTGAACTTGGTATTCATCATATCAAATAAATGTGTGGACGTTTTCAATCATAATAATTGTTATTTATCCATCTGCACATTGGGTTTTTAACTTTTACCGACTTTATCACTGCGTCCTTGTTTCACTTGCAGTTTTGTATTCATATATGCATTTGGCTGTAAATGAATCAGTCCTCAGCTAGTCAGAGTTTGATTCGAGAAAAGTTCGTTCACAAGCTTGTTAGTTAAATTGAGTATATGCTTAAGCTTAGTGGTATTTAGTTCGTTAACAGGTTTGTTAAGTAATTTAACTTGAAAATATAAAAAACTTGTTTACTCAATACCACTTATAAATCCACACCATGGTATAGTAAGTAATAATTGTATTAAATCTCTAATTGATGTTATTTGTTATAAATAAACCTCAAAGCATTTGATAACTAGAATTCAACTCAATAATAAACAAAGCAAATTTAAATATAATAGTATCCAATCCAGCGCAGTGTTTTCATTTACCTACAGTCCAATTTTAAGGAGAAGGTGGTTTCATAATTTTCTTGTCTCTTGGCTTTAAATTACAGAGCAGGCCGAATTTTATTGCGACAGAAATTACTTCAGTTCAGATGTATCATAATACTTTGCTGAGAAGAAACCAAAAGAAAAGAGAGCAAATATGATAAGCAGGAACGCGTCTAGAAATTAGAAAAAAAGAAAGATAGTCAGCATAATAGGACAAACGAGAGAGAGAGAGAGAGAGAGAGAGAGAGGAGTAGATTGTCAAAGAAATCTAGGGGAGAGAGAGAGAGAGAGAGAGAGGAGTAGATTGTCAAAGAAATCTAGGAGAGCTGAACGGCTATTTCAAAACATAAGTATTGAGTTTAGTAGAGATGACAAAAACTAAAAGCTCAGCCTACCGCCGCTGTCAACATGCAGGGAAGTGGATATTTATTTATCACCAACCTCCGCCATCATCAGAAGTCTTCTTGGCATCACCCCACCCTGAATTACCTGCATCCGCACCGGCATCACCTTGTCCCCAGCCACCCCAACCACTACTGCCACCATCATTGGCATTACCACCGCCTCCTCCCCAACTACCACCGAAACCGTCCCTACTCGGTGAGTCCTGAGCTTTTGACCCTGAAAAGCTCCCCCATCCTCCACCACTGTCGCCATCCTTGGAACCCCACTTTTGTGAACCATGATCTTGGTCCTGCCTGTCACCCCTGCCACCACCATAAGAGCCAGAGCCTCGGCCTCGCCCACGCCCTCCTCGCCCACCATATGGTCTAGGTGCTCCACTGGGATGCCCGTCACCATTTCTGTAATCGCCCCTCCCTGCATGAAAACCGGATTAGAAGGATGCACATATTTGGTATCAAGCCCGATAAGACTGCATCTCTCTGCCTAATTTTATCTCCATCAAATAACCTCCAAATGATCATGTGACAGGATACGGTATAACAAACTAATGATGCATTCACAAACCTGAAATCATACATTACAACACATAGATATCGGACTTCAGGATGCATAAGTGAACTGAATCATTTCAATCTTACCACCACTTCTAGAACCAGAATTCCTGTCTCTGTCTGAAGATTGGCCTCCTCTCCATCCACCATCATTGGATGAACTGCCCCAGCCACCACCGGAACCAGATGATCCCCTAGCTGCAGGACTCTTCATTTCCACCCTAGCGGACATTGCTTGTAATGACTGATTGTTACCGGGTGAGTCATCAATATGCCTCTGAAAGTAAGCCACAAGACGGTCTATATCCTCAAACATTCGTTTTCGGAACTTAAGGCCCTTTGGGTAGAGACCTATGTACTCGTGATGAGGATTAGAACTCCGTATGTAAGTCAGGATGACTGTGCCAGGATGCTCGTGAGATATTCCAAAGCAATATACAATTCGCATAGGATTCTCAGCTTTTTCAATTCTAAGGAGCTCATCAACCTCAGTTTTAGTACCCCTCCTGAACTTGCGGTAATTCAGCATTGCCTTCAAATGAGCTACCAGTGGATCCACATAACGATCCATTACCTGCATGAAGGTTTAACCAAATTGTTGTCCTTACATGTAAGACAATATCTAATCTAGCATCAAGGACATAACATACAAATAACAGCTCTACTAAATCACCTCATCAAGATCTTCAAATGTATCCTCTCCAATCTTCAGTGTTTTCCCTATTCGAAGCAAGCTAGTAATATCCTTGTGCTCTTTTCCACCTTCTACAATGTCCTTGTTAGCATATACCCCATCATAAACTTTCAGTGTCAATGTCAAAAATGAAGGTCCACGAGAACTAGGGCGGATGACACTTTCACCAGGTTCTTTGTCGGACAAAAACTGTTGACAAGCATCAAAGAAATGGAAGCATTGATCAAACAGGAAGAGTAAGTGGCAGTGCAGTGAGTAGGGTTTTACAAAATCATGTAGATGCAGTTTTGCATGATATCACAACTTGGGTCCCAACAAACGAATCCTTATTGTAGTTACATTATAGAACCTCATATGTGAATGCATAACACACACACACACACACACACATTTCTATATCCCTTTTTATATCAGACTGTGTGCAAGTATCAAGCAGACACACAACTGGATCGTGAGAAAACTACAACAGAAGATTACAACATACCTCAATTGCTGCATCAGACGTTATATTTTGGAAGCGTGGGTGAACAATCATTCTCGGCTTGAAATGCTTCTTTGCGAGCTCCTTCTCCTTACGAGCTTTTTCTTGTGAAGTTTGCAGAGTACTGCGTTCTTCATGATAGTAAGGATCAGTCATTCTGTGACTCTGGAAACGGTTATTCCTCATTTCACTTTCTCGACAGGTTAAAAACACCTGATAGCGATTCTTCTGAATCGATTTGATTTTGCAAGTCAAAATATCACCATCACGCAGCTTATCATTTAAATCATTGATATCCCTCCAATCATCCATGTAATCCTCCTTACTAAGTATACCAGTTAATCCTGATTCAAGGTTGCAAATTGCTTTCTGAGGCTGCACCTTTCGAACCGTGGCCTGAACAATTCTTCCCTCAGATAGTGCCTCTTCAGTCTCCCCAGAAATCATGCAAAACTCTTCATCCTGACTTGGTTCTACAAATGGTCTGCGATGATCCTGAAAGCCTTCCATCAATTCCAATCTAATATCATTAAGGGTTTCTTTCTTGTTCAGGTAATTTTTCTGTTCAGCATATTCATGAACATCTACAGCACGCAGTAAATGTGGCTTCTCCCTAACATGCTCAATAGCCATTTCCAGGACCTCATCTTCGTCATTTGCATCATCATTGCCATCCTCATGATATATATCCTTGGCCAAATCTTGTGCAAGACTGTAGGACTCAGGATGTATTCTGGTGTCATCTAATAGATCAATAAATTGACTACTACTGGAAGTCAATCCACTACGTCGCACTCGGAGGAACCCAACAGCATTAACAAAAACCTTTTTGTCAAGCCCATGAGATTGCAACAAGTCTTTCCTAGTGAAGATGGCACCTGCTCTTACTAGGGACCTTTGGAGAGAAGCTGCTTTTCTGGGTCCTAGCCCGGAAATAAATTGTAGAGGAGCAAATAACCATTCATGACTAGCAGCCAAATTGATATCAAGACCCACCTGGTTTGTTATATCCACCATAACTTGTTCAACCATTCCATACTTCTCATCAGGAGTAAGAAAGTTCTCCGAAGGATTAAGCTTCCAAGATAATATCTCTCTACCTGGCCCACATAATGTGGCAGCCATTGCTAATGGATTCTGAAGATAACGTCCAAGACCCACAGCACGTCTAATGATACCTAAAATAAGGAGGACAAGAAGTATATAAGCAAGCTGAAAATATATATTTGCATAAAAAACTAGCATAGTACTGTGGAGACGGAAACATCCACATGAAGCCTGGTAAAGCGAACAATTTGCCATGTAAAATAAAATTCAAGGATACCTTCTTGTGAAGGAAGCTGATCAACTGAGATGCGAGAATTTTCATACAGATGTGGAAGAGATTCATCGCCATAGACGATATTCAGATTATCCATCTCATGACCAACATCTCGAGGATTATCTTCCACCATCTTGAAAATGATCTGATATGGAACGGGTAATAATATAAAGAGTCACCTCAAATAATTTTCAGAGTCAAACGAGAAAGAAATGCCAAAATACAGTGACAGATAGTATTCCATACAAAATAAGTGACAATAATAGTGCAGCCATGTACCTCATAAATGTCTTCTTTCAACCGTGTACAAGACAAATTGGTTGCTCCTAAAACTACAATATGTGGTTGGTGGTCCATCATAAATTTTTGCACTCTCTGCTGATCATTTCTTTTACGTTGCTGTTCATTTACACTTTGGCCACGAAGATTGAGGGAACCAGCATGCAATACATCTAAAACTTCCCCAGCTGAATCCAGCATCACAAATGTTGTAGCTGGCTTTCCAGGGCCCCAACAGCAAGCCAAAACCCTGGGTGCAGTTTCTTCATCAGAACTAACATCATTTTCTTTCCGTTGGTAAGGTGCAACAGATACTTTATCCCACAATAGCCTCCCATATTCTGAGAGAACCCATGCTTTTGCTCTACTTGTTAATAGTGATCTTGCTTCTTTTTCCATCGAAGGAAGAAGAAAATTGTTGAATGCATCATTAAGTATCAGTTTCCTCTGTTCATTCCATAACTGAGCAGATTTACTTACACCATCACTCAAATAATAATCATTCGAGTCACTTATTAACTTATCAAGGACTACTTCAGGCAGCTTGATGGTAACTTGCAAGAGCTTCTCCTCTTCAGCTTTCTGAATCAGAAGCCATTGAGCATCCTCAAATCTGTTGAGTGGTTTGTCCCTCAACCACTTAACTCCAGCAAACTGGTGAAAAAAATCAATAGCTGTGTGTCCATCAGGTGTAGGACTAGTTGACACTACAGCATTGTCCATAAATATACTGCGTACGTGTTTCCTAACACATGGTTCACAGCTAATCTCAACTGCAGCCTGTTTTTATTAATGGAAAGTTAACGAATATATTTTGAACCATATGAAAAACACCCAATATAGAATAACTATCAAATAAGTGAACTCCACATACCATGTGCCTCGCGCCTTTCAACACCGCTTGAGGTGTGTCAAACATTGCACAGGTGAAATTAGAAGCCATTTCCTCTGGTGTTTCCTTAGCATCTTCCAATTCATCCATTCTCTGCAAAGAACAAAACCCATTTGATCTAAGTATAAAACAAGGGCAATCAGAAATAAAATTCCTACCATTTTCTCCAGAGATATCTGCAAACCAAATTGTTCAGAGCTGTAACCAAATTTGCTTGCAACCTCCCACAGTCCAGCTTTACTACAAATGCTGTAATGTGATTTTCTCTTTGGTCTTTTAAACTGCCCTTCATCTAGGACAACTTCACCAGGAGGGAAGTGCAAATTTAATTTTGAGTCTACATCATCCACTTCTCTTTCTGAATCAGCAGCTTTGAGCGACTTAATGATTGATTGAAAGAGCTGATCGTTTAATCTTAGACGGGTCTCATCATACACTCTCCTAGTCTCTTCTTCAAACCGCTTAGTGTAGTATGACTGAAGAGCACTTTTTCTTTTCTGAAGAAGAAGCCACTTCTGATCCAAGTCCTGAATAGTCCAAAGCACCTGCAGCACAACACTTCTTTTAAGTATATCCATAAACCGCAAGCTGGTCCTTCATCTATGAGGTATTTAAAGTCAAATAAAAAAGTTTACAACCAAAAGATTTCTTCTACGAAGTTCTTTTAGCAACAAGAAAATCCTCTAGGTGATATTACGAACTGGGCTTCCCCACTTCATAGGTTTTTATAACAAACAAGCACGCCAGTAAAATGCAAACATACTATGAAAGGAAGTGCCACCTTTAGACTTGAATATGCAACTAAAATATGAAATGCTTACCTTGTGCCACTTCAGAGCAGGCTTCTGGTTAGCATCATTTCCAATATCGGCTTCACGATCAGTTGGATCCTTTAAAAGGCTTAATATTTCCTCTTTCCGGTACATAGCGATATACGGAACCTACAATATGGACAAACAGTTCAACAAACAAATAGGAGACTTCATACTGGATTGTAAACCATTAAATGCCAATACTGTTTATTAAAAAAATTATAATAATAGTAATTAAAAAATAAATAAAAAACATACATCATATTTCTGAACGTGAATCAACTCCAGGAATCTAGCTATATGCCTCTTCAGCTCATCATCTACTTCTTCACTCGTAGAACCGCTCCTGTTGAACAAAGGTGCCGTGCCACTGACAAGATGATTGTATATCCACTCAGTCTCCATTTTGATACTGAACTCATCTGTAGGCGGATGGCCTGTACTTTCCTCTGATATCTACACAGAAAAGACATGAAATTAAAACCAAACAATTAGCCAAGTATGCCAACATATATGCCACAGGATGCTCGGTAAACCTGCAGTCTTTCAGGCACGTCAATTTCCCGTATACGGTCATCCTTTTCTGTCATGTACTTCTCAGAAAGTACACTAGGATCAAACTGATCTTCAAGGCTCCTTTCACTAGTTTCACCAAACCTATCCCTCACTTCCATCTTGCGAAGCCTCAGGAGGTCTTCAACATCACCAAAAATTTCATGCGCTTCCTGGAGTGCAGATGAAGAAATTCCTGGCCGCTGCCTGCTCTTCTTAGGTTTCCTTCTCCTGCAAACAGATGTGAAATGTGCACTTACATACAGATAATAGTAAAAAATCTAAGATCCATTTACAAACATAAGAGTCTGTGGACATACCTAACAGGGGCTCCATTCACATCAACTTCTTCTTCGTCAACGATAAAGTCAGCCATCTCATCGTCATCACCAATTTCTGCATCCTCTTCTTCTTCAAGCTGTTCATCCTCCTCTGCAAGATCCTCGAGACGTTGCCCTATAATAGTTGAGAAAAAACAATGACCAATAAGAACATATACTTCTAAATGCCCGTAGAAGAGCATCCTTGCAGTAAGAATTTTTACCATCATCATCACCAAACAAGTAAGAATTTTTACCATCATCATCACCAAACAAGCTGCGTTTGAGCTTCTCCTCTGCAGTACGCACACCCTTTCCACTTCCATCAAGTTCTTCGTCATCAGAAAATGCTGAAGGTTCTTCTTCTGCATCCCTCCCAGCCTTTTTTAGTCTCTTATACTTCTTATCCTAATAATTAAGCAAAACAAAAAAGACCAAAGTGAATCAAGTTTTTCCATAGCCAACATTGGGAGGCACAAATGACAAAAGACTACATAAAGAAGCAAACCAAGAATACACTCACGGGCTTTGGACGATTGACAGGTATATTGCTTTCCTCAAGGAGCTCATAATCATCCGCATCAAGCTGGTATTGTCCCCTATGTTCATTCAAATGATTATCATGAGAACACATATAAGCTTTTCTCTTGATGTTTTGAAAGCATAGAAAGATCTACAGAAAAGAGAGTGAGAATAAAAGTAACAACCTTTTCTTTCTTTTCTTTTTCTTCCTCTCCTCATCACTATCAACTCGATCTACTTCCTCCTCGTCCTCTTCTTCCTCAACATCGTCCACTATAAATCCATCCTTTTCATATTCATCCTGTCCCTCCTCTATTTATCAACCACCAATAAAATGAGGAAACGACACCAATTCGATAAGTATTTCAGAACAATCCACCGACCCAATATTTACATAGCACATTCTTCCAGCAGTTTAAGTAAAAATCAAGACATAAATATATTGATCAGTTGATCATGCTACACTGAATCTCTAGTCTGCATAAATCAATCACTTCACCATGGGATGCTACATATCAAATAAGAAAGGGACCATGACAACACTACTTGCATTTAAAAACAAAAGGACTAAAAAACAGATCTAAAGAGTATGGTTTAATTGCATGCGCTGGAACCCCGTCATGCCTCAACCAAAATGCTATTAATCTAACTAAGTCACGTAAGGAATTAACTCGCTAACTCACCCGTAATTTTTCAAAAAATGCACTACACAGAAAACCCACAGCATAATTTCCAAAAAAAAAAAATTGTTGAGCAAACCAAAAGAAAATGTAAATGTTTCGAGAAAATAGTGGCTTACCATCTTCGTCTTCTTCATCGTCATCGCCACGATCGTCACCTTGGTCTCCATAGGGCTCCTCGTCTCTTTCTTCTTCTTCAACTCCAATCTCGTCTGTGAAAAGCGATTGACACGATTAAGACGAGAAAACCCCAACTTGCTCGACATATATCAACGGTGTAAATTTCCCATTCTTCAACAAAATTCAAAAAAAAATGGAGAAAATTATACCTTCATCATCGGAGATCACATTTTTGCCGGCCATTGCGGTGAAACAGCAGAAAATTCTTCAGGAAGGAGGCGAAACCCTAAAAGCAACGTAGTTATACAACTGCGCACAGACAATTTTTCAGGAAAACCGAAACTGAGCGAACCCTAATACGCCGAAAGCTGGAAACCCTCAGAATTCCACTCCTCAATACACAAAACCAAGAACCAAATCACCCACACTAACACACGCAAGTGTGCGTTTGCATATGAAAATTGATTGTGTTTGTAAATGACAGTATGCTTTTATATATATATATGTGCGTGTGTCAATTTTTTTTTTTTTTGGTAGCCAGGGTTCTATTTATTAGGAAATTAAAGAAGGGATAAAATTCAAAATAGCACTTTTTAAAGGTAAAAGATAAATTATAGTGCTTAAAAAAAAATTGAAATGACGTTTTGAATTATTTCATAATATTTATACTTCTTATTTTACCTCAATTCTCTTCCTTCTTTCAAATTCTCACATCTTTACCTCTATATTTAATTTGTATCATACACGAAGTTTAATTTCTTGTATTAACTTCCAACGAAAAATTTTCGGCGAATTTTTCCAGAGAAAATTTGAATCATACACGAAATCTAACTTCATGTATACATTATACATGAAAACTTATCTTCGTGTATGTATCATACATGAAAACTTGTCTTCATATATGATACAAATTTGATTTTTTTAGAGGCAAAAATGTTCGTGTATGATGCATACACGAAGCTTAGACTTCGTGTATGATGCATACGTGAAAGTCAGTCTTCGTGTATGTATCATACATGAAAACTTATCTTCATATATGATACAAATTTGAATTTTTGGAGGCAAAAATTTTCGTGTATGTAAGATGCATACATGAAAGTCAGGCTTCGTATATGATGCATACATGAAAGTCAGTCTTCGAGTATGTATCATATCTGAAAACTTATCTCATATATGATACAAATTTGAATTTTTTGGAGGCAAAAATTTTCGTGTATGATACATACACGAATCTTAGGCTTCGTGTATGATGCATACATGAATGTTAGTTTTCGTGTATAATGCATACATGAAGTTAGGCTTCGTGTATGATTCGAATTCTCGCCGGAAATTTTTCGCCAAAAAATTTCACCGGAAGTTCATACATGAAACTAGTCTTCGTGTATAATTCAAATGAAAGTTAGCCTTCTTGCATACTTATTAAGAGTATATTAAACTTTTTACAACTTAAAGTGCTATTTTACAACTTTTAAACTCAAAATAGCATTTTGAATTTTTTGTTATCAAAAATTACTATTTCACAACATTACCTCATTAAATAATTGGGTTGGAGCCTTATTCCACACTTTTTACCCATATCAAATTAAATAATTTGGTGGATCATAAACCTCTTATATCAATAAATTGATATCTCTAATCTTAGTCAAAGGTCGAGAAAGATATATTTTCATTTTCATTATGTATTTTTCAAATCTAATTTGTTTAGAATTTATCTACATTTCGATTAAAATTGTAACTTTATTGTACTATATGATAATCCCGATAACGAGTATCTGGTGTATAGGGAAATACATCAGTAGCAATTTTTGCTTTCAAAATCTTTTCACTGAGTTAACTCCTCAGGTCAGTTTGCTCAACAACTGGGAAAGTCAGTTGGAGCTAATCACACAGTTGCGTGCACAGCTGACTTCTTGGATTGAGGGTCAGCTGTGTAGTCCAACTGAGGTTTCAAAGAGATTAGCGTTTGCGGAAGTTGGTGGAAATTTAAGCTCGTTACTAAAACTGAAACCTTTGTGAAAACAGGGGAAGGTCAAGTTCCCAAAGTTAGTGCAGTTTGTATGCTGGGGCAGTTAGTTAGGAAACTGAATGTAAAATACTGAAAGTAAAAGACACAGTATTTTAACGTGGTTCATAGATTGACCTCCTACGTCCAATGCTTCCTTTTCGGGGAAGTAATCCACTAGATTAAACTTAGGCGTGCTTATCAAACGTTCCACTTGGTTTGCAGGTACCAAGCAACCTAACTAGTTCGATTACGGGTTCGAACAAGACCTTACAACACTTTTACGGGCAAGTGTACAACCTGGGCTTAGATTACGGGTTCTAAGGGGACCTAGTCTTAGATTGCGGGTTCTAAGGGACCTAGTCTTTGATTACGGGTTCAAAGGGACTTGGTCATTGATTGCGGGTTCAAAGGGACCTTGTGACTTGATTGGGGATTCAAAGTCTGACCTGAGGTTTGGGGATTAAGGATTTTTTCAACTATGATGCCTTCTACACAAACAGAAGTGGAGGCTTCGTCCTAAGGTTTAGAGACTCGAATTTTTGGAAGAGAGTCTGCTTTTGACACAAATTAAGCAAGAACCTATATTCTAAACTTGATCAAAGAAGGGGCTTTTTGAGAGGTTAGATGGAACAACAGGGGGAGGGGTAAACACTCGACTTCTACTGGTCTTCAACTGAGGTCTTCTTGCTGGAGCGTTGGATAGTCTGCTGCTGCTTCGGCGCTGATGATTTTCTCTCTTCTATCTTTCTGCACTTGCCCAAAACTCTGTCTTGGCTCCCTCGCCTTAAGCTCAGATGTGGAGTCCTCTATTTATAGAGGGAGATCTAATTAGTCGTTGGAAAGATCCGTTAGATCTCTGCCAAAAGCATGACACTCCACCTGCTTTTCTGAAACTTTCCTAAAATGACAATTGTGACCTTCGCTTTATGCGCGTCTCTGTTGTCGGTCCATTTATAGTAAGTTCTTCAGCTGACTTGTGCTTCCGAGTAGATTTGAATTTGGACTTCAACTCTTCTCCCTTAAACGTCTTCAAAGTCTTATCTTCTCAACTTTGTGACGTCTGACTTCGACACAACTTCTCTTCACGCTTGAGCTGCATGGGTCAGTTGAGTAGTCAACTGAGTTGCTGTTCAACTGAGTCCGTGATTCAACTAAGGTTGAGGTTCAGCTGAGTTTGAGGGTCAGCTGAGCTTGGGTCTCAGCTGAGTTCTTCACGAACTGTCTTGTTCAGTCTGACTGACTTTTTCTAGTTGAAACATGTAAAGATAAAATCCCTACGCTCAAACATTGAGTTCTAGCTAAGTTCAGACTTATGACTTTCATCTACTCGGTTGGGGTCAGTTAGATTTTGGTATCAATCGAAACATTCACTAATTTTCCCAACAGTATATACCCATCACAATGTTGGATAATAGTACTCGATAAAAATTAAAATATTACAAAGTTAATATTAACTAAAATTAGTAAAAAATGTCATTTTTATGTCTATTAAGAATTGAGATATAGTATATAATATTAGTATTATGAATTAATAATACACAAAGCTTTAAAGAAGTGTAAAAAATAAAGATAAAGATAATAATAACAGATATACATGAGGCATGAGAAATTATTATATGAATATAATAAGTAATATGTGTATGTGTGTGTTATTATGAATTAATAATGCCAAAAATATCAGAATAAAGGAAAATCAGAACAGAGCACCGAGGAGAAAGTACCATTTATTTTCCTATTATTAATTAATTTTATTATGCGAATAATTTAGAAGGTGTAAAAAAATTATCGTTAAATTGGTCTAGCATTTAACATCTCTTTTATAAATATCCCGATCTTTTTTTCTTCAAGAAAGTGTCATCCCAACCTTTATAAATATATTATATTTTCTAATATTTCTTTTATGGTTTCAAAACTTACATTGGATTAAAATCCTACAATCTTAGGTCATTTTCAACCCATAACACTAAAATTATGAGCAATAGCGAGCTCCATATTGGAGCTCGCAACCATTATTATGGGCCCCAAGTACGCTCCCAATTTCACTTGCAATGGCGAGCTCGAAATGTAGAGCTCGCTCTTTCTTTTTTAATATAATTTTTATTTATATTTTATTATAAAAACATTAATTCAGAAAATTATAAAATTAAAATTTTATTTAATTAACTTAAAAACATTATATTGAAATAACAAAAAAAACTTACAAGTGATCCCAACCATGTTTTTTCTTGAGCACTTCGACATAGGCATCGTGGAATCTCCTCTATGCGGGTCCCAAGTTGTCAGTATTTTCTCGTGACGATATGGTAGTCTTGCGTCCTCGAAAATTCCAACACCGCAGCCCTCATCGCCTCAGTGGCATTGGCATGTTTCGCCACCACCGCCGCCGCCGCGGAACTCGAGCTCGAGCTCGATCCCACCATCTTATTTCATCTTCCGATCGCCTTTACCGCATCTCTACCCATGGGCCGCTCAAGCCGACTGGAGTGCTCCGAGCCAAATTCGCTACTCGAAAGTCGAGTGTTCGACCGCGGTGTGCTCCAGCTCGGATTGCTCCCCGCCACCGAATCGTGCGCCGAAGTGGAGTACCTCCCATCTTCGCCCGTCTTTGTTCTCTTTAGCGTCGCTTGGATTTGGTATTTTCGGGAGTGGACCGCGGTGAACTTTGGCGTATGTTTTACTACCCGCCACGTCTCCAAATGTTTGAAGGTTGCGCCTTTGGAACTTTGCCACTCGATGAGAGTTTGAGTCAATATGTCCTCACCGCTCTTGCCGCTTTGACCGTGGATCTCGCACACCTTGTACAGTTATTGAAAATCCGTCAATGGGCGCTTTACTCGATCCCCATGGTTTCAGAGTCTTTACGCATTCCTTTTCGGCATTCCTTGGGGCTAGAGCTCGTGCTATCAAAGCAAAATGCACCACTAATACATTTTTTTTTGCCGTTGCCAATGACGGGGTCTTGACTAATGTCAACCTAACACCGAGCCAAGATTTCTGTCTCGGCCTCGGTGTATCCTTGCAGCCCGTTCTCCCCGTCGGAAGATGACTCCACCATCTCCATCGTCGCCGTTGTCGTGACCCTACCGCCGCCACGACGCCCACTGATGTGATCCTTGAAGGCCCAAGATCCGTTGCATATGTGGGCTTATTTAATCGAGTTTTTTATAAGTTTTATTTTAGTTATTTTGGTTGTTTTATTATTTTAATTGTTATTTTCGTTTTTGATATAGGGTGGCCAAGTTTGGGCCTTAGATAGAGTCAGATTTGAGTTTATTACCTTGTTTTGAATAAGGATTTGTTTCCTTATTAGATTAGGAGTTAATTTCCATGTTTAGTTTCCTAGTAGGGTTAGGATTAGCACCCTATATATAGGGCCCTTTGTTATGCACGAAAATTGAACCTTTTTTATTAATGATATTGTGAGTTTTATTCTCTCTTGAGAGTTTTCGAGTTCTTCTTGATTTTGCCAAGTCAAATTCATTATCCGGCGAATCAACGAGTCAATCATCCCTCGTTGTGTGTCATTCATCGTCCCCGAGTTGCCGTAGCATCCTATCGTTGGGTTCTAGGGATCTAATCGCCTAGTTCACTTGTGAGAAACTGTTACGGAGGTTTTGGGATTTCCATCTATCGTATCTTGTTCGAGTCTTGCGCGTGCGTGTGATCGAGGTTCACATCACCCACCACGGCTGCCACGACCGCCACCACAACAACCACTACTGGAGGCCGTCACTTTCTTCCCCTTCGTCTTTATCGGTGATGTGACTTGAACCTCATCTTCATCCTCATCCAAATTGACCGTCGAGTTGAATTCCTCGGGAGACTGCTCGGGGTGTGTAGGATAGCCGGTGGAGCCTTGTGAAGGATGACCGGAGGAAGCAGTATTTGAGGCTCCAAAGCCTTGAAACGGTACAAAGGCCCCAGCCGAAAAGTGAGGAAAGTAGGCTCCTTGTGTGGATAATTGAGGCACGAAAGCTTGGGGAGAAGAGAATAAATTCCGTTGGGGAATCAGATAATATATATTTTGACGAGGAGATGGACGAGGGTTCAGGCTATTTGGATCGAATTCTTCGGAAAATGGCCAATTGGTGTTAAAAAATGGCGTTGGGATCCCCCCCCCTTTTTGGCAAGGTGACCGTCGGTGAGAGATAATGAGAATTGAGAGATCAGAGTGTAGAGAGTGTGTGATTTGTGTGGAGGATATATATATATATATGAGAAATATTAAATTAAAAAGAAAATGAATGTTGACCGTTGGCGATATCAACGGCTACGCACGTGACTAACCAGCGGTCATCACGTGGCAGAGAGAGCGCGAGAGCTCGAGCTCGCTCAGTCGAGCTTGAGCTTGCGAGCTCCATGCTCGGCAATGGCTTGCGAGCTTGGAATCGGAGCTCGCCAGGGTAGCAAGCACGCTCGCACGCGCGCCACTGCCTACAACCTAAACTCAAACTTATTTTGTAGTATGTGTCACATCAAACAGTATTCTCACTCCAACCTACAAGCTCAACTTCAAACTCAAAAGAATATTCTCTATATATTTCTTCTCATACTACTTTCCATACTTTTACAATAATATCAATATATTTTTCAATATTACATATTAGACCCACAAAAACTTTTCAATCATAAATTACATAAAAAATAAATTTTATTCATTCATTAAATAAATAAAATAAAGATAATTGAAATACTCATTCATTAAATAAAAGAAAATTATATAGCTTGATAAAAAAAAATTACATTAAACATACCCTAGACATAAATTCTAAGCAGAGAAAAATAAATTTGTCCTGTAATTTTTTGAAATTTTAATCACATAGTTATATGTATTTTTCCATTACTTTTGTGTTGATCAATCTAATGTTATTTTTTTTAGCTATATTATAATTATAATATTGTATATGCATATTAGTTAGCGGATTGTATTTTTCCATCTTCAAATAAAAAAACGAAATATTATTAAAATAACTAAGCCCAAAATCCGAACTTTCAGTTAGATATAAAATACTTAATTTATTTAAGCCTACAACCCAAAACTTAAATATATTAAAACCCAATTGTGATCTATTCCGCCGTCGTCGTTCTTTTTCCCACTTTCTTCTTCTTCAGAAATAATACTTTTCATTTTTTAATCCACAAATAATTAAAGGACTGGAGTGCAATTCTCACAAGATCAAAAGTGATTTGAGTTTTCTTCTAGAGTAAATACTCAAATTTGAGTTTGGTGGAAAGAGAAAAAAAATACAAAATTGCATTTTAAAGTTGAGTTTGCAGTAGGATTGAAGTATATTTCACTCACAATACATTTTTCAACTTTCTTAGTCTCCTTGCCTAGCATGAAATGGGATTTTATTTCGTGGACAGAGGAAGTATTTATTAATCGTGTTTGAAAAATTTACAGTTACATATTCTGAACATATTCGGGTAGATATAGTCGTGCCCAAACTAGTCGAACCGGTGGGCCCAAACTGGAAGCGGCCCGCCGATCAACGGTTTTTAACATGACCGGCGGTCAACCGGCTCGAATCGGAATCAGAACCGGCTAGAGAAGGGCCGGTTACGGGCTCGAAAAATGTTGAACCGTAATCGGTGGTTAACCGCTAGTTTACGTATTAAATAAATAAAAACAATATATATATATATATTACAGTAAAAACCGGCGGGCCCAACGGTCAAATCGTCAACACCGGCGATTTTCAGCGATTTTTTATTTTTATTTTTTTTATTTTTATGCAAATCCTATATTCTATTATAAATACCCCCCATTACCACATTTTATGCATCCGCCTCTCTCTATTTTTTTCATCACATTTTCTTCATTTTCTTCTTCTCTTTCAATTTTCTATTCTTCTCTCATTCTTCTTCTTCTTCTTCTTCTTCTTCTTCTTCTTCTTCTTCTTCTCTTCAACTTCAAGTCTTGATTTTCAATTCAACTCTAAAATAATGCCTCCTAGAAGATCCACTTATAATGAACTCTTCACCAAACACTACACCCGTGGTAGTGAGTCATTGCCCGACCATGCAAAGCCAACCTATCGTGTTAGTTGCAATTATTGCAATTGTGTTTTTACGTGGAGAATTGGTGGAGGTTATGACACTCTAGTTCGTCACAATGAAAAGGATAATCCAACTCAGCTGTTAGGCTCACCAATGCGTTCTCATTCTCTTCACATAAGCGCATGGGTTCATTCGGGTCCATCTCGTCTTGGGTTGTAAGTCAAATAGGCAATCACAATTGAGATTTGACAATGTAATGTTTGTAGTGTTTATTTTCAATTCAACTATCAATTGAAGACTTCAAGTTAGTTATTTTGTTGTTTGTTTGTAATGTGTATTCTTAATTTTAATTTTCAAGTACTTGTTTGTTTGTAATTTCTTGGTAATGTTCACTTCAATTTAAATTTCTATTATTTATGTTTCGCTTTCCTACAATTAAAGTAAAATAAAAAATAAAAATAAAAATTGGCGGTTAACACCGGAACCTGAACCGGCGGATAAAAAAATCGGTCCGGAACCGTTTACAGTATTGTCGGGTTGGTTGCGGTTCAAGGTTCGTCGAACTTTGAACCGGCGATTCAGGCCTAGAACCGGCGGGCCTTGAACCGCTAACACATCTACCGTATATAAACTTGAGCCTCATTATCATCATCATTTACCTGTTGTCGTCAACGACTCCAAATGATTGAATGTTAACCTCATTAATATTTTTTTGTTACATTACAAAAAAAATAAAAAAATAATTCATTATTGCTTTGCACCACCAATAGTTTTATTTTTTTTATTATTTTTTTTAATTTGGTCAAATTATTAATTGACGTTTTTCTATTCAAGATATTTTCTTAAATTGATCAATATCTATATAGACATATGATTTCATTTAATATAAGGGACTGGACAATGCTGTATATAGAAGAGTCTTGTTTCATCGGATCTCACCACCAAAATAATACTTCTTTCTTTAGATATGTAGATTATTTTATTCAGTTTAAAAATCATTTGTCCCGTGGTCGGGCCCACACGGATGGATAAAGTCAAACACAAAGGGGTCGAGATTGTTATGGGGACATCAATTAATTCGCAAGTAGTATTATTATATGAGATGAAAATGCGTAGGAAAATATTTACTTATTAATCGGATTTGGAAGATTTACGGCTATATATTCATAATCTTTCTAGATCGATGAACTCTTGATTCAATATCATCATCATCTGTTGCGGTCAACAACTTGGAATGATTGAATTATAAAAGATACTAATAATTTTGAAAATTTTCATCTAAAAAGAAAAAAAAAAATTCTATAACAACCAAACAAAAACATATTGTATTTAATAATTTTAATAATTTTATTAAATAAATAATTTTCATTGATTTTCAACTGATTATACACTAGTTTATTTAAAGTTACAAAACGTAAGTGACTAACATGAATATTGTAACTGAGTGAGTAAGGTGGAATGTTATATTATTATAGGATATATATACATATATATATATGTATGTATATATATTTATTTTTATTTTCTTATGTAAGTTTTCAAAACAAAAAAGGTAAGTTATATGGACCATAAAAAGCATGAGGCCCATCGTAACCCAGTATGTGAAGTAGGTATGGTAGAAAGCGATAGGCCCACTACTATTAGGTCGCAGTATATTACCCGGTCCATAAAATTACACAAAGTTTAAATTAATTCATGCAAAAAATCTCTTTCCGACATAAGTAAGTTTAATTATTTAATTTATTAATTACTGTATCAGACAATGCTATGATGATCAAATAATGTTGAATTCAATTAACGACATTGAAACAAACATACGGAATATATAGTATTGGGGCTTTGTTCTTTCTTCTTAAAATACAACGATGCTATATTATGTTCCAATAAAATTATTACCCAAATATATATTTAAAATGAAATCCAACATTTTATATCCAAAAAGGAAAATTCTTGTTTTGGCAAATCACACTCCCTTTCTTATCATTCATACAGTAAAATCATCTTAATCCAAAGATTTTCCCTTTTCATGCTCTTTTTCCAATAGCATGGAGAAAGCTGCAATAAGATTCTTCTTTATTATTCGTTTTCAAAGTAACAATATTGTTTTGCATAAATTATTTAATGTAATTTAACGCAAATTTTATTCTACAATCATAATTATGTGAGATCTTATATTAACACACACACATATATATATATATATATATATATTATAATATAAGTCCAAAAAAAAGATTATATTCATGAGTACATCAATTAGGGAGACACATATGTGCGGACACCAAACGAAATTGAATTTGGGTCACAGGTAAATGGCATACTTCGTCGTCCCACCACAAAAAAAAAAAAAAAAAAAAAAAAAAAATGAAAAAAATGAAAAAAAAAGAAAAAAAAAAGGAAAAACCGAAAAAAAGGACCCTTTGAATTTGCTTGTGAATTAATTGAGAGCCGTACATTTCACTTATTTCACTTCTACCGCCATATATACTCACAAATATGTCATACTATTATTTGCAGTTTTAAAACATAGGTTGTTGAGCAGTTCGAATGTGAATTTGTTTTTATTATTGCAAAATGCAAATATATATGACAAAAATTTGGGTGCAACTGTTCCACCGTAGAACACCCGTCCATTTGACCCGATCAGACCCGTTTGACCCGGTCAAACCCCCTTTGACCATTTTTTTTTTTTTTTTTAAATTTTCCAGTTTTTTAATTTTCTATTTTTTTTTGTTTGCCGCTTCTTCTATGGTCAAGACGCGAGCGAGGGGAGCCGAAGGCCTCGGAGCGAGCCGTAAAAGTCCAAAATGTTGCCCGCCGATTATCCTTATTTTAGTAATCGGAGCGAAGGCGAGCCGTAAAATCGGAGCCTTCGGCTCCGTCGGAAAAAAAAAATCTGAAAAAAAAAACTGGAAATTAAAAAAAAAAATAGTGGGGCGCGTGAGGCCCACGCGTGGGACGGGGCGGGCGCGTGGCAGGTCGGGTAGGGTCGGGTCATGATTTCCACGGTACATAAGTGTGTACGTAGTGTATCTCAGTATATATTTCGTCAAATCACGTAGAACCATAATATTTTAGACCGGGACTCAAAGTATGTGCAATACGTAGTACTATTATGCTAGTAAATGAAATATCCTATGAGCATGTAAGCCTAATGACAAATTCGTGTCGAACGCTTTGCATCATGTCTTGTGCTCCTCAAACATGAGACTTGTCCCATCATTTAAATTATCAAAATTTATCATGGTAAAAAACAACTTGATGGGGTTGATGCGATACTCAATATGCAAAACAATCTCAGCACTTTTTCATAGTAGTATATGGCAATCTTGATTTTTAGTAATGTCTGATCGAGTTGAACATGAGTGCGGACACTTTGAATTATGACAAAATTTTGGGTGCAATATTTGCACCGTGCAACACCCGCCTGTCCACCCGACTCAATCCGTTTGACCCGGGTCAACTCTCCTTTGACCAGTTTTTATTTTTTTTCCAGTTTTTTTTTGTTTGCCGCTTCTTCTTTGGTCAAGATTCGAGCGAGCCGAAAAAATCCAAATTGTTGCCCGCCGATTATCCTTATTTTAATAATCGGAGCGAAGACAGAGCCGTAAAATCGGAATCGAAGGCTCCGCCGGGGAAAAAAATCTGGAAAAAAAAAATGGCCCGTGAGATCCACGCGAGGGGCGTCAATCTTACGCGCGGGTCGGGGCAAGCGCGTGGGCAGGTAGGGGCTGATCGGGGCTGGTCGGGTCGGGTTATACACCATACATACTTATGCATCCAAGTGCAACTCTTGAATTATTGGCTTGTGATGTTTAAAATATATGATTTTATTCTTCTCTTTTCCCTTTCTTCTTTCAATAAAAGAACTTATTCGACTCAATTCGAACACTAATATAAACATAAAAGATAAATGTTTCGTGGATAATATACATACATGACGTTCTCGCTAAATTCCTATGTAAAATTTTGCAGTATCCACTAAACAATTTGTAAATATCCTCGATAATGTACATGACATCCATGCTCATTTCTCACAATCTTTTTTGTCGTTATGTATTTCTTTAATTAACTTTATTAAAATCCTTCAACAACAAAAAAAAAACTTTATTATAATTGTCAATTTGAAATAACACACCGGATCTCCCCTAATTATTTACTCTCTTTTCTTCATTAACTACAAATTTTATCTTCTCGGTTTCCCATGATCTACTTCCCAACGTATGATGGTTCGCTTCTTCTCTCTTCCTTCATATTATTCTCCTACTAGTTTGTCCACTCACCAATCTCAACAACAAGATCTGGGTTGATCTGGAAGGATGGAGCGAGCAAAAGTGGTGATTTGATTGAGGTGATTAAGATTAGATTTTGGTTTGAATTTTTATTCTTTATCCGAGTTTGTCATGCTATAGTTTGGGAGATTAGATTTGCAATCCTTTCTTTGTCTTGATTTTTTGGCTTAGCGTTGCTTGTTTAGTTGTATTTCTTTGATCTTGTAACTTCGTTTTGGGTTGCACCCCTCGTATGTGATAGAATAAATTTTACTTAAAAAAAAAGAAGAAACAAGATCCCTACAGAAAATGTCTTGAAAAATTCATGATGATGGAGTTTTTTTTTTTAACAATATTACAAGGAAATTTAAATACCGCGTGACAGAGGACTCGAACCCGTGAACTTTAGCCCGGACATTAACCTCACTACCACTAGGCTTACACACACACACACACATGGTAGAGTTTTTTTTTTTTTTTTTTTTTTTTTTTTTTTTTTTTTTTTTACAAATATTAATACTCACACACCCCACCTAGATTTTTTTGTGGCCGAGAATACTCGAACCTCTAACCTATTGGTCAACAGGCAACCACTCCACCACTAGGCCATCCCCACTGGGACTGATGGTAGAGTTTTGATGGTGGCGGTGCGGCCTTGCTTTATGCGCCGCTACATTACTAGCCGCGGCCACCACCATTGCCTTATCTCCTGCGGTTGGAGTCGAGGGGGAAGGCAGGGGCAACGACCGTTGAAATGTAGATGAAATCACTATCGTATAAGGTGAAATCATTATTACACGCTAAATGAGGTGTGAAATAGTACACTATACCATACTTTGAATCCAAAAATTATGGCTAAGAGGGTGTTTGGCTAAGCTTTTAAGCTCCTTAAAATAGCTTATAAGTTCTTCATTATTAAGGATTTAAGAGTTATAAGCTGTTTTAAGGAGCTTTTAAAGTATAATCTTGTAGTGCTTTAATTTTGCCTGTTAAGTATCAACATTCTTCGCACTTAGCCACTTATTCTATTACATTACAAATTTCTTTATGGACTTTGCACATACAATCGTACACTATATTCAGAGGGTATTTACTTATTACATTTTTGGTTGGTTAGTAGAAAAATAACACGTAGTACATTAATAGAGACAGGACATAAAATCTTATCTATAGCGCATGCGCGTTCAAAAAAATTTTATCTAAAAGCTTGATATGTACATCTTTATCAAAATTAAAACTCCTAAATCAAAAATAGGCAGTGTTGGAAAATTTATTAGTATGAGTTTTGATGAATTCCAAAACCGATTGACCCCAACCGAGTAGATGTTGCCAGAACCTAATGTTAGAAATTAGGCTCGCTGTTTGAGCAACAGTGAGATTTTATCTTTACATGTCTTCAGCTAAAGATGGCAACAAGGCATCACTCAGACAGAACATCAGTTATGATGAAAGACAACTGAGAGTTCATATGTTCAGATGGAATGAGGGGGAAGTCTTCAGAACATCAGTTGTGAAGGAAACCAACTGAGCGTTCATTAGATGAGAAGCAGTAAAGAGGAAGAGAACATCAGATGAAAAGGAAATCATCTGAGGGTTCAAACCCAACTAACTAAATACAAGGAAGACAACTGAGTGTTCAGTTTCAGAACATCAGTTGTAGAACTCAAACAAGAAGATCAACATGAAGTTCAAAGTCAGCTGAGAGTTCGACGGTTCAGAACATCAGCTGAAGGCCACTCAGATGAAGATCAAGATTTTCAACCGTCTGACCAAGGTTGACGAACAAAGGTTTAAATTTGAATTTCAAAAAGGAAGTCACGTGAGGGTTTGACCGTTCAGTCATTACCCCATCTGGTCCAACACAAGGCTGTCTCAGATGGAAAGCAGAAGAGCTCAGATGCCATATCGGGAAAGTCTGCAGAGATGAGAGACAAGCTGTCGCTATCAAAGAACAGAGATCAACAGCTCCTCCAACGGCTAGTTGATTCTCTCCGCCTATAATTAGAGGCTTCCATTCATTGGAGATAGAGGGAAGACACACAAGAGAAGACACACGAGACGAGACAGAGCGAAAGAAAGAATTATATTCCGTACTCGAGCTGAATTAGATGTAGCCTCTAAGAACATCACTTGTTGAGAGTTCTAGAGCATTAGATTGTGTCTGAGTGTCTTTAGATCGAACCTTGAGAACATCACTGTGTGAGAGTTCGTAGAGTGTTAGATCCCAACTCACTTCTTGTTCGAGCTGTTAGTTGGAACCTTATCTTTTATACCTGAAAAGGTTTTAGGACCCTACTCTTCCTGTAATTGAGTAGTTAGGTTGTCAAGTACCCGCAAACTTGACATAGGTTGTTAAGTGCCCGTAAACTTAACTGTAAAGGTTGATAAGTACCCGTAAACTTATTGCAGGTTGCACAGCCCGGGTAAGCTGTGTGGAACTGTCCAGAAGAACTTGGACTGAGGTGTGAGGATTCACATCTCCCCGTGGACGTAGGAGTTATCTCCGAACCACGTTAAATCTCTGTGTGCTCATGTTTTTCATTACTCAGTTATTTCTAGCTTTCTCATCTGTCTGACTAACCAGCATACAAACTGCATCCGCACATTTTCAACTGTTTTGGTTATTAACCAACCGTGCATAAAAGCGTGAGTTGTTTCACGAGTTGTTAATTTCCACCACATTCCGCACAGCACCACTCTACCAGCTGAGGTTGCTTACTCAGCTGTGAGATCCCAACTGAGTCTTTTTACTCGGTTGAAGTATTTTTCAGGATTAAGTTTTAAAATCCTAACTGGTGTATTTTCCCCCCCTATACACCTGTAACTCGTTTCGAGACCATCAGGCAGTATTTTAAAATAAGAAATTCTTATATGAAAGTACATACAATTGTTACAAGTGAATATTTTAATAATAAAAATTATATTATTATTATATTTATTATAAGAAGTGGGTGTACTATAATTTGTACACTCATGTAAAAATTTTCCATCCAAAATTAAGGATTTTATCATTACTATCACCCTGACCGACTCGAAAGCCAAAAAAAAAAAAAAAAAAAAAAACAAAAGAATAGAACCCACGGGCCACGGCCAATGAGTCCTTTCTCCATCCAACAATATTTTAAAATAAGAAACATTATTTCACACAGGTGGCCACTAAAAATAGCATACAAGTGCCTGCCACCTGGAAAAAAATAATCAATATATATTTTGATATACACGATCCAAAATGTATTTCCACGTGGGCACAACTCGTTTCATTATAAAAATATAGTATATCTTATTAATAATAGGAAAATAAGTGGTGCCTCCTTCATGATGCTCTATTTTAATTTTTTTTAATTCTAATAATTTTGACATTATTAATTCATAATAATACATATATATTATTTATTATATTCGTATAATAATTTCTCTTGCCTCACATGTATATTTATTATTATTATATATCTTTTCATTTAACCAAACATTATTATTATATATCTTTATATCTTATTCTTCACACTTTTTTAAAGCTTTGTGTACTATGTCTCAATTTTTAGTAGATACATATCCTCAATTTTTAAATACAATTATATAACCCATTTTCATTCTTAATTATTTGTGTAATAATTATGAAAAAATATAAATTATTTTTTAAGTTTGTCTACAAATAGCAACAATAATTAAATTTAGAGCAACACAATAACAAATTAGCATTTAAGAGGCTAATAGAAATTTTGTAAACGAAAATCTTTACGAAAACTAAATAAATATATATAATCAACATATCGACATGAAGTTCTATATATCTTTCATTCATATAAATTTAGAGCAACACAATAACAAATTAGCATTTAAGAGGCTAATAAAAATTTTGTAATCTATATCTCTACGAAAACTAAATAAATATATCTAATCAACATATCGACATGAAGTTCTATATATCTTTCATTCGTATTTTCCTAAACTCTTCGATTAGTGCCTGCTAAAAATACTACTTATATCACATTAAATCTAATGTATGAATAAATAACTAAATAAAGAAAAAAAAATCCTAAACATGTGAATATATTTTTATCGGCCTTTGGCTAAAATTAGAGATATCAATTTACCAACCAACGAGACGATTCAAACCAACGAGACGCTTTAAATAGATATAAAAAAGAATAATTTTTACTAATTTTAGTTAATAGTAGTATTAACTTTGTGAAGTTCAGATTTTTGTCGAGTACTATTAGCCAACAGGTTTGCGACGGTTATATACAATAAAATGTAGAAAATTTTTAAACAAATTTAAATTTGAAAATAAATAAATTCAAGCCAACGAGACGATTCAAACCAGCGAGATAATTTAAATAGACATAATTTTATTTTTTTGCAAATGTAAATATATCTTTCTCGGCCTTTGGCTAAGATCAGATATATCACTTTATCATCAACCAACAAAATGATTCAAATAAACATAAAAAGAACTATTTTAACTAATTTTTGTTGATATTACCTTTGTAGTGTTCAGATTTTTATCGAGTATTCCCCAATAGGTTTGCGACGGGTATATACAATAAATTCACAAATTTAATGGAGATGTAGAAAAAGTCTAAATAAATTTAGATTTGAAAAACAAAGAAAGAAAATGCAAATATATTTATATCGGATTTGAGTTAAGATTAGAGATATCAATGTATTATAAACCAACGGGACGATTCAAATAGACATAAAAAGAAGAATTGTTGCTATTTTAGTTAAGATTAACTTTGTACTGTTCAGAATTTTATCCAGTACTATTACCCAACATGTTTGCGACGAGTATATACAATAAGTCACTATTTTAATTGAGATGTAAAAAAAATTCTTAACAAATTCAGATTTGAAAAATACATGATGAATAAGTATCTGATTTATTGTCATTCATAATTATAAATTTTGATACGTGAAGTATAATTAATTTACTAAGTTTGGTTTATAATTAATGTAAACAACATAACAACTTCTAAATAAAATATAAAATTATTTTTAAATATAAGTCAGTCTCTGGAAAAAAATAATAGAGAGAGTGAGGGGAAAGTGTTGAGAGAGAAAAACAAGTTTTTTCAAAGTTATAATGATGTGATTGGTTTTTGTCGTTTACAAGATGTTTGTATTTCTTCCCTTGCTCTCATTGGTAAAATAAAATAGTATTATTTACAAAAAAAATATTTTTAAAATATATTATATAAATAAAAATATAAAATTATTTTCCGTCGAGTTTCGACGGACTACTTACTAGTATAATATATACAAACCTTTTAGTTTCACTCGATCTATATTTTTACATATATTTAGATTTGAGGTACCCGTGTACATTTTAGATGTTTGTAATCAATCATAAATAAAATAGCTATCCGAATACTTCCAAATAATATACAAATAACAGTTGGGGTTTGTTATTACATATTTTTCTCAAATTTTGATTTAGTTGTAGTGCATATGAAGCCAACGGCGGGTTGCATATTTTAAAATTACAACTACTTAGATAGACCTTTTCAACCTTCTAATTCGACAGCTTATATAATTCTAAAAAAATTAGTATAAATTATCTTTTCCCATTTTTCTTTTCTTATTAGTTCACCCTTTCACCTATAATTCTGTTAGCCTTGCATTTTCCTTCATAAAAGAAAGATATAATTCTATGTTGGTTGAGCGTCCACTTCTAATTCATAGGAAAATAGTGTAAAATAAGACATTTTAAATTATACTACTAATGTATATACTTTTTTTTCCATGACATTCCATGCGAATTAGACTTGTTAATTATCATGGTTTCGACAATTGCATTTTGCCAAATGTTTAAATATATTTAGTTTGTATCGAAACAAATCGCATGAGAAAATTAAATGAGACTGTAATGAGCCAACAACATTGTAATAAGACTGAAATTAATTTCTCCAAAAAAAAAAAAAACACTGAAATTAATGTAGTGCCATTTTCTTTCTCTCTCTCTCTTTTTTTTTTTTTTTTTTTTTTTTTTTTTTTTTTCATTTTCACTGCAAAATGACTGTAAGAACTAATAGAAAAAGATAACTCACCTACTTGAAAATTTATTATGTTATTATGTGCCCGAAATGAATAATTGAATATTACAATAATGGTATTTATCTTTTACAGGTCTTACTTTTGTTTTTAGGGTTAATTGTCTGTAAATTCCAAACGTTTTTGCAAATTCTAAAATTGCACCACTTTTTAAGATTTTAGTTTTAAAAATCAAAACGTTTCGATTTTTCTTAATTTATCCATTCCGGTCGATTTTCCCCAAATTAAGATCTACGTGGCAATGGTGAGTGCCACGCTGGACACGCCGCCGACGAAAGTTGAACGACGTCGTTTTACTTTAAAACATTTAAACACTTAAACGACGTCGTTTGAATGCATTCCTTAATTTTATTCCCCCTTTGGCAGATTTTAGGGCATATCGGCGAGGGAGAGAGAGACTTCCCAATCTTCTCTGCAATTCGATCGATTCCACACTATACTCTCCGGTGGTTCCGCGGCGGCGATTCCTTCCGACTTGGTGACTTCGCGACCCACGACGATAGCAGCGACCCCTTCCGACTTCGCGACCCACGATGGCGGCAGTAGCGACCCCCTCCGACCTCGCGACCAACGATGGCAGCAGCAGCTCCAGCGACCTCCGCCTTCGCGACTTTGCGACCTCCCCTCCGACGGCAGCAGCAGCTCCAGCAGCTAAGCTTTCACAAATGGCCTGAAGCTTAGCATCAACTGATGAATGCAGGGGCTTGAAATCAGTGAATTCTTGGCACAGATGGTGCTTGAGGTGAGGGAAATTCAGCCTCGCAAATTCCCCTCGTAGCTTGTCGAAGGTTCCGAGCCAGAGCCTTCGCTTCATGATTAATTAATTAAGGTGTATGCTTTTTTCTGATCTTTGTTCATATATTGTCTCTTGTTTCTTGCAATTTTTGGTGTTGATTTTATGTTCTTTAAAATATAGATTGGTTCATGTATCAATCAGATTGAAGGATTGAATTTGAGAATTTTTTAAGTTGAGATATGGAGCTTACAATCTGTTTGGTTCATTATCAAATCTTGAAAATTTGCAGTGATCGAAACTGTTTGTGGAATAGTATGTTCTCTGCTTATATGCTGACTGCCTATGTCTATGTGTGTCGTATGCAGGTGAATTAAATCGCTCGATAAATATAGTTCGTTGCGTGATCTGCAGCAAGCTGCGTGATGTGCAACAAGCTGGTTTGATGTGCAATGCAGAGGTCACGTAAAGCTCTTCTACAAAGAAGAGCTGTAGAGGAGGCAGTCGGTGGTAGGAGGAGCTTGTATAAGGTTTTGTTGAGAATTAAAAAAGTTCTTAACTTTTGTACATGGCATTAGCATTCGCTTTTGTTGTATTTATTTGGATGTATTCGTTGACGTACGATGTATTGATAAGAGTAAATGTTCTGGTGGTTGCTTGTATTTATGAGTTGTATGAAAATGAAAATGCAATGAAAATGTGGCATTGTCACTGATAGATATCTAGTTGTTATGTTTCAATTCCTCTGTGAAAAAATGATCATAATACAACTGACTAATGCCAATGATCAAACCTGTACACTAATACAACTATATCAATGAACACAATAAGCTCTTATTCAAGCTCTAATACAACTGCATTGAAGCTCAAATCACACAATCAAAACCATATCAATGAACACAATAAGCAAAAGATCATATTTTTCATCAACAACAACCAATTCAAGTGTTGGCAACAACACTCAATTCACTACAGAAAAGTACTTTTTGCACATTCACTACCTGCTTGAATTCATTTGCCTATTCAAATCAAGTTTTGGCAAAATAAACTACAATTGTAGGGTCAAAAAACTGTACAACTACAGCTGAATTGTAGGGTCAAAATAAACTACAATTGTAGGGTCAAAAAACTGAATTGAAGACTAGAATGGTGGAGGAGCCCTGCTCTCTTGAGTTGAAGGCCCTGCTTGCATGGTAGTTGAGGCAGAGGTGTGTACCACACTTGAGCCTGGTGGGTGGTAGTAGAAGTTGCCAGTTTCACCAACAAATACGCTATAGCCTCTAGCTGCGAAGTTCCTTTCTGCAGCCACATGTGAAGCTCCTCCTCTTCCACCTCCTCTTCTTGCAGCTCCTCTTCTTCCAGCTCTTCCTCTTCCTCTTGACATATATATGCCTCTTCCAGCTAGGCCGCTACCTCTACCCCTCGCACCAACTGTCCCTGCAACATTTCTGGAGGATTCACCCTCTGCAGTAGGTGTCTTTTCCTTTGCTGGTCTCCCTCTCTTGCGCTAAAAAATGAAAAATCAAAATGCAACAAATTCATGAGATTAGTAAGAGTAAAGTGCAGTTGTTTAAAAAGGAAGCCATAACTGTCAAAAAGCATACCTTAGGTTGTTCAGGCCGTACAACTGCAGGGTTCTTGCATGTCTTCTTGTTGTGTTTTGTGCCTCCACAGTGTGAGCAATGCATAGGCATACCCTTCTGACTCAACTTAGTTGGATTTCTTCGATTCGGATAATGTAGTTTTTGGGCTCCAAATCTTGGAGCTAAAATCAAAGTTCAAATTTATTATGTAATGATCCAAGTGGTATGGTGAGCAGTTATCAATCTGCACACCATTCAAATACGAGAATTCGCGAATTTAAGATTTTGCACAAGAAAAGGAGCTGCGAAATACCTGTCGATGCTGTCGCTGCTGCCACTCTCGTTCGACATAACCGAAACTCTCTCAGCACTTCGCCACTTCACCTTTAATTCGAAACTCTCTCTCGATTTGCACTTGAATTTGCATAAGAAAAGGACTTCGCGAAGTCGGTAAGGAGTGGGAGGGAGGTCACTGCTGCCGTCGGAGGGGAGTGGGAGGGGAGTCGGAGGGGAGGTCGCTGCTGCCGTCGCGAGGTCGCTGCTGCCGTCTCTCTCGATTTGCAGAATAATCAACCCATAATGTCGATATGCCCTAATGGTGCGTGTTTGCTCTTGAGGGGAATGTCCATTTGCAGAGAAGATTGGGAATGATGAGAGAGCAGAACTCTATCGATTTGCTCTTGAGGGGTCGATCGAATTGCAGAGAAGATTGGGAAGTCTCTCTTTCCCTCGCCGATATGCCCTAAAATCTGCCAAAGGGGAATAAAATTAAGGAATGCATTCAAACGACGTCGTTTAAGTGTTTAAGTGTTTTAAAGTAAAACGACGTCGTTCAACTTTCGCCAGCGGCGTGTCCAGCGTGGCACTCACCGTTGCCACGTAGATCTTAATTTGGGGAAAATCGACCGGAATGGATAAATTAAGAAAAATCGAAACGTTTTGGTTTTTAAAACTAAAATCTTAAAAAGTGGTGCAATTTCAGAATTTGCAAAAACGTTTGGAATTTACAGACAATTAACCCTTATTTTTATTGTGCAATATTACTTATTTAAGAATACTTTACAAGAATATTTATCTTCTAGAACTAAGAAGCTATGACACATGAAACTGCAATCAATTTTCTTTTGTCTCGATATAAATTCGAAAAAATATACTCTAATATATAATTAAATATATTTTCCCATTATCTCAAAAAAAAAAAAAAAATCCCGTGGCACACTGTAAATAAACATTTTCCCGTGACAATATTATTTTCACACATTGAGAAATCATTATCACACAGAGTATAGCTGTTGAAAATAAATAATCAAATCTTTCTCATAAGAACATCAAATAGATAATAAGAATGGCGACAAGTTTATATCAACACTTAACTTCTCCACTTGAACATAATTTTGTATAATTCTAATTTCGTTAGTCAACTTTCTTCCTATAAATGCACCATAATAACCACCAAACTCGGAACAGTCTTAAGATCAATCAATTACTATCCACTTGACCGCTTTTAATAAATTTATAACCAAGTACGTAGTAACTAAACCTTCAATTTCAATTAGTATTAGCAATCCTAGCATGAAAAATATCATAACTATAATTACACTTTCTCCACGTCACTAGTAAGAACAAAACAAAACAACAAAAAGTTGTATTCCCTCCTCGTAATACATACTTGTCAAACACGACGAACTAAATTACGCGACATTATCCGTAACGTTGCACACGCGACGAACTAAATTACTCGACATTATCCGTAAAGTCGCCTACATGATGATAAAATTAAGTGATACTATTCATCAAGTTCACCGATACAATGAATCACCGTGTGAAAATAATTGCACGTCACCGACTCACCGATACAATGAATCAATAACATTATCTCTAAATTCTCACACGCGATTAATTAAATTATTCCGCGAAAGTTTATCGATACAATGAATGATAAGCAGCGTAACAAAACAGTGCATGTGAAGAAGTTAGTAACTCCACAAAATTCAATATAGTGTAGCACTCACTGCATAGGCATAGCAGTAATGAAGAAGGAAAAATACAGCTGATCTAGTATATGAAGTTACTCGACGATCTTTCTCTTTCATCTCCCAACAATCAAATTCAAACCCTTGATTAAAATAATCCAAACTTTCTCCAACCTTTTAACCCCTCACCAAAAATCCCCCTCCTCTCTCTCTCTGTCTCTCGCCTCAGGGGGAGTACAAGAAAAGGAAGGCGAAAAGGGGAGGTAGCTGCGAACTCTCTTTCACGAAACGTACACCAGTAATGGAGGCTATCAGAAAAATGCACGAAGAAGAAAACCCACATTGCTGAAATTACTGCAATGGGGAAGGCGGAGGAAGAACACTCTCAGCCGAGTACACCATTTGATGCTCAGGGTACAAGCCTAGCTGCAGGGAGCAGTAACGGCTGCAGTTTGGGCTGCAGTAGGCTGCGGAAGTCAGTGACTTTTCGATGCCTGTTTGTATTGGTGCTCGCTGTTGCGGTGTTATTATCGGCTGTTTTGTCGCTCCCGATTTTTCGCTTTGGAGATCATAAGGATCTGGATCTGGATTATGCAGGTTGGTGGGATTTTGTTGTTGTCGTATCTTTAATTTCTTTTCGAATTTTGCTTCAACTTCAACTGTATTGTTGGTTTCTGTAGTAGTGATTATCAGCATTTTTTTTTTGGTACATGCAGATATGCAGTTTATGTGTATATTTTGGTATTTGAATTATTGAATTTTAGTGTTGAAACTGAATTATTTGAAATTTTGATATTTGGACTGAAATGAGCTTTCCCTATGTTGAAGTACTCCTTTCCTTTCACCACTTGATATTTGAATTGGAGTTCGTCCTAAATAAAAAGGGATAACTTCCCTTTTCTCATTGAAGGTTCTCTGTTGTAATTGAGGTTGTTGCCAAATTGTTAACTGATACGCAATTACCATTTCCTCCACGCGGCCATTTCAGCTCTTTGTTTTGTTGGTAGTTTTTGCTATGTGTTGACGATAGTTCTAGTTATCTTAGATCAAATGTTACTTTAGTGCATGCATCTAATGATTTGCAAACTTCTATGTATTTTACAGTAATCTGTAAGTGGCCTTAATTAATTATACAAATGAGTGTCTTCACTTCACATTTAGATTTTCCAGTTGCATATTTTGTTTCACTAGGATTAAGCCTTCGAGTGAGAGTCATTTTTATTTAGATATTAATGCAATGCCTTTTAGATTTTCCAGTTGCATATTTTGCTTCACTAGGATTAAGCCTTAGAATAAGAGTCGTTTTTATTAGATATTAATGCAATACCTTTTATTTCTTGGATGAAGGCAATGGATGCCTCAGTTAGTTTGGCAGATAATGAGTTGGTTAGCTGGCTTTATAAGAGGAATATTTATATTTATGCAAGTGCCACAAATGAATTTAAGCATTAATTAGTTTTTATCGAATTTTAAAGATATGTCGAATCCGATCTGGTTAGCCACTTAGCACTGAAGTTGTCTTTTGCTTAGATAAGGTGAAATTTCCTCACAGTTTGTCTCAGGATTTAATTTATAAATAATGAAGCTTTCTGAAGCCTGGAAATCTCTGAGTAGTAAAAATGAAGTGCAATAACTAAATAAAAGCTGTGATGCAATTGACTGCGGATGACCTAAGATGATATATCTTAGGATGCTACATGGGAACTTCACTTTAGATTTAAATGCAGACAGATATATCTATTGACTATGAATTTGTTAGAACTGAGAGATGCTAGGAGTGTTTTGAAAGTCAAGAAACTTGGGACTTTTTACCCTCTAATGAAACAAGATTATAGAGTTAAGAAAAGAATTCCAAGCTTGTATCAAGTTGAATTGTCCTCTGTTGTAAATTCTCCTATGTGTAGTAAAATTGTGTTGAGTTCCTAATTGTGGTATGAGTGGGTTGACAGAAGATTCTCTATGACTTCGACTAGCTGTTCCATATTTTACATTTTTGGTGAAGTTAATTTATAAAATATCATGATATCTTAATATTGAGGAAGACTTTTATTTGTTATACCATCATATGAAATTTGTTCAATGCATTCCAGGTCATGATATAGTGGCGAGTTTTATGCTGAGAAAGCCAGCTGCTTTTCTTGAAGATCATATATTGCAACTTGAGGGCGACATTTTTGATGAGATGAGTTTTTCCTCTGTTAATGTACTCCCATCAACCCTTGCTCGTCTTTCCGTTCCTGTTTCTTTCTTTTCAACTGGATATATCCTCGTTTAACATACATTTCAAAACCTGAAATAAAATCAACATTTCAATACCGTGTTCAATGTTTAACACACTGCAATATATTACTTCTGCTTCAATTACCATGCTACTGGATAAACTTGGGTTCCTAGCCCTTCTTTCTGCTTCAATTACCATGCTATTGTTCTGGTTATTGCATAATAAAGAAAATAGATATTGTAATTCACTTGTGAATCATTGGTGACTGGATTTCGGTTTCAAGGACATTTGCATCCAATATCAGTGGACTCAAACCTAGAATTAACCGGTTTAACTTATTGCCATCTGTTATTACACATGCTGCTGTTGTTTTCTGTTTACACATGATAATTAGGATTCCTTTCCATGACAGGTAGAAATAATATCTGTGAAACCATCAGCTGAACCAAACAGAACCAAAATCGTATTTGCAGTCGAATCAGATTTGACAAGCCGAAGTTTAATCCGAGACTCTTTCATGTATCTTATTTCACGCCAATCAGTCCTTCATTTGACTGCTTCTCTATTCGGGGATCCATTATCCTTTGAGGTGCTCAAATTTAAAGGAGGGATTACTGCTAGCCCCGAACAGAAGGCGTTCCTCATGCAAACTGGACAGATCCTTTTCAACTTCACACTGAACTTCTCTATCGATCAAATCCTAAACAATTTTGATGAACTTAGGAGCCAACTGAGGACTGGCTTAAATCTGGCTCCTTATGAGGTCTAAAAATCTTTCATGCTTTCCTTTTCAAATTCTGACAAAATCATTTGACCTAATGTGTGCTTTATCTTGATTTCATCTTTATGCTTCCTTGAACGATTATAATTCTCAACAGCTAATATTCCTCTTTGCTACTACTGAAATAATGCAGAATTTGTATATAAGCATGACGAATTTAAAGGGTTCAACAGTGGCTCCGCCGACAACAGTTGAGTCGAAAGTTCTTTTGGCAGTGGGTATCAACTTTCCGAAATCAAGAATAAAGCAGTTGGCTCAAACGATAACCGGATCTCATTCTAAGAATCTTGGTCTGGACAACAGTGTATTTGGACGGGTTAAGCAAGTTCGTCTTTCGTATATACTGCAACACTCGCTTGGCAGCGATGGAAGTGGTCCATCGCCATCACCTTCTCCATCTCTGTTGCCACAATCTCATCTTCACCACCACCCCCATCACCATCACCTCCACAGTCATGCTCCTCATATTTCACCTTCACCATCAACGGGGATCCATAAATCGTCTTCTTGGAGAGGATCACCTACTTCTGCACCAGTCCCTGCACCAGCACTAGTCAAGGATCAAGCAGCACAACCTCCAGCTTGTCGTTTTGGCAATGGTAATAACTTCCAATGGAAGCACAATAAGCATCCTCATGTTGCTCCTTTGTCAGCGCCAGGCTACGCCCCAAATGCGGCTGCATCACAACCAACACGTACAGAGTCCCCACCTCCCAAGCTCTCTCTCGCTCCCGTGCCAAATCCTCCTCACATAGCTTATGCTCATGGCCATCCCCCGTCGATGAGTGAAGTTTATGCAATGCCATTGGACATAATGGTTTCACCCTCACCATCTCCATGTGAGTATACAACACTCACTCTCACTCTCCTGATTATACATGTCAAAACTAACCCCACCCCACCCCACCCCTAAAATACACACATACAAAAAAACCCGAATGCTGAATATGGCCCGGGGCGAATCACAGGCCTCAAACAGTGGCCTCTCTTGATGTTTTGGATTAGCACTTAATCTCTTTTGCTGCTTCTACAGCTATCACCTACTCGAGTATACAGGCTTCACTGCTGCTTGCATTAGTTACATTGCTTCTGTAGCTGTAGTAAGTGTGAAGCATAAGTTCCGGCGGGTCCCACTGCAGCAACGACATTAAAAAGATATGCTTGTGCAAGGAATTTTGATGGCGTGAGTGATGCCAAAAGGGCAAAGGGCTCACACAGATTGAATACATATAAGTTGTGTTGTGGGTTGTAGTTTGTAAATATATGGTTTTGATTTGAAAAAAATCGGAGCGGCAAAAAAGGCATAATGAAGGTCAAAGTCACAGAGGTGACGGGCCCCTCATGAAATGTGCTGTGCTGGGTCGTGCTGTGTATAAATATATATGTCTTCTATATTAAATTTAAGGAGGAACTATGCAAAAAATATATATATATATATATGGAGGAAATTTTTTCACAAAATATAAATATCACCCTTTTCTTATGGTTTCTTAATATTTCGCACAAACATAATGAAATATATATCATAGTTTTTCCACGTATTATTAGGGCTGATTTGTGGTGATACTTAAAAAATAAAAAATTAATTGATGATTGAGGATGATTAAGTAGTTTGTGACTGGACGAATGGAAAATCTTCAATATCTCGTAATAGCATAGTGTCCTCGGTTCGAGGTTGTTCGGATTTTTTCTCACAAATTTCATGTCCGTCTATTCGTGTCCAATTTTAAATTTATGTCAATAAACAATATATTTATTATTAAAATTAAAAATTAAATTTTAGGGGAAATTAAAAATTATTACTAATGGAGTAATGAACAATAATTAATATTTATTTCTAAATTAAAGCTTAAAATTTATATACTCCTATTAACTCATACCAATAATGATTGCAAAAATAATCTAAATTAATAGCTACTATAAGTTTGGAACTTGGAAGTCACTTAAAATGAGATGGGGACAGAAGTATTACACGTGACATGTAAAAGTCATTTAATTTTGTTAGAATTTCACGTTCTAAACAAATTTTGCTCATAAGAAATTCTTTAAATGAGTGGAAACCACGTGTCTTCTTTTAATAGTTCAATGATATTTCTATTTCAGTGAAGTTAATGAATATTTATATTGGCAGGTTACGCATGAAATATCATCGACTTATCTCTTCGATTAGGTTTATATTTTGATGACACTTAAACGGTGAAGATTTATCTTATAGTATCTATTTGTTCAAATTCTCCAACTAAAAATGAAAATCATTTGAAAACGTGAAATACTAAGTACATTTAATTTCATTTGATGCCACCTCAATTTAATCGGACTCGGCTAATGTGCACAATATCAGTAAACATTATAAGTTGTGTAGAATATTTATATTTAATATTTCTGAGGAGTTAAAGTGTTAGGGAGGTGTATTCAATCAGGACTTTCGTTGGACTTTTAACGACTTCAGAAGTCTGGGTGTATTTAATTCAGACTTCTGTTGGATTTCTGAAATTTGGGTGTATTCAATCTCAACTTCTGTTGGACTTCTGAAATCTAGGTGTATTCAATCCCGACTTCTATTTGACTTCTGAAATCTTGGTGTATTTAACATTCCATCGACTTTTAACTTATCGACTTTTGTTGGAGTTTCGTTGGACTTTGCTGAACAAAATACACGTGATGAAATCCGATCGAAACTCATGAGATTTCAAATCCAGTGCATCCCCAGCACCAGGCGAGGACGAGCGGTCGCTCGTGGCTCCCAGCCGGCGCTAGGGTTGACCGATCGCTGGGTTCCACTGAAGGTGAAACGTCGTCCGTGGTTTAATAGGCTTCACTTTGGAAAACTTTACCAATTTCGTTTTCTGTTTCTTTTCTGCTGGAGCCTGGAGTTGGAGCTGGAGCTGGAGCACATTCTCACTTACCAGTTTCTTCTACAAGGTATTAGAGATCTTTTATTTGTTGTTGTTGAAGGTTCTCTTTGTATGTTATTGCAAGAAGTTGTTCTTATGAATTTGTCTGCATGTGTGGATAATTTTGAATTTGTCCAATATGTATAATGTTATTTTACAAATGTATGAATTTCTGCAATATATTGTGAATATGGAGTATGATTTTTCATATACATTTTGCATAATGTTGGATATATGGATGAATGGGGAGTGTTTCTGAACGCCTGCATGTTCATCATTCGTATATGTAACCAGCGAACGCTGGAAGTGAGCGACTTTTGCATTTGAAGCGGGCGCTGACTTCCAGCGAACGCTGGTTTGATTATCAGTTTCTTCTGTACAAATTTTTCTTAAAAATTAATTCTATATATTTTCATTAATATATATATATATATATATATATATATATATATATTTGTCTATTATTAATATAGTTATATAAGCATGGGGGATTCACAACCACATGATACACAACATGATATCAAAAGAAAGCCAGCTTACGAATCATGGAGTAAGCCACAAAGTGTCGCGTTATTAGAACTTATGACTGATGCTGCTCGTCGGGGATGGCGTGACAATAGTGACATTTTTAGCAAAGCAACGGTGGAAGAAAGAATACTTCCTGTTCTGAATCAAAGACTTGGGTGTAATAAAAATTATAGCAATTATCAAAGTCACCTTAAATGGTCCAAACTTCGTTGGACAACTTATTCAAATCTTATGAAATTTAGCTCCGATTTTGGGTATGATTCAATTACTAAAAAGTTCACAGCTCCAGATGAAGTATGGGACGATTACTTAGCGGTAAGCTTTTTAAGCATAAATATTTTAATAAGTAATAGAATAGTTTTATTTTGATAGTTAATAATTATTTGTATTTTATTCATGATAGACTCATTCAAAAGATGCAAACTTGCGCTATTCGGAATGTCCAGATTATGAGGACTTGAAAATCGTTATAGGAAATGGTGTTGCGGTAGAGAAAAATTCAATTGGTTTGGGTAGTGATACTGATGCAAGAATTTTGCAAGAGGAGGAAAATAGGTCTTCACGCTTAGAGGATTTTACTTATGATACTGAAAGTGAGATGTTTGTAGAACTATCTCAAAATGATCCACTATACGGTTCCACACCACCTTTGGTGTTTCCTGAAGTGCCCGAGTTCTCCATTCAAAAAAAGAGTCAACCGAAGAGAAGTAGAGCTCAATACGAACAAAATTCTAGCTCTAGTGAGAATGTATTCGTGGAAGAAATTAGAAAATGAACCAAAACATTTGATGGGGTTCATAGCCTTTTAGAGAAACGAGAGAACATGCTAGAGATAAGAGAAAAATAAAGATCGTACACAACTTGAGATGCTATCAAAGAGATTCCAAATATGGATGAACACACTCGTCTCAAAGCACTTGATATGCTTGACACGAAGTCAAAGAAGGATAGTTTTTTGAAAATGACTGTGGAGCGAAGAGAAAGTTAGATAACATATAAGTTTAGAGGATAGCTTGTTTGTGTTTTGTCATTTGGAATTAGTTATGTGTTGCATTTATGTTTTGGATATTGGATATCTTGTTTTATGCTTTGGATATTGGACATCTTGTTGTTTTATGATTTGAATATTGGATATGTTTTGGATTTTGGATTTGTTGCATTTGTGTTTTGGATATCGATTATGTTTATCAATTTGATTCGGACACACTATGTAATGAATATTGTGTATACAAAATGTGAATTTACTAACTATTATTGTTAAAATGCAGCATGGACTACCGCGAAATAATAGAAGAAGATGAAGAAAATGAGGAAATGGAACAAGAATTATACGAAGAGGAGGAGAATGATTTATACGAAAACCTTAGGGGTTTGATGGTGGCAATTAAGGCGGTAATTATTTTATTGAAAAAGTTTGCTACAATACATTCGTGTGTTGATCGTTTGTTGATGCGACGATCGAAGACTAGAAATGGTATATTATTTGTACGTAATATGATGAAAGGAGATCCACAAAATTTTTGTTATTTGTACTGGATGTATCCGGATGTGTTCGAAAAGTTATGCTACATCATTAGAGAGAAAACTGGACTCTAGGACACAAGATTCATTTATGTGGAAGAAATGGTGGCAACATTCTTGATCATTGTAGGACACAATGATCGATATGGCAATGTTCGTCAAAGGTTTGGTCGTTCGTATTTTGCAACTAGTCAGAACTTCCACAAGATTTTAAAGGCATTAAACACTATTGCACCGGATATGATGGTTAAGGCGTCTACAGTGATGCCCACTAAAATTAGAGAAAGTACAAGGTTTAACCCTTATTTTAAGGTATGCATTTTGCTACTATAACCTGCAAGTGAGTTATTGTTTTATAATTTATAACGCATTCACTTTATTTTAGGATTGCATAGGAGCTATTGATGGGACTCATATACCGACAATGGTAATAGGACGAGAAGTAAGCAGTTATCGGAACTGTCACGGTATTCAATCGCACAATGTTTTGGCAGCTTGCAACTTTGATTTGCAATTCATGTATGTGTTAAATGGATGGGAGGGTTCGGCACATGACTCAAAACTTTTGAATGATGCATTATCTAGACAAAATGAACTTCACGTGCCTCAAGGTATTATTTTTACCTTTGTATACTTTTTCTATTACATCAACTTTCTTATAGTTAACATGAATAAATTGTGTAGGTAAATATTTTCTCGTCGATTGTGGCTTTGCTAATCGACGTCAATTTTTAGCACCGTTACGTGGTGTTCAATATCACCTAAAAGATTTTGGGGGTCAAAGTCGTCACCCGAGAAATGTAAGTGAGTTATTCAATCTTCGGTATGCATCATTGAGAAACGTGATTGAGACAATTTTTGGTATTTTCAAATCTCGTTTCACAATTTTCAAAACCGCACATCCATTCTCATTTCAAACACAAGCAGAATTAGTATTAGCTTGTGTTGGATTACACAACTTTCTTCGGAAAGAGTGTCGTTCTGATGAATTTCTAGTCGAGAATGAAGAAGATGGAGCAGAACATCATTACGATATGGAAGATGAAAACTTTGAGTGGCTTTCTCAAAGCCAACTACAATAAAGAACGGAGGCTAATGCATGGAGAATGAACATTGCTAATGCTATGTGGGAGAATAGGCCGCTACACAATGGTGATGAAAATGAAGATGACAATGCCGAGTAATGCAATTTTTAGGAATTAATTGAACTGGTTTGATATTGTTTGGTACTTTGTTTGAACGAATGGATATTGATTACTCCCTCCGTCCACGAATCAAATCCCTACTTACCCACATTTTTTTGTCTATAAATTAAATCCCCACTTCTCTTTTTATACAACCATACCCTCATACTTTTCCTTTATTTACTATCCTTTGCCATTAGTGGTCCCACCTCACAACAATTTTATTCCTACTTTTTGGTCATCACAACAATTTTATTCCCACTTTTTGGTCAATACCACATCTTTTTTGTCATTACCACTATTTTTTGTCATTATCCTACTACCCCTATATTCTAACTTTTACCCAACTCAAAACAACTTTATCAATTTTCTTATTTTCCGTGTCAGAACCCAAATGAGGATATGATTCATGGACGGAGGGAGTATGTTTTGTGAATTTGATTTGGATTGAATTGTGTTATGATATTGGTTATGTCTGCATTTATATAATATACTGTACGTTTTCCGAGCGATCACTAGTGTCCAGCCGGCGCTCGGAACGTCGAGCGCGCGCTGGATACCAACGAGCGCTGGGTTGATGGAGTTCTGAACTCCAACAGAAGTCGATGCGAACTCCAACGGAACTCCAACATAAATCCGCGAAATCAAACGAAAGTCCAATGAAACTCCATAGGCTTCCCAACTCCAATAACTTATAAAGTCCAACGAAAGTCATGATTAAATACACCCCCTTAATATTCACGATTGACGTGGAACAACAGTTTAGTTTAGTAAAGTTGAGTTATTATGTTTAGTTAGTGTATAAAATGACGAGATACAAATACAAGCCATAGACAGAAAACCGTCAAGCGGGAAACTCGGAACGCTAGACTGAATATTTGCGTTTACCAGTTTTTTTTCCTGATCTTATTTATAAAGGAAATAAACAAAGGAATAATTCTCATATGAAAACGTAAAAAAAAAAATAAAAAAAATTATCGTAATTTCCGGTAGGAAGTTTTTTTCGGTGACGGAATAATCCACTCTCGCGCTCTCCCGTTGCCGTTGCATCACCCTGAATGCCTCACCCGTGTTCAGGGTATGCCCATCTCCACTAATATATTTCTCTGTTTCATGTAACATTTATTCCGTGAGATTTCCAATTTTCTTTTTTTTTTTTCTTTTTGGTTTTTTAGCCTGGGGAAATTTGCTTTATTTTTCATTTTTGTACATTTTCGTGAGATGTATTGGTTGATTTGATGACCGATTCGATTGAATGAATGATTTGAATCTTCATTGTGATGGTACTGTTCCTATTTTCTAAAACAAAGAAATTCGAGATTTTGAGTTTTTGTATTAATTCAGTGTTTTAGATGAAAGACTGTAAATATCTAATCTGTTTGTGTTCTAGATAACTATATTCTGAAGGCTGTTACCTTTAATATTATTAACCAAACTGTGGATTATTTTGGGTGATAGCATTCACATGATCTTTTTCATCTATCATTATTTTCACTTTTCAGAATATAAATATATGCATAAAGCATTTTTATGAATGTATCTGATTTGCTCGATGATTTCTCTCCTCCATTAGTCTTCCTTCCAGTCCAGCTAATCCTTATGTGAGTGAAAATTTATACTCCTATATCTGTCTTTCTCATAGCTCTAGTATTTAGTATTTGTTGAGTGAATCCTACTTTTCTAGATGGTTTTGTTACATGAATGAATTTTTACATATCGACAGACAATTTCTGATGTAGGAGATGTTACTCTCTTTCTTCTCTCCCTCTGTTTCCACATTTTCTGCAAATCATTTATATGGTTTAGCAATGCATGAGTTTTAATTTCATGTTTTGCAGTCCATTTGGTGAGTTTTGAGCAGAGGAGCGAGGGAGGGTCTAATAGAGGGTAGGTATCAACAATGCAATGCAACTAAGCATTTCTTTTCGTCTAATTTTCAGTGTTTCGATGTATAAAGATTGCTGCATATATATTGCTCGTTTATTTGTTGCAGGTGTATGGAGATTAGCACCATGGTTCTAATCGTTGATCTTTGCAACTTCTGTGCAAATTTCAAGTAAGATTCCTACAACTGAACAACTTGTGGAAAATCACGATTTAATTAGTTCTAGTATTTATCACTTCTCAGAAATTGTAGTGACTTATCATCAACTCATAGAAAGATTTCTGAATGAAATCGATCATAGAGATTGAGTGGACATATTTAGGTATTAGATTTCATGTAACACGACTCCAAATATACGTGTATCCTTGCAGATGTTGTGTTTGTCAAGCTTCTTTACAGATAATGTAATAAACATGAATGTGGTATTACTTAGCTTGAGCAAACTTTATTCGTTTTCATGCTAATCAGAATGATGTTGAGACTTCACTGCTTGACAGAGAATTATACATGGTTTGTGTTGCAGAAATGTGATGTCTAATCTCCCAAGACAGACTAACGCTAAATCAATATCTTAAGAAGCAGCCCTTAGCATGTATAACAGCGTATATCTCCTGCACGCGTCTCTTCAAGATGGCTGTAGCCGTTGATCAAGGTCATGGATTTAAGCCATTTGCAAGACCCCCAAGATGCAGACTCCAGTCTTTCACTCAACTTGATTACAAGATGCTCGACTTCAGTCAATCTAAGCTCGAACAATCTTTGGACCATGACTGCGAGTTCTCTAACATCCACAAGAGCTTCTCCACTCCATGCCTATCCAACTCTTCTTCGGTCAAAGATGAAAGTGGTGATGCCAAATCAAGAATCGAGATCATTATTGGCCATGCTGCACCAAGAGTAAGAGCCATGGTTGTTGAAGTTGCTATAGCTATGGCCTCTGGTGTCAAACCCGAGCCAACATCAAGTGGGCTTGGTGGTGCCTACTTCATACGCGCTCAAAATGGTGACACCATAGCCGTTGCAAAGCCCATAGACGAGGAGCCTCTTGCATTCAACAATCCTAAAGGCTTAGCCGGCCGTTTATTAGGCCAACCCGGTATGAAATGCTCTATCAGGATAGGTGAAACTGGCCTGCGCGAATCAGCTGCTTATGTTCTTGATCACAACGGATTTGCTGGCGTGCCCCCAACGGCATTAGTTAGATTTTCCCATGTCAAGTTCAATATAAACAACCCGGTATCAGACTCAACCACAATTTACAAGGTTGCATCACTTCAACGTTACATGAAGCACGATTCAGATGCAGGAGATTTGGGGCCTTCGAGCTTTTCAGTAATGTGTGTGCATCATATAGGTATACTTGATGTGAGGCTTATGAATCTAGATAGACATGCAGGGAACATTCTTGTGAGGCATGGACAAGAGAGGCATGCTGGGGGAACGTCTGAGCTTGTCCCGATAGATCATGGTTTTTGCTTACCCGAAGCACTTGATGATCCGTATTTTGAGTGGCTGCACTGGCCACAGGCTTCTATACCTTTCTCCGAGGCTGAAGTTGATTATATATCTGGTCTTGATCCTTATAAAGATGCAGAGCTGCTGAGAAGTGAGATTCCTTCGATTGGGGAGTCTTCCGTTCGAGTTCTTGTGCTTTGCACCATCTTTATGAAGCAAGCAACGGCTTATGGGCTGTGTCTTGCTGATATAGGTGAGATGATGACTAGAGACTTCAACGGAGGAGACGAAAACTGGAGTACATTAGAGAACATTTGCATAAATGCTAAGGCAAGATTGCAGAAAGCACTCTCTGATGACATACGTAATTGTAAATGTCAATGTGATCACAATCAGCATGAGGAAGACGAAGGAGAAGATGATGACGACGATGAGGAAGTGTTTCAATTTGATGACGAACATGAGGATTACCTCGATCAAGCATCAGGCATCCCTGAAACTCTGGAGATCTCTCCTACAAAAGGCAAGCCATCACAAATCCCAAGGTTTTCATCAATGGTGAAGTTTGCTGGTGCACCGGTGCAGTTGCCTTTGAGCAAGATCGAAGACTACATGGATGATGATTGCGATCTAGGCAAGTTCTTGGATAACTGTGGCAATGTTGATGATCATGGGGAAGACAATCCAAAGGCGGGTAGCTTGATGAGGAGTGTGAGTTACTCGGTGCCAAATTACAACCGCGACGGGCAATGCATCTATTTTGGGGAAATGGATGATGGCGAGTGGGACTCGTTCTTGGAAATATTCCAGAAGCTTCTGCCAGAGGCGTTTGAGGAAAGGAAATCAATGGACCTGCCCAAGCAAAGGTTGGGATCGTCGTGTGAGTTTTGAACATGTAATTAGTGTCGAACAACGAACCATATATATGTATACAGTGTACTAACAACGATTCCCCGGGAAGACGAGATGTATAGGATGTGTAGATAAGATATCGGTAGGGGAGAAGTGATGGCTAATAAAGCCATCCTTTCCCTGTGGGCTTTTGGTAGATTACATGTTTTTTTCTCTTCATTTTCTGCAATTTCCTAATCTCTGCTCTTTGCTTTGCTTTGCAATTTCTTTATATACTCTATAAATTGTGTTTGTGGCAGTATTCAAATACTACCAAACCATATTTCATTGTCCATTATTGCTTCTTACTTCTGAGATGACAAGGTAAGCTTTATAGTGAAAATTTAAGACCCTTTAATATGATGTTTCACATGATTCTTTTCCCCTATCGCTTATTAATACCAATGTGGATTTAAGGCCTCCTCTTGAATTTAGGTTCTATCCATATGTCTACCTATTATATATGATTATGGATGAGCATTAACCTATTTCCTACATTTTTTAAAGTTTATATGTCCAATGTGTCGAGCCATAATCTTTGTGGAATTATGGTTATTACTTCATTTTGATTGAGTTTATATATAAGAGTATCTAAATAAACAAATAAAAATTTGTAAACAAAATAATAGTGACGATGAAAAAAAAAATCACACATCCTAAAGTTAATTCATTATTTTTCTCAAATAAAAGCAAAGATATAATTATTTTAATAGAATAGACAAGATAATTCAAACATCGAGTTATTGAAATATGTAATAGGTACATCTATTAGAGAAACATTACCTCTCATTGACCTATTCTATATATGAATCTCTTCGTCAGATTCCATCATTATTAGAACAATTGACGATTGTAAAAGAAAATTAAATGGACATAACAATTCAAGAAAACAACTCCTTTATTAATCTACTTTTTACATATTCTATAAACCTTTGTTTGTTGCAAAACATATCCCATTTTAGGATACTATCGAAATCACTTCAGGGTGTAAGGTGTCATGTATATGAAGAATTTCATAAAGTGAATGGAGAACTAAATGGCTACAAGTATCTTACGCAATGAATTTATTTGATGAATGAAAAATATGCAAAATAATCTCATAAATTATAATACGTAACATTTAATCAACATTTAATCATCGTCGAATTTTGACAGATTATACACTATTATATTTATAAGAGAAGGTCTCTGGTACAGATTTGTACCATGCAGATGGGCACCGACCCGACCTTGACCCGCTCACGCTCCCGCCCCGCCCCGCACGTGAGGACGCACCCCACTGTTTTTTTTTTTAATTTCCAATTTTTTTTTTCCCGACGAAGCTTTCGGCTCCGATTTTACGGCTCCGCCTTCGCTCCAATTACTAAAATAAGGATAATCGGCGGGCAACAATTTGGACTTTTTCGGCTCGCTCCAAGACCTTCGGCTCCCCTCGCTCGAATCTTGACTATTTGCACCGTGGAGACTTCCACGAAAGTTTTTGTCTATTTATAAAGCTTTATTTCAATCTCTACTCCCTTTTTTCCACGTGAATAGAGAGACTTCGGATTTAATCTCTAACTTCCTTTTCCCCAAGTAAAGTATTCAAATAAAAAAGTTCTCTAACCCAAATTCATACATTTGCACTAGTAATAAATTGATATCCTTAAGGAAAAGTGTATCCATTTGGTGTGACCCAATAAATTGAGAGGTATAACTGCGCTTATTTGAAATTTTGGCCAACTTAACTAAAATGCCCATTACTATTACAATCACGGAGGGAGTAATATTTATCTAGATTCTACTAATCTTTAACAATATATTCTTCTACTTTACCAAATGTAATTGAAATACTACTTTTTATACTCTATCTCTATTTGACTGCAAATCTGCTAAACAATGCAGTCAATCAAGCAATTAGAGAAGGCTGCTAAAAGTATACACAAATCACACACACATGAGAGAGAGAGACTGGAAGACACACATGAGACGGAGAGAGAGTGAGAGAGAGATTGGAAGAAACATTAGGTTCATCTTTACAAAGCAGAACACAAATCCCCAGCAACAACACTTCTTGATCATAGCAAAGTAGGAAGTTAAACAAAACACGTAAGCTAGCCAATTATTTGTAATTTCGAATTTTCAACCATAACATCCAGAAACCCTAGATGTTATAGCTGTTCGATTCATCAAAGCTAACCTAATCACAGGCGTTCAGAATCCTCCCGATCTCGAACGACACGAACGCATCCACGCTCGCGTACTGCACTTGCTCCGCCGTCAAACACCTGTTATCCCACCGGCTGATCGTCACATGCCGCGGCTTCTCAAACTCCAACTCCAACACAACCGACGCCAGACCTTTCAGCCCCGTGTTCCTCAGCGAATTCATCCCGTACTCCTCCGCCGCCAGCATCCGTAAATCCAAGTACCACGCGTCGGCGCCGACCTCGTAATCGGTATCCAGCTTCTCCATGTCGGATCCAATCCCTACGCCGACGAAGGTGTAGTTCTCGTTGGAGAGGAAGTCGGTTAGGGCTTGGGGGATGTGCGGGGAGTGTAAGATCTGGTAGATGAGGCAGCGGTGGCCCACGCAGAGCTGCAGCGTGGCCACGCGGTTCCGGTAGCCGCGGACGGAGGAAGGACGCCACTCGACGTCGAGGCCGACGATGAGGCGGTGGAGGCGGCGTCGGTGGATGTACTCCACCTCGTAGATCCACTCGGAGACTTTCTGCGGATCGTGGGTGACGGTGGTTAAGATGGTGTCGTCGTAGAAGTCGACGACGTACGTGTTGTAGCCCGACGATGATGGCACGCGGTGGTCGTAAATCGAAATCGCCATTGTAGAGTAGGTGAAGAGTTTTTTTTGTTTCTCCGCTACTGTGTGGGAGTATGTACGGGATTTTGAGAGGTTTTTCGGAAATGAAGAGAAGAAATTATAGTATTTGCAGGGAGTGTCAGGAGCATGTAAATGCGCGTGAATCCGTACACCCTTCTTTTTGGAATTAAATAATCCCATTGAATTAGCAATAAAATTGATGAACTTTAAATGGAGTATGATAATACACCTGCACCAATAATTAAGTTTAGTAAGAACTCTTTTGGATACGGGAATTAAGGATAGAAAATATATTTAGTGGAGTTATTAAAATAAAATAAAGTAGATAAAAAGAGAGTGAATAGTAAAATAAAGTGGAATAAAGTAGGTAGAAAGAGAGAGTAAATAGTGAAATAAAGTGAGTAGAGATAGAATAGTGAATGACAGAGAAAATAAGAAGAAAAGTAGGTTGAAAGGTGTAAAGTGAGTGTAATTAACCAAACTAATTATTTTCAGAAAAGGAAATAGGACAACTGGAATGAGACAACCGAAATAGAAAGTAGGACAACTGCAGTGGGACAGATGGAGTATATAAAAACATCCAAATTTTATCTCAAAATCCACTTTTATGATACCTTGATCGAACTAATCTAATTACAAGTTAAACTCGAGGTTAAATATATTTATTAGTGACAATCCATAAAAATACACACTTTCAACTTGTAAAAATGAAAAATACACACACCTCTTGAAAACAATGAATTTTACACACTTTTGATTATTTGAAATATAATATGACATCATGTCATCCACTTTATATCACATCATGTGTACGAGATGTGATATAAAGTGGATGACAAGTTTGGTTGTGCGTGTAAAATTCAATTATTTAGTGATAATTATGTGATTATTTGACAATCATTAGTCAATAATTATTTAATTTAATTATTTTATATGAAACATATCGTGATTAAGTAAATACTAAATTCAGTCGAAAAATTATGAATAGGCATTAAACGAATCTAAATGTAGTTCTCGCTCGGATATAACAAAATCCCGCTCGACACGTGTCAAATCCCGTTCGAGCGGGATTTGACACGTGTCGAGCGGGATTTTGTTTTGTCCGAGCGGGAAATGGCAGAAAAGTTGGTCAATGTACAGAATGATGGCTGATTGGTGCCTGACATGAATTTACTTGCTTGTGCAGACATGAGACAATACATTTTCACATGAAATGCGGAAAAAATCTGTATAGCATTCACAACTCTATATATTTCACCATTCACACGCCTCTTTTACACACCCACAATAACATCCTTTCAAATTCATCACATTCGAAAGTGGGTAGCAATCTTTCAAATAAAATCTTTTCAAATTCATCACATTCGAAAGTGGGCAACAATCTTTCAAATAACATCCTTTCAAATTCATCATTTGAGGTATTTTTCCGACCTTGTAATTTTCCTCTAGTGTCCACTTAATTTTTATTGTACGTGATAAATTAGAAAATGAGACTCTTTAATATTCAAACCATTGAAATTTATATGAATGCCGTATAGATTACATAGCAAGTGAATTTTATCATTTCCCGCTCGTGAATTTTAATTCCGCTCGAGCGGGATTTAGGTCTGCTTAGAGGGATTTTGGATATTAGGACTAAAAAAAATTCTAGAATTTGGATTTATCATTTCCCGCTCGTGAAATTAAATCCTGCTCGAGTGGAAAATTGATGTGATTGGCGAGCGGGATTTTGTATTTTTGTGTTATTTTTATTAATTTTGATGTGTTTGTACTTCTGTGTAGATGGTTCACTATTTTATTATCAAATTCGGAGGAACATGGTCTGGTTGTACGTACTCGGGCGGTTATGAATTCGTAGACGTTGAAAAAAATCTCGCCGGCCTGAGGTACAACATCGATTGTCAATTGAGTGCAAACTCTTTCAGCACACAGTACGAGTTGCATTATCTGTCGAAGAATGAGAGAGGACGTACTGTAAAGTGCCCACTAAGCACCGATGCTGAATTTTATCATTTGTGCGCGATGCAGCTAGAAGCAACTGTGTACGTGACTCACCAATACACGAACGTATACGTGCTTGAGTTTGGTGGTGATTATTATGAAGAAATGGATCGTATCGAAAGACAGATGCTTTCCTCCACTTTTACTGATGATGCATACCCCGCTAGGGATAATTATGCATCCACATCCACACATTATTTTAGATCCACGTCGACTCAAGTTCCAGAGACAGCAGATGGTTTTAGCGATGATGAAGATGCAGATGGTGATGGCGATGATGAAGATGCAGATGGTGATGACGATGATGAAGAGGCAAATGGTGATGATGAAGATCAATAGGCAGTTGGTCCTCAAGATGAAGAATATGAGCTGAAAACTGACAATGATATGTCGGAAGAGATGACAGAGGACACCATGATAGAATCAACTATGTTAGAGCGTGAATCATGGATTCGCGGTGAAGAAGATGACGAAGCCGCTGATCTAGGCAGTTGGTTAGTTCCAGTGATTCCCGTGAATGCAACGAATTCAATCGTTGTACGTGAAAAATGCCCGCTAGAAGATGGTGATTTATCTGTTGGTTCTGTTTTTGAAAGTAAAGCAGTTCTAAATGTAGTAGCAGGCTTGTGGCACATGGAGATTGGAGCAGAATACATAGTTGATGGCTCTGATAAAAAAAGTCTCAAATGGATATGCAGGCGTATAGAATCTTGTCCGTTCGAGCTCAAAGCATCATCAAGTAAAAGATCACAAGCTTGGAGAATTACCAAGTTTACGGGCGATCACGCATGTATACGCCAGCTAGGACGTGTTGGTCGTAGAAAAGTTCACATGAATGTGGTTGCAGCCTAGGTTGCTCGGAAAATACGGAGGGAGTGTAAAATAATAGAGCCAAAGGCTATTATGGAAGCGGTGCAAAGCGAATTTGGGTTCACCATTCGTTATAATTTAACCCTGCGAGCACGACATGCAGCGATAGAAAGCATATACGGGAGATATGTTAATTCGTTCCGGATATTGCGAGGCTATCTTCACATGCTAATGCAATGGAATCCAGGTACAATTACTGATTTGCAAGTTGGTATTGATGGGAAGTTCGAACACTTGTTTGTAGCTTTTGGCGTTTGTAGGCTTGCTTATCCACTGAATGTGAGGCATGTGATTGCAATTGATGGCACTCATCTGAAGGGCAAGAATAGAGGTATCTTGTTTGTCGCTGTCACTAAGGATGCCAACGAGCATACCTTTCCTCTAGCGATTGGCGTTGGCCCTATTGAGAATGATATCTCTTGGAAGTGGTTCCTCAGCCAATTTAGAACAGCGTATGGAGAATTGAATGTTACATTAATTGTATCTGATGCCCATCCCTCGATAAATAACGCTGTGAAGGAGGTTTTTTCGAATGCAGTTAATGGTTTATGCTACTATCACTTGCTGCAAAAGATTAACCGTTACGGAAAAATAGTTACGGAATGTTTTAAAAAAGCTGCATTTGCATATCGCCGAGCAATTTTTGATAAAACAATGAACATCATCCGCCGAGAGAGCGAAGCTGCTTACCAAAAGTTGATAGATGTGGGACCCGAGAAATGGTCTCGAGTTCACTGTCATTTGCCGCGTTACAATCAGTTGACATCAAATGCAGCCGAGAATTGGAATGAGCGGTTGGATTGGGCACGACGTCTGCCAATATGCTCAATGCTTGATGCAATCAGACATGTCACCGAGGAGTGGTTCGAAGAGAGACGAGAGGATGCTCACGGCGATGTCGTTGTACTCACTGGTAAGGCAGCAACCAAACTGACTGCAAAAATGAATAAAGGTTTGAGGTATATTGCACGAAAGGCCATGGGGTCGATCTTCAATGTCCGTGATGCTAAACGATCGTTCCAAGTGGACTTTAACACCAAGACATGCACTTGCTGTGAATTTCAAGCTGATGGAGTCCCTTGTTCTCATGCCATTGCTGCAATAATGTAAGTACACTTGACACTTTATTCATCTGTCCTTTATATGAAAATACTGATGTTTTTATATTTATATTTTGAATGTTAAATTGCAGGAAAATGGTGACCAAATATACGAGTACGTTCAGTATTACTACACACGAGAAGCTTGGAGCGAAATTTATCGACAACATATAAATCCTGTTCCGCACCTTGAAGATTGAACTATTACAATTGAAGTGGATAACATATTAGTCTTGCCTTCAAAGATCACGCCTCTACCGGGTCGCCCGAGACTGAGCCGGCGTCGAGCTCCCACAGAAAGCCAAATACGTAGGAGATATAGTGTGTGTCATGAATATAGACATACTCGTGCAATGCATAACTGGCATCTAGGATGAAAACATGATTGTAATCATCCATTGGGCTCGATCTAATGAATGTATGTTTTTAATGTAAGAACAAGTAATATAAGAAACAAACGGATATTATTCAATTAATATAAAGTCCTACTCAAATTGTTTAAAATTATTACAAATAAATATTCAATATTCACACAACATAAAATTACATATCACCCAGCATTCGATGAACGCCTCTCTTGTAAATCATAAGTGTTCCTATCCACTCCATTCGGTGCACGACAAAGACTAAATATAGATCCTCCTCCGATAGTCCTATGTGTGTCTCTTGCCCCACGGAATAGATGGTGAACCACTAATTAAATGTTCAATCGCCATTATTGCAAATAGACCACTATTAACACTATCGCGTTGCTTGAATTGATCTACAGCTGGAATGACTTTGAGCGTTAGGGGCCTCTCATCAGAGGTCGCTCCAACTGTGTTGTACCTCCAATAAAACGAGCATGTAAGAACTCGAATCCAAAGCTTGAGTAGTGGCTCCAATTGGAAGCATCGACGCAATTGTGTTGATCTGTCAATAAAATGATACATGGAGTCATAGAGCTCAGCCACCCACTTCTTGCAAATAATTCGGACTACCACGTAATGCTTGTCAATGTTGCACACAACAATCATCTGCATAAAAAAAACCAATTAATATCACTACTCGTAAGATAATCATCAAATAACTGTTGAAGTGCATCCACTTACGTGGGTTGCACCAAAGAACTAGGATCGTACTGTGTAAAGACCCACTCCATGTGCTAACGTTGCTCCATGCGCTCCATATAATAGGCTCACTGGAGGCACATAGTGAGCATAAGTGCCCCACGATCCCCTAAGCTCGGGCTCAATGTCTATGCTCAAAATCTTCTTATGCTAATCACCTCTGAGCATGAGCTGCAATAAACACTAGACACAGTTGTAAGTGCATGAAAAAATGCGTTATAAAATTGAACACGGTTGTAAATAATATCGATTAGTCATAAAATTGAACATATGAAGACATCATAATCCAATAAAACAGTGTTTGTGTGCATCACATCGGGCAAGACATGCATTTGATCAATTAGTCGTTTTCTCAAGTAAGAGATGAACAAATCTAGGACCTACAAGGCCAAACATAAGTTTGTGAATTAAATAAAAATCTAACATAATCGATAAGATAATATTTTCTTTACCTCAACATCTATGGGTGTCTGTGGATGCTCAAGTTGCCTCCACTAGTGCAACGACAGAAATCCCCCGCTTTCAATGATAACCATGAATCCATCCCCATCACCTCTCAAAAATAGTTCATACGCTTGCATTAATTCCACAGGAAGTAGATGTGGTTCTCTTTGGGCAAGCATGGGCATCTGTATTGCTGCAGAAGCTTTCCAAGTTCTTTGGGTTCTTCGAGGCTGTTGTTGTTGTTGCGGCACGAAATCCCCCGCTTCCTCTTTCCCAGTTGGTCTCTGGTTAAGTGGGATTGCTCCGATCGGCGACACCACCTCGTGTAGACGAGCCTCAAAACTTTGTCCATGGCCCTACACAAACAAAATAAATATCAATATCTTATGTAAAACATAAGAAAAGTAACAAAAATAATCTAATATCTGTGAAATAATTACCTACCGTGGTAAGAGCGGACCACAATGTATTCAAATTGCTATTTACCTCGTGCATTGAATGCCGAGATGGATCGGGTATAAAAGTACCGTACTGATCGGATATTACACTCGACGATCCAAACTCGTACATGGAATGACGAGCTGCAGTGAGCGACTCCAAAAACCCTTCTGCTTGGTGAAGAACTCCCTCCGTGATCGGTACATGCTGATGCACGGAGGGGCGGCGTTGGTCTTCCTGGCCCTGGCCCTGTGGGTCTCGCATTGAGGGGCGGCGTGGTGTCTGCATAGGCATGGACCACGGGGTGGGCTGACGTCCAGGGGATCGGCGTGTAGATCCACATCGAGCTTTGTCAAAGAAGCCCTCAATCCAAGATTTGAGTTTGGGGAACAGTCTATGCTCTACTTTCTCTACAATGCGATCCTCTGCAAGGGTAATCTCTGATCGAATCCAGCATCGATCAGTGGATCGTAGGACGTGGTCGGCCCCACCACTGGAGGATAAAGATCCCGCCTGAGAAACATGTTTTCCGTAGTCTCGATGGCGATGTGCCTCTGTCTCTGCCTCTGTCTCTGCCTCTGCCTCTGCCTCTCCCTGCTCATTGGTAACAAGCTGCCTCTGTCCACCTTGCTGTCTCTGTGCTCTCCTTCGAGGAGGTCTCTCATACTCATCTTCATCATTAATTACTATGGCCTGGCGTGCCTAACGGGGGAACTATTCCCCTACACGTAACGGATTGCTCGGCACTACATATTCCACTCCAAGTGCAGTTGGAAACTGAGTGGTTCGGAAATAAAAAGTCTCCATTTCAGCATCATCCGGTATAAAAGGGTTGAATCGACCAACCTGCAGTGCTAAAAATTTAATCAAACACAAATACAATTATAAAAACAAATACAGAAAAATACATACAATGAAAAAATTAAAATATATCTGCAAAGAAAATAATAGCTGAAGGTCTGTTCCACTTATCTTTTTGAACTTTCATCTAATGCATCTGGGCCGTGCATCCGGATTATCAATGACCGCAACTGCAGCGGCTAAGTCTGGCAGCATCTCCAACGACTAAAGGTGGAAAGCTCAGACTGCACCGTAGAAGTGGTACTCGGCCGTGCCCTGCATATTGTCAACGTAGTGCTTCAGATTCAAATACTTGTAGGCACCCCGAGGAAATCGAGAAAACGCTTTCAAATCGTCCACTAACTTTTACACCCAATCCGCAACATACTTCTTCTACTCAAGACCAAACAACAACATATACAAAACTAACACGTGCGCGACCTTCAGGTACAGCTGTCCACTTTGATCTGTCACATGCCTCAGGCAAAACCGATCCAAGAGGTCCCCCACACTAATCGGCACGTCGTTGGCAAACTGTCGATACACTTGCACATCCCGTAGGTCGTGGTTATATGAAGGTCGGAAATCAAACGTGCCGAATGACAATCCGGTAATAAGGGCATACTCCGCAGAAGAAAAATGAAGGTTCGCCCCGTTGATGTGAAACCACATGTCATGTGTGATGCAATCTAAGATTGAGATCTGAAGATTTTATTTATTTTATTTTAATTTTGGTTTTAATTATTGTAGGGAAAAAATAAGGCTTTATTTGAATTATTTTGGTAGTTTTATATTTTATTAGGTTAAGGATTTGTTTCCTTATTGTTCAATGATTTATTTCCTTATTTGTTTATGATTTGTTTCTTTATTGTTCAAGAAATTATTTTTCCTTATTAGATTAGGACTCTATTGTATTTCACCCCTATAAATAGGTCTAGTAGGGCATGAATTAAGTAACGATTTGATGAATAATATTTTGTGAGTTTATCTCTCCTCAGTTCGTTCACCGAACTAGCGGATTGGCGGCATGCCACCATGATGTTCTTATCGACTTTATCAAATGGATCACCATCCCGTTTGTAGTGTCATTCATCGTCCCCGAGTTGCTGTGTCGTCTTATCGTTGGGTTTAGAAAACATCCGTACGCCTAATTCACTTGGAGAAATTGATACAGAGGTTTTGGGATGCTCCATCTTATTCGGTTCGGTTCAAATTTGGTCTTGGGTGTATACTATTCACGTCGGCGTCTGCAACTCCGGTGAGGATCGTATCATTTGGTATCAGAGCCTGATCTGAACCTCTATCTTTTATTTATTTTTGTGTTTGAAAAGAAAACAAAAAAAAAGAGAAAAAAAGAGAAAGAAAAAAAAATATTGTTCTTTTGATGCAGGTTTGAAGCTTTGGATTTGAGGACAAATCCCTTTCAAGAGGAGGGGAATGATGCAATCCAAGATTGAAGATATGAAGATTTTATTTATTTTATTTTAATTTTGGTTTTAATTATTGTCGGCAAAAAATAAGGCTTTATTTGAGTTATTTTGGTAGTTTTATATTTTATTAGGTTAAGGATTTGTTTGCTTATTAGTTTAGGATTTGTTTCCTTATTGTTCAAGAATTTATTTCCTTATTAGTTTATAATTTGTTTCCTTATTGTTCAAGGAATTATTTTTCCTTATTAGATTAGGACTCTATTGTATTTCACTCTTATAAATAGGTCTAGTAGGGCATGGATTAAGTAACGATTTGATGAATAATATTTTATGAGTTTATCTCTCCTCAGTTCGTTCACCGAACTAGCGGATTGGCGGCATGCCACCGTGATGTTCTTATCGACTTTATCAAACGGATCACCATCCCATTTATGGTGTCATTCATCGTCTCCGAGTTGTTGTGTCGTCTTATCGTTGGGTTTTAGGAAACATCCGTACGCTTAATTCACTTCGAGAAACTGATTCTGAGGTTTTGGGATATTCTATCTTATCCATCAGTCAGCGTCCCCAAGTTGCTATATCGTCCTATCGTTGGATTTTAGGAAATAATTATACGCCTAATTCACTTGAAGAAACTGATACAGAGGTTTTGGGATTTTCATCGTTTGTTTATCCAGTTCGAGTTTTCCGCGTATGCCAAGGTTCATATCAGTGTGGCTCACCCCATGCAACCGAAATCTGACGGGACAATACGTGATGCACGCCCATACCGCACTTCTGGCCCGGCTGCCAGTAAGTAAAGTGGCCAAAACAACCTTCAAGCCACCTCTCCAGGAGATCATGTCCCCTAACCTGCATCAATGTAGACTCAACGTCTTCTAAAACGTTGTGCCTGTAGGACGTGCTAACCGTGGACTTCCGGTCAATAGTCTCGGGCCTCTTGAAAATAATCTACACGAATAAAAATTTAAATTAAAAAACAAATATTAAGATCAAACTATACATAATATTAAACAGTTCAATAAACTATTTTCCGCTCGAAATATATATATCCCGCTCGAGAGGAATATCAACCCAAAATTTACCAAAACGAGCGGGATATAATACAGAATGCATGAAAAAAATTATCAAATCCAAATCACAATATCCCGCTCGACTTAGCTATATCCCGCTCGAGCGGGATATAGGCTGTTTTTAGTCTGTCGAGCGGGATACTACAAACGTAGCATGAAAAAATTCAGGGAACAATTATGATCAAATTACACATTCAAAATATACATGTACATATTTTTCCAACTTATCGGTATAAATCTATTACAAAACATTCGAAACATCTACTATATCTTAGGGTTAGTGCGGGATTTGATAGATATTAGGTCCTAACCAATAAATATCGATAATCACTTATTTCCCGCTCGACTTAGCAATATCCCGCTCGGTCAACCTATATCCCGCTCGAGCGTGATTTAGGCCACCAACAATTAGTCGAGCGGGATTTAGTATAATTAACATGTGAAAATTAAGGAAAAAATTACGAGTAAATTACACATTCAAAAAATTCAACAGTCTTCCAAATCAAAATTATTAGTATAGATTCAACATCAAACAATCGAAACATAAAAAATTTAGCAAATTAGGGATTTAGGGCAGGTTACACACTATTAAATACGAGAATAAAGAATTTCCCGCTCGATTATGGAATATCACGCTCGAGCGGGATGTAATATCTTAAAGTATTATATCGAGCGAGATACACTAGGGCTTCACGAGCAGAATTTCACATAAATAGATCCTACATAATTTTATCAAGTAACATATGAAATCTCAGATTCAAATTCGAATGCTTGAATAATTAGCCATATTGTGGAAAAATCTAGGTGAAAATGGACCTTCGACTTCACGGTATTGCTGTCGGAATTTTTTGCTTCAGAAAGAGAAGAGAGTGGAGCGGGATTTGTTCAGTTAGAGAGTAGAGAGTGGGGCGGGATGGTAGGTGTGGAACGGGATGTGGGATATAAAATATGAGGTGGGGGTGTCAGGTGGGAGGCGAGAAGGATGAAAAAATAGGTCAAAAGTTAATTCATTAATGTCAAGTGGAGCATGGTAATATGGGTTGAACCTTTGTTTGTGTTAGCCGACAAGGGTCTTCATATGTGAGTCAACGAGATGTGACTAAAAGGTATAACATGTAGATTTAGTGGGCCTAAATCTGACAGGGGGTATTTTTCATTATTTTTCAAGTGGTTGAGTATTTTTCATTTTGCACACTTCAAAGTGAGCAATTTTTTTCCCCTATTTATTATGTGTCCAAGAATATATATGCAATTGAACAGACAGCGGGAAACTACCAAAGTAAAAACCCCTGAGAGCATCCATAGCGGTGCTAGCGAGCAGCTGGCGCTTGCTGCGGGCATGCTTATTTTGACTGACGTTGTCGCTGCAGCCAATCCACTGGTGGAGCAAAATGGCTCATTTGTGGTATTTTGGAACGTCTAGGCAAAGAGGGAAAGTGATGAGGTGGCAGCGTTGAATTTGGTAAACAAATAAAAGTGTTCACAAAATTAAACCAAAAAGAGGAGCGTCATTGGTAATTCCGCAGACACCATTGTGAGAAATTCGGAGCACGAGCGAACAAGAGCAAAATTCGACAACACCTATCAAAATTGTGGACGCCGCTATTGATGCTCTAAAACGATGTATGCCCAAACTAGTGACAGAAAGCTTGTTGAATTGTTCAAAACCCCTATATGCGCTTCATGGGATTTGAACCAGAGACCTTCAGTCTCAAATATCCATTTTTTTTACCACTAAGCCATTCTCGAAGTGACATATTAATTAATTTATTTTTGAACGGGTAAATAAATTGCATTAAAAATTAAAGATCAAAGAAATTACAGAGACTTCAAACGGCGAATAACATGCCAAAATACATAGATCTTGACATGATAAACAAACAAAACCAACAACTACAACTAAACAAGAAACAATTGAAAAAGATAGGAAACTAAATGAAATATCTCCTATATATCGTGGCACTGATCTCACCACACGAACGAACACCTCAAGATGCTAGTGTAGCATCATAAGGCGGGCCTCAGTAAAAACCTCATATGGGGAAATCCCCTTTGGGAAAACCATATGAGGGGGAAAAAGATGCCCTAGATAGCAACTAGCATACTCCATGCCGAACAGCCACTGCACGTACCAACTTAGTCACCACTCCATACTTCTGAGCCAGCACCACCCTATGCAACCCTTCAAATTGCTGCCAAAAGTCAGCCACACACCCCCGAAGGATCGCATATCACCTTAACACCTTTCCCTCAACCCAACTCATCATGAGGATCAGACTTTCCACATGTACAACAAAATAAGATGAATCCAGTATCAGTGGCGTACCACTAAATCCTCCCTATATATGCCATACCTACACAATAACACAACTCCTGCCAAGAAACACTCATTCTCCATGTTAGAAAACCATAGAGTGCTAAGAGGTTAACGAGTAAGTGAACCCGACTATCCACTAGGAAGGGCAACCGCGACCACATCCATCAGGAACATGGAATAGAGGACCATATTAACCGTTAACTTGATACGTAACACAACACGATCGATGTTGAAAGGTTCGTGCTCAAAGACTAGAGCATTATGATCCTTCCAAATATGGTTCACCGAAGCTACGAAGGCTAGACGTTTTGCCTTTTGCAGCACTGTCGATCCTCCCCTTTCCCGATGTAACCATTTAATGGTACTTAGGATAAACACCATCTCCCTCTTAACCCCCAACCAATCCCTAATTTTCTTCCAAACACACCTTGAAAGAGAATATTCGAAAAACAAATGGAGATTAGACTTCTGGTGAGTAGAGGATAACAGGCAAACGGAAACAATATTAAGATGAGAAAGATTATCACGGGTTGCAAGCTTACCTGTAAAGGCAAGCCATGTTATAGCCGAAGATTTAGGAGGAGGGAAAGACTTCCAAATAAACTTATAGCCAAACCTCGGCTCACCTTTAGAACGAATCCACATGACTTAATTTGATTGCTTTAGGTATTTTGGGTGAAATTGTACTAATATTTATTAAAGTAAGAATTTTTTTTTTGTGCATGAAGAAATTGTTATTAAATAGTATTCCTTCCATTCTGTATATGAGATGACACGGTTTTTTTTTAATTGTACATTTAAGATTACACATACCAAAATAAAAATAAGTATCTATTTAATTGTGGGCCCTACCAATATAATCGTTTTATAACTTTTCTCCTTAACCCTTGTATCGAAAAAAATGTGAAATCTTAACTAGGATAGAGAGAGTATTTGGGAAAAATTGAAATAAATTATACTTATTGGATATAGTTTTTGTTTATATATATTTATTAGGATGTATAAATTAACACCTAATCAATTTTTTGAGATAAATAAAAAGAAACGGTATTATTTTCATGAGTATTAAATTGATACTTACTCCTTTCCTTCTACTTAATTTATCAATGTCCTCCTAAATAAATGTTTGACTCAATTTGTGTATTTCTTCTAAATAAAGATAAAATAACTCTTCAAAAGTGATGAAACCTACACATAATCTAATTTTTTTTTCTTTGATCCTTTATTCCCATGCTAGGGTAATAAAGTGGAAATGATGAAATATGTGTAATTAAGTTTGTTTGTACACTCCTCCATCCATGAAGAGTGTTCTCTACTCTTCTTCTTAATCCGTCTACAAAGAACCATGTTTAATTTCATTTTTGTTTAAATATAAACAAGAAACAGGCAAAAAGCAAAATACTATTACTTCTACTAGATATTGATATTCTCTTCATCTCGAAACAAGTGGCTCGTTTTCATTTTGAGTGTCCGTTCTATAACAAGTGACTCTTTTCTAAATAAATAATTCATTATCGCTCAAAAATTATTGGCCATATCACTTCAATCAATTTTTACCCATCATTTTATTACTCGTGCCTAAAACAAACGAGCCATTTATTCGAGAACCGAAGGAGTACTACTTAATTAGAGCATGCACAACGGGGGTCGAGCACCGGTGTCGTTGCCGGTGTTGATCCCCCTCTCAACCTCGCTCCCTCGGCACGCCGTGGTCGAGCGCCTCTGTGGCTCCCTCGACACCAATTGGTCAAGCGGCGGTGTCGATGGGTGTGTCGATATTTAGATACCGGCTTCGACCCCGTTCCTTCGCCACGCGTCGGAGAGAAAGAGAAGAATGAGAAAACGTGCAGGAGAATAGAGAAGGAGAATAAGTGAATGAGAAGTGCAGAAGAATAGAGAAGAAGGCGCAGAAAGAGAGAGGTGAGGAAGAAGAAGGCGGGAGAGGGTTTCAATTTTTTCGGCTCTAGGCTATTGGTTTCAATTTATTTATTTATTCTTTTTTTTTTTTTGAGTTGCGGGTGGTTGAAGATGGAGATGAGAAGAAGTGGGGAAGAAGAAGAAACGGGGGTAGGGTAGTGGGCTTTGGATAGTAGATTTTTTATTTTAAGTCTTGCACGACTTATTTTAGGTTTAATAGGGTAGGGGGTTTTTAATTTTTAATATAATGTTGTAATTAAGTATTAATAAAATAAAATTAAAAAATTAAGTATTAATCTATAATTATATTCATTTCCAACTAAAATTAGAATTATTTATTACAAACACAAAAAAATAACAACATAAAATTAATTCAATCATTGCCAATAATTATAGATCCGTACTATTTCAGAATTTTTTATCAGGATATTACTAAACTCCACCAATCAAGAACCCCATTACTCCCTCCGTCTACAAAAAACAGTCTCATTTACTGTTGGGTACGAAGATTAAGAAAGCTAGTAAAGTGATTTTGAGTGGAATAGGGGCCCCACTTAGTGGGGGTGGTAGAAGTGAATTGGAAGTAAAATTATTCTGAGTGGAATAAGGGTCCCACTTGTTGTGAGTGAAAAATATAAAATATAGTTAAAGTTGTTGTGAGTGGAATGAGGGTCCCACTTATTATGAGTGGAAAAAATAAAATGAGAGTAAAAATTACTGTAGATTCTACTTAATGTGAGTGGAAAAAGTAAAGTAGGATTATTTTTCATGGACAGAAAGAGTATAATTATGTTTTCGGGCGATAGATTGGGGATTTATCTTTCTACCGTTGTGTATACTCTTATGTACTGTAGATATTGGTACAGAAATTTTCTTTTGAATAAGTCCAAAAAGTATGTACTTAGTTTGAATCACAACGGAGATTCTGCCAAATCAAAACCCTTCCTACACAAACCAATGAGAATTGACAAATACGTAATGTAAGACTGTAGTATTCAGATAATGATCACTTTATTCTACTGACATCTGAGACTACTGTGGAGGCTTGCTTTATCAGTGATGTATACCTCTGTTTTCTTTATTTAAGTAATATAGTAATTCAATTAATGACAATAATGTATAGAGGTTTCTTAAGTTCGAAAAACCAAGAAACTATTCCATTTAATTGAAACCAAGGATCATATTGCAAGTTCAAAGTTTATCATACGTATACATATTTATTGTTGCATAATTCAGACATAAGATTTTAGTTTTTGTGAGAGGAAAAGGGAAATATCATGCATTATCCATCTGGCCCATTTGCTTTTAATTAAATAGGAAAGTCAAATAACCAAGAGAAGTCAAAGTTACAATTTTAAACTTAGCAACTTAATTTATGAGCTACACAATTTGCTGATGTATAAATGTGAAAAATACTACGAATAAAGCCATGAGAGACTAAATACTTTACAAATAGCTCGAGAGTAACCGTGGCTAGAGTGTCTCCAATAAAAAGTATTCACATTTTTTAGGATCGTCAATTTTCTTGGCCGTTAATTATGATGTTTTATCTAAGATTTATGATTTCTTGATTCTATAGAACTTCATTTACTTTGTGAAGTTTATCATTTGCCTTCGAAAGGGTATTTGCAAAAGAAGAAGAGTCTTGAGCTTGTTTTCTTTTATCCTAGGCTCGTGCCGCAATTTGTCGATTTTATCAATGTAATCACTTTGCGCCATTAATGTCACAACCCCAAATCCCGAGGGATGGCAGAAGTCGGGGTGCGACTAGGGGTTGGATTAAAGAAGCGGGGAAGAAGGGGGAATGAATAAGAATGAAAGAATATCAGACATTAATAACAGAATGAATTACTATGAACAAGACTTTAATATATAAAAGGAAGAGTTGATCTCGAAGGATCACTCGAACAAGTTCTCAAAAGATTCTAAGTTATAAGTACAGAACTTAAATCCAAAAGTGATATTCATATTTACATAAATGAGTCTAGAGTTTGGCAGCGGAATTGTAAACTATATACTACAGTCTTCCTATCGACAACTCTTAACTCAACCGTCATCGCTCCCGTCGCTTCAACCTGCACATTTAGAAAATATATGCAGGGCTAAGTACAAAAGTACTTAGTGGGCACGTTGCCGAAAACATAATAATAAGTATAGATAATCAGGCATTTCATTTCTGTAGCACATCGGAGTTTTTCGTTAAATTCCCGTGTCTACTAAACATTTTCTTTCTCATTTTCATAAATTAGCTTGATCAAGCATTTTTCATAGATGTTACGTTCAAATCTTGACCAATCATAATTCATCGTGGCTGGCTACCCCTCAACAGGATACCACATACACCACAGGCTACAAAGTGCACTAACTATGGATAGCTAGTCTCAAAGTTCGATCGTTTAGTTAACACCTAATGGTTAACTCATAATTCTGGAAAGCACGATGGCTAACTCAGAAAGGTACAAGAGAACTCACATAAAACACAAAAACAGTTTATGCCATAATTATCACTTTGAAAACACGATTATCAAAGCGATAAAGAAAAGGTTTTCGAGCATCGCTCGTTTTATTTGTATATAGGAAAGCCCACCTTGATAGATTACAGAACTAATACACGTGCTTCCGTCTTCTGATCTTCCGTCCTATCCTTGGTGTCGACTTCCTCCTTCATCGTAAAAATCATACTTTAAAGCTCGGTCGCAAACGATAAACGAATACGAAAAGTCGAGTTGAGTTTTAGTCTTTTAGACTTTTTAGGCATTTGCACGCTAAACTAAATTCTTTTAATTAAAAAGAAACGAGATACAAACGCATCTCCTTTGACACTCACTCGGTTCTGCACTTGACTCTTAGGTCAATAGAAAGAAAGTAGTCGATAACTTGAAAAGACTTAAAAGATCGAAAGAGTTCAAGTTGAGAAGAATTCAACTTAAGAATCTAAGGTTTGAACATTAACTGCACAAGATCAGTAAGTCTGTCCAGAACAGGGGATTTCGAAATAGGGGACGAATCTTATACCAAAATACAGGTACGGGTGTCTAGTTTACTCTCCAATTCGCGGATCTCAATTCCGATAAACGAGCTAAATGATATGGCAGTTTCCGTGAAGGGTCGCCAAACTGCCGAGCGAAACCCTAAGCTCGATAAAATTGCCGCACGGTTTTCTAGGTTCGTTTTATGTTATTCCACCTTATTTTTCACGAAAATATTGACTCAAGGCAGTCACTACGTATCATCATACGTGATGAACTCCTTTTCATTTCTCGATTATAAGCACGACGATTAAAACTCGTCTTTTCAAACTAAACAATTACTATACCAAAATAAATCCTAACTTCTCGTTTCTACTTCTCGTTCACAACTATAATTCGTCATTTCAAAACTCAAATGCAAAAGCTGACAACTACAAACTTGTTCTCTTATTCATAACAATCACTATTATCTAATTACTTTTCTTACTCGTCTTTTCTATCGTTACTTAGGATCGTTGTTTCGTTTCTTACCAAAATTCCAACGTCATTAGAATTCAATCAAATTCTACAATCTTATTCATCATCTATAAAGAATCATAATTACATAAATCATAACCTCAAACTATTATCTAATCTCAACTTATCGTCCATCGTTCGTCTTTTAACGAAATTTCTACGTTCTCCGTTTTCGTTCAAATTTTACGACAACGATTATCATCTAACGAGCATTACTAACATACAAATCATATTATCAAAACATTATCGAGCTTCAACTAAACGACGCGTCTTCGTCTCTTACGTTTTTCGTTTTATTTTTAGAAAAATCTCAATTAAATATATAATCATCTTTATACATCGCATATCTCATTTCCATTAAACAATCGAGCATATCATAACATTTACTATCCTAAATCGTGCCTTCTTCATCTCTTAGGTTTCAAATTTTATTTTTAGAAAAATCTAAAACAATTCAGTAGTCGTTCGTCCGATTTTTGAAAATTATTTTCGGAAACGGATTTCACCGTAAATCTTAGAATCGAAATTCATGATCTAAGGCGTGCAATGCCATAATTATTAATAAATTTTCTTTTCTTTTAAAGACAAAAGAAAATATCGGGGTATTACATCCTACCCCTCTTACGAAAAATTTCGTCGTGAAATTTGCATATCTTCTTAAATTGTTCGGGGTACTTCTTCCTCAACTCTTCTTCAAGTTCTCACGTGACTTCTTCTTGCCCGTGATAATCCTATAACATTTTTACTAACCGTATCGACTTGCTTCTTAACTTTCACGTTTTTCGATTCAAAATCGATTGCGGTCTTTCTTCATAACTTAAGTTAGTTTCAAGATTGACGTCTTGCTGACAAAACCACGTGTGCAGAATCGAACACACACATTTTCTCAAAATGAGATACACATATAATAAACATTCCATAAACTTGGCAACAAAGTCGAAACTATCCATATTGGAAACTATCTTTTTCAAGATATTCACTAATCATCTAAATCTTTGTCGAAGCTTTATACTTGGCATGGAGTCTATCATATTATCCTTTGAAGGATAATCATGAGGAAAGTCTTGTCCCTATTTTCTAAATTTAAGCTTAATCGGCACATATTTCTTAAGTCTTTTGTCTTTTCTAAACTTCTTTCTTTCGTTACCTTTGGGCTTCTTTCACTCTAACTCGTGTCTGCCGAATAATCTCGATCATTTCCTGACCGTATATGATCCTAGGTTATTTCTTTTACTTACCTTATGACAATAAGACAGTTATCTGAAACTTCTTCTTCTACAAGGCCTTGTAAGGCACAATGCTTATCGTAGCTTAATAACTATCGTTATAACAATTTGATCAACGTCAAAAAATATTCTTCCATTTCTACATAGAAATACTTAATGGTTATAACAACCCGTATGGTCGTCAGCGTAAAGCTTTCACTTGCTGATAAGCTTAATGCCTTTCTACAAATGAGGCAACGTCTCGTTTCAATCAATTCTACCAAAAATCCTTTCTTAAGTCTTAAATTTGTTGTCATCAGGAATGCTAAGTCCATTCTTTAATTTCTATCATATTATCCATTGCTTCGGAATAACCGTCTGGTTTATCCGTTCTTATCCTTAGTCGAAGCTTCTCGATCCACTCGTCCTTTCTCTAGGCACTTGTAGTCTTTTCGTAAGTCTGGTGTAGCTACGATTACTATTATTTGGCTTGTTATCACTTCAGGTGTATTAAGCACCTCTCTATTCTTCATCTCGAATTCTCGTAGAAGTGTTTCTTTCTTGACGAAGAAACATCTAAACTTAGTTGGAGTCTTGTGACTCAGCATATCTGCTACTACATTTGCTTTTCCTAGATGGTAATTGATACCACAATCATAATTCTCAACTAATTCGAGCCCTCTTCTTTGTCTCATATTCAGTTCTTTCTGCCCAAAGAAGTACCTTAGACTCTTGTGATCTGTGAAGATCTCAACCCTTACACCATAAAGATGGTGTCTCCAAATCTTTAATGCATGCACAACAGCTGCTAGTTCTAAATCGTGGGTTGGATACTCAACTTCGTGAGGTCAAAGTTGTCGTGAAGCGTAAGCTATCACCTTTCCATCTTGCATCCTAACGCACTCTAATCCGATCTTTGAAGCCTTTGTATAAACTTCGTATTCCTTATTTGTTTCTGGAAGGGCTAAAGCTGGTGCGATGGTCAACCTTTCCTTGAGCGTCTGCGAACTTATCTCGCACTTGTCGGTCCATTTATACTTATTTTCCTTTCTAAGTAGTTGCGTCATAGGCCTAGCAATCGTGGAGAATCCTTCGATGAATCTTCTGTAGTAACCGGCTAAACCTAAGAAACATCTGGTCTCGTTCGGACTTGATGGTGACTTTCAGTTACGCACTGCCTCTATCTTGGCAGGATCTACCTTGATGCCTTCTACTGATACGATGTGTCCAAAGAACATTTCTTTCTTCAGCTAAAACTCGTACTTACTAAATTTGGCGTAAAGCTTCTCGACTCTAAGCATTTCTAAGACTATTCTCAAGTGTTCCTTATGTTCTTCCTCATTCTTGGAGTAAATGAGAATATCATCGATAAATACTAAGACGAATTTATCTAAGTACGGGTGGAAAAATTTCGATTAATGAGATCCATGAATACTGCGGGAGTGTTAGTCGAACCAAATGACATATCTAAGAATTCGTAATGGCCATATCTGATCCGAAGGCGGTTTTAGGTATATCTCCTGTTTATTCTTTAACTATTGTTGTTTAGACCTTAAGTCTATCCTCGAAAATACACTTGTTCCTTTTAAGCTTATCAAGAGGTCTTCTATCCTTATAAAAAGATACTTATTCTTAAGGGTTATCTTATTTAACTTGTGGTAGCCTATGAACATTCTCATAGAACCATCCTTCTTTCTAACAAACAAACTGGCACTCCCTAAGGTGAGACGCTTGGTCTGATAAAACCAAGGTCTATTAGCTCTTGTAATTGGATTTTAAGTTCTTCTAACTCTTTCGGTGCCATCCTATATGGGGCTTTTGATTTGGGGGCCGATCCTAGTTCCAAATCAATCGTGAAATCTACGTGACGGTCTGGTGGTAAACCAGGTAATACTTTTGGAAAGACATCTTCATATTCGTTCACAACCTTCACGTCTTGAATGGTCTTCTTGGCTCTTGGTTCTTCAACTAGGTACACGAGATATGTTGTGGTTCCTTTCTTCCTCATTAACTTCTTAGCTTGTAAAGCGGATATTATCGTAATCCCATAAAATTCAGTTGGTTCTCTACCCGGGGGTTGAAAAGAGATCTTTCTCTTGTTGCAGAGAATCGTGGCATAATTCTCTGACAACCAGTCCATTCCTAAGATTATATCTACGTCCCACATTATTATAAGGTTTAAGTTGTTCATTTTAACCTTAAGAGTTTCGATTTCTAGTTCTAGGTTAGAGCAAACATGCGTGGAAGTAGTGATCTCTTCTGAAGGTGTAGCTATTCTCATAGCGTTTTCAGCTCTTACAGGTCTGATATCTAAGTTATCCGCACACGAACCAGCAATAAAAGAATGTGATGCGCCAGTATCAAACAGTATCTTAATAGGGATGTTGTGAAGTTTTCCCATACCTGCTAGGTTTCCTTTTCCTTTATTCTGAGCACCCTGTTTGATAGCACATGCCCTTGCATTCTGTTGCTGTTGAGCGTGCTGCTGGAACTGCTGTTGGGACATCTGCTGCTGTGGCTGCGCTTGAATCGCCCTAAGAGGTTGGGGCTGTCCGTACTGGTTCTGTCCTGCCGTTTTCAGTGGCTTCGGGCACTCTCTTTTCATATGTCATTTCTGCCCGCAGTTAAAGCAAACACCCATGCCTGCTTGACAAACGTCGGGATGCGCTCTATTACACTTTTGACAAACAGGAAAGGTAACCCTCCCTGAGTTATTATTTCCTTGGTTGTAATTCCTTTCTTGTCCAAGTGGCTGATTCGGCCGATTATTTCCTCTGCCTGACCCTGCCTATCTATTTCCTTGAAGAAACAATCCTGACTGATTGTTTCCCTGCCGCGGTTTCCTTCCAAAATTATTGTTCTGATTCAGCTGCTGATAGCCCTGCTGATTTCCACTTCTCTGATTTCCTTGGTTGTTATAGTTCTGATTGTATCCACTACTATTTCCCCCTTTCCACTTTCTTTTCCCTTGGTAGTTGCTGTTGTTGTTGTTGTTGTTGTTGTTGTTGTTGTTGTTGTAGTAACCTCGGTTTTGATTTTGGGTTGGAGCTGGTGTAGTTGTTATTGCTTTTCTTTCGTCAGGCACTACGGCCTCCATTTCTAGGGCTCGCCCTAAAACTTCAGTATAGCTCAGTCCCCCATGACTGGCTAACGCAATTCCGAATTCATGTTTCAGTCCTCCACGGAACTTCTTGGCTATTTTATCTTCGGTATCCACTTGAGCTGGCGCATACCTCGACAACTCACAGAACTTGGCGTCATATTCTATGACTGTCATCCTTCCTTGCTTCAAATTGTAGAACTCAGCCTCCTTCTGAGCCCTATACATCTTAGGGACGTACTTATCATATAATGCTTCCTTGAATTCCTCCCAGGTGAAACGAGACAGATGCTCTGCGGGTATGACCTTCTGCCTAGCTTTCCACCAGTAGTCAGCTGGTCCGGAAAGCTGAAATGCTATGCATAATAGTCGCTCCTCATCAGTACATCTGAGGAGTTTGAAAATTCGCTCAATAGATCGCACCCAAAGCTCAGCATCGCTTTGGTTTCCCGATCCGTTGAACACAGGTGGGTTACGTTTGAGGAATAAGTCCTCAATGTCATGACGAGGTGGGGGTGGGGGTGGCGATGGTGAAGGTGGTGGAGGGGTATAATGATGTTCCTGTTCTTCCTCTCTATAATTCTGAGCTGGACATCTACCACGTCCCCTGGGCCTACCAGGTCTTCCTCGGTTGTTAACAACTCTTGGCGGCATATTTTCTTTAAAACTATAAGAACGAAACTCTTATTAACACCTTATTCTTTTTTAAGTCTTCTTTTACTTTCTAACTCTTTTCTCAACTTAAACAAGTTCACGGAAAAGAAAATTGATAATAGCTTCGATTCTTAGCTCTTTTAAACTTTTACTTCTCGGTTAAACCGGAATATTCATTTAATACTTTTCTTCTAATCGCTGCTTAGAAGAAATTTTCATAAGATTAAGCCCATTCTCGGGTCATCATATATATATATACACGTCAAAAAGAATATTAGTTTTTTGCCTCCAACGAGGACTTATACAAAAAGGGTTAGACTATAACTAGTCTAAACTAGGCTAATTGCGTATCTATGAACCGGGTGCACTAACAAGCTGCATCTCCATATCTACTGGGAGTACTAAAACGGAAATGATCCATAAAACTACGTATCCGTATAAAGTACCTTAAAAACTAGTTACTGATCCGACTATTTACAAGACAAAAAGTGCTTCTGCTACTACATGCGTCTAAGACGCCTTGCTCAACAAGCTGCTGTCGAGTCACTACCGCCCTCTATGGCCTGCAAAACCTCGGAGTCCTCCTCTAGGTCCTCCTCTGAATCTTAATTAACGACGAGCTGAAGTGCTTCGTCAACCGTAATCGTGGAGCCGTCCAAAAGTACAAGTGGTGGTGGTGAAGGCATCTCTGAAACGGCCCTCTCCGAGTCTGAAACCAAGTATTCCAAACTGGTCTCTATTGTCCTCTTCTTTGGAGGCAGCAGGTGCTCGGGAGGTTAACTAGACTCGTATTCCTCTGTAGAACGGACCCTGGATGGTCCTGCCTCAAACTCTGCTCTGACTCTGGCCAACTCTGAACAAATCTCGTCAAGTAGTCTAAAGGGGTATGGTAACTCGATCATAGCGGTAAGATCCGCGCCAATCACCGGGTACTCTGCCTCTGAAATTAACTCCTCTGTGTCCTCACTAGGTACAAACACTGGAGGGATCTCTAACTGTGCGGCCATCTCTTGGTCTATCTCAACATGCTCTGACTTTGAATCTGCTGGAAAGTGAGTGTAGGGAGGGTGCTCTTGAATGGGATATGATGCTATGATTCTGCCCTGAAAGAAACGTTTGTGTACTGCTAGAGCGAATCCTAAGTAATCACCCGTCGGCTCTACGTCGTCACCAAACACTCCAAGGTAGTACCATTCCGTGTCGTGTGCCCAACCATGCCACTCCTCTGGTAGTCGCATAATCAGGTCGAAAATAGCCTGACGTTCCGTAACAGAATGGCGAGCTGCATGGTAAACTGCCGAAAAGTTACTCACAATCTGCCCTATTTCATGATTCAGGTCTGCCTCAAAATCTCGATACCTATCTAATATCTGATCTGCCCAAGTATGCTGTGGCGGGGACTGGCTCTCCTGAGACGTGTCAAGTCCAGTATCTATCCTACAAAGTTTTTAAGAAACATGGATCAGTAACGGGTAGGATAATAACTTATCTTAAGGGAAATCTTAAATTACAAGTTGAATATTCCTTATTCAATTGTAATATCGCCACTTAAACAACCACTTATCTTAAACACCTAGCAATTTTAAGAAAAATTGCACTAAAAATATATAGAAATAAAATTTCGAGATTTTATTTCCATCCTTTATCTTATCATTCTTTTGCATTCTTACTTTATTTCCTATTACTTCCTTTCTTTATTCTTTATTACTTTCTTTCTTTATTCTTTCTTACTTTCTTCCATTATTTCTTCCTTAGAGAAAATTTCTTAACGATTCTCACTTATTAAAATAAAGTACGTCTACTTTGTTCATGTTATTTATTCAAAAGTAACATTCGTTTAAAAAAAATTCTGTCCCTCTCGACACTTGAATCTCATACTTATCATGTTCTTCGTTCGATTATGAATTATGAAACAAATTCCAAAAAGGAAATGGAATAATTACTGGAGAAATAACTTTAGAACCCAAGTTCTAGTCGTCGTTGAAATCGATCGATCGTTGGAAATTAACTACGATTCGTACTTGATTCATGGTAATTATAACCAATCTCTTCTTGAAGTTCGAGCGAGGCGAACTCCAACTGAAAACGAATTCGTTCATGTTACTTTTACAGAAGTAACATTCGTTTCTTTCTTTTACTTTGATCCCCTTTATTCTGTCCTTCTTGACCTGATCATTTCTTTCTTATTTCGAAGCCAATGCTTCTCAAACGTCTAATCGTTTCTTTCATTTACTTGGTACAAAATTAACTTTCCTTATCATTAATTATCTTATTTCCTTGAAGGAAATTCTTATCGGCTCTTAATTACAAAAATAAAAATTGACTCTGCCGAGTCTTTGTTCATGTCACTATACGCACGTGACATTCGTCTATTAAAGTCCATCCCATTTCACGATCTCCTTTCGAAATCATTTGGATCCAACACTTCTTAAAGCATCTATGTTCTCAAGGAATCGGGAAGTCCTTAGAACGATAGTCTATGTTCTTAGTGAACCGGGAAAAATCCTAAGAATCAGTCTAGATTCTCGTGCGAACATACTTTTCAATTTAAAAGAATTTATTGCGCAAATAATTTCACATAATATAGTACTCGTACTATCACATAATCACAAAATATCTCAAGTATATCTCTTATACTTTCAAACAATTCTTTACTTGGCACCTTTTATTTCATTTTCGACTTTAATACTTATTGAAAAATTTTCCTTAAAAGGAATCACATTTCTTGAAACTCTTTCCTTTCTTTCTTTCTTTCTTTCTTTTGTTGAGTCGACGTAGCGGGAGGTTGAGTTGTCGTCTACACTCTTAATCTTAGTGTTACGACCTAACTTTTACTTGAAAGAAGACTGGGGTATAGAGTATGAACGAATACCCTATCTGACTACTTTGAAAGAAGACTTGTATGCAGAGCAGAAACGATTGCTCTGATACCACTCTGTCACAGCCCCAAATCCCGAGGGACGGTAGAAGCTGGGGTGCTACTAGGGGTTGGATTAAAGAAGCGGGGAAGAAGGAGGGAATGAATAAGAATGAAAGAATATCAGACATTAATAACAGAATGAATTACTATGAACAAGACTTTAATATATAAAAGGAAGAGTTGATCTCGAAGGATCACTTGAACAAGTTCTCAAAAGATTCTAAGTTATAAGTACAGAACGTAAATCCAAAAGTGATATTCATATTTACATAAATGAGTCTAGAGTTTGGCAGCGGAATTGTAAACTACATACTACAGTCTTCCTATCGACAACTCTTAACTCAACCGTCACCGCTCCCGTCGCTTCAACCTGCACATTTAGAAAATATATGCAGGGCTAAGTACAAAAGTACTTAGTGGGCACGTTGCCGAAAACATAATCATAAGTATAGATAATCAGGCATTTCATTTCTGTAGCACATCGGGGTTTTTCGTTAAATTCCCGTGTCTACTAAACATTTTCTTTCTCATTTTCATAAATTAGCTTGATCAAGCATTTTTCATAAATGTTACGTTCAAATCTTGACCAGTCATAATTCACCGTGGCTGGCTACCCCTCAACAGGATACCACATACACCACAGGCTACAAAGTGCACTAACTTTGGATAGCTAGTCCCAAAGTCCGATCGTTTAGTTAACACCTAATGGTTAACTCATAATTCTGGAAAGCACGATGGCTAACTCAGAAAGGTATAAGAGAACTCACATAAAACACAAAAACAGTTTATGCCGTAATTATCACTTTGAAAACACGATTATCAAAGCGATAAAGAAAAGGTTTTCGAGCATCGCTCGTTTTATTTGTATATAGGAAAGCCCACCTTGATAGATTACAGAACTAATACACGTGCTTCCGTCTTCTGATCTTCCGTCCTATCCTTGGTGTCGACTTCCTCCTTCATCGTAAAAATCATACTTTAAAGCTCGGTCGCAAACGATAAACGAATACGAAAAGTCAAGTTGAGTTTTAGTCTTTTAGACTTTTTAGGCATTTGCACGCTAAACTAAATTCTTTTAATTAAAAAGAAACGAGATACAAACGCATCTCCTTTGACACTCACTCGGTTCTGCACTTGACTCTTAGGTCAGTAGAAAGAAAGTAGTCGATAACTTGAAAAGACTTAAAAGATCGAAAGAGTTCAAGTTGAGAAGAATTCAACTTAAGAATCTAAGGTTTGAACATTTACTGCACAAGATCAGTAAATCTGTCCAGAACAGAGGATTTCGAAATAGGGGACGAATCTTATACCAAAAGAAAGGTACGAGTGTCTACTTTACTCTTCAATTTGCGGATCTCAATTTCGATAAACGAGCTAAATGATATAGTAGTTTCCGTGAAGGGTCGCCAAACTGCCGAGCGAAACCCTAAGCTCGATAAAATCGCCGCACGGTTTTCTAGGTTCGTTTTATGTTATTCCACCTTATTTTTCACGAAAATACTGACTCAAGGCAGTCACTACGTATCATCATACGTGATGAATTCCTTTTCATTTCTCGATTATAAGCACGACGATTAAAACTCGTCTTTTCAAACTAAACAATTACTATACCAAAACAAATCCTAACTTCTCGTTTCTACTTCTCGTTCACAACTATAATTCGTCATTTCAAAACTCAAATGAAAAAGCCGACAACTACAAACTTGTTCTCTTATTCATAACAATCACTATTATCTAATTACTTTTCTTACTCGTCTTTTCTATCGTTACTTAGGATCGTTGTTTCGTTTCTTACCAAAATTCCAACGTCATTAGAATTCAATCAAATTCTACAATCTTATTCATCATCTATCAAGAATCATAATTACATAAATCATAACCTCAAACTATTATCTAATCTCAACTTATCGTCCATCGTTCGTCTCTTAACGAAATTTCTACGTTCTCAGTTTTCGTTCAAATTTTACGACAACGATTATCATCTAACGAGCATTACTAACATGCAAATCATATTATCAAAATATTATCGAGCTTAAACTAAACGACGCGTCTTCGTCTCTTACGTTTTTCGTTTTATTTTTAGAAAAATCTCAATTAAATATATAATCATCCTTATACATCGTATATCTCATTTCCATTAAACAATCGAGCATATCATAACATTTACTATCCTAAATCGTGCCTTCTTCGTCTCTTAGGTTTCAAATTTTATTTTTAGAAAAATCTAAAATAATTCATATAGTCAATTAATATCAAGAGGAACACTAATCTATCGATCAATCGTTAAAGAAATCGAGCTATGATCAAAGCCCCAAATTTTCCCCAAAAATCGGTAAACCCTAGAACAAAGGGGGTTCTTGATTTCTTTCTCTAATTCATCCATAGAACTCGATTCTAAACATCGTAGAACATGATTCGATCAAAGGACAATATGCTATCTCACTCCTTAAATTTTCGAAAATAAAATAAAATGGGGGAAACAAGTTTTGTTCGGTTCAAATGGTAGACGAAGTTCTTACCTTTCGTAATATGAATTCGGAATTGGAAATGATCGGAAGATGGAAGAGTTAAGCACTTGAGGAAAGCTTAGAGTTGAGCTTTAATGGTGGAAGATGAGAGGAAAAAAATGAGAGAGAGAGAGATGGATGAGTGGTGGCGGTAATGAGGGTATAGGGATAGAGGGATGATGACTCACTACAGTGACACATAAAGCTAAGAAAAATATCCTACAAAGTATAGTGAGTCGCTAAGACATGTTTGGCGAGGAATTATTTGACGATAATATCTCGTTTCCGTCTCTTAAACGTCGATTTAAAAGTCGAGAAATACTTTCTTTGATAGTTTCGAATTCGACGAAATCTAATTCGTCCGTTAGATTGGAAATAATTTACGTACTCGGAAAACCTAATTCATTTTTTCAAAATCCGAGAAAAAGTCGGGACATCACAGTCCAAAATTCGTCCGGAAAATCATAAAAACTAACTTTCTCCGGTGAACTCGTATCGAAGAAAAAGTGAATATAAATTCTGACGGAATTTAATTCTGAGCTTTCGGACGAAAAATCTATCGGACGCGAAAATCCTAAATACAGTAGTCGTTCGTCCGATTTCTGGAAATTATTTTCGGAAACGGATTTCACCGTAAATCTTAGAATCGAAATTCATGATCTAAGGCGTGCAAAGCCATAATTATTAATAACTTTTATTTTTTTAAAGACAAAAGAAAATATCGGGGTATTACAATTAATTTTATAAAATTATATATTCTCTTTCAATAATATCATTGTCAAGATTGATATTTTGGTCCGTTCATAATATTATTAGCACTACTATTTGTAAAAATAAGATCTACATAGTATATTATCGTATATTATATATTTCTGATCATTATGTACTCCACTCATATTTATTGTAGCGACTCTCAATCCACTCACAATATTACGCACTAGTGTCCACTGTACCACTACTACCAATTACTCCCTCCATTCACGAAATGATGCTCATTTCGTGTTCGGCACGGAGATTAAGAAAACTGATAAAGTTGTTTTGAGTGAGTAAAAGTTAAAAAGTAGGGGTAGTGAGATAATGACAAAAAAACAGTGATAATGACAAAAAAGAGGTGGTATTGACCAAAAAGTAATAATAAAGTTGTTGGGATGATAAAAAAATAGAAATAAAGTTGATGTGAGTTGGGATCATCAATGACAAAGGGTAGTGATTTTAATAAAATAACGAGGATATGTTGGTAAAAATAACGCAACAGGGCATTATTCGGTGAACACAAATAATGGATGAAACAGGGCATCCTTTGGTGAATGGAGGGAGTATTTTTTTATAACACGTGCCGTCCACGATGTAGTAATGATATTGTGAACGGAGAAATATAAATTTTTAAATTGATACTACTAGTAATTATGATAAATTTTGCATAATATAAATATTAAATAAAAGAGAAAAAAGTGTATATTTTGGAATAATTCTTTTATGTTGTATTTTTGTACTATAAATCCAAGCAATTTGAATAATCTTCTACTACTTGGTTCAGAAAACGACAAGAAAAGACCCATTTGATCTTTTCTAAAATTTGATCTTAATGATAATAGTATCAGTTTATCATATAGTCATGTCTGTTTTAATTAAATCTTTTTTGAATTAACAAGAACAAAACTCATGTTAGACAAAAAACTCATATAGTTTCAAGAAAATCATACTAGTTCATCCCTTAAAAAAAAGAAAAAGAAAAATCAGTTGAATACTATTTCGATGAAATATCAGCCCATACCTCTGCAAAACGCAACCCTAATAAATAAATACATGGACACAACACAACACCACTCCTCTAATTCCTCCCCCACAAACAAACACACACACACACACAAACACAACCGGCAAAAAAAGAAGAAACTAGCTCGATGATCTTTCACATTACACAAATGGTGACGAGCATCACGGAGAACAGGATGCTCGTGAACACACACAAAACCTACAACGTCCAGGTCTCCGCGGAGGACATCCACACCACCGTCACCGCCAACCCCGCCGTCGTCACCGACTGGATCGACGACATCAAGCATCGCCACCGCTTTAACCGCCTCATCGTCGGCCTCGACATCGAGTGGCGCCCCAGCTACTCTCCTCAACCCAACCCCGTTGCCACGCTGCAACTCTGCGTCCGCGACCGCTGCCTCATCTTCCAATTTCTCCACTCCAACAACCAGATCCCTGCATCCCTGGCCGAATTCCTCTCGCCTGAGCACAACATCATCACTTTTGTCGGCGTCGGCATAAAAGCGGATCTCGAGAAGCTGCAGAGAGACCACGGGATCGGCGGCAGGGCGCGCTACGTGGACCTGGCGAGGCATGCAGCGGAGGTGTATAACATGAAGGATTTGAAGACCAAGGGGATGGAATATTTGGCGTTTTTTGTTTTGGATAAGGGGATGGAGAAACCGAGGGAGGTGACCATGAGCCGGTGGGACCAGCGGTGGCTCACGCCGGAGCAGGTCAAGTATGCTTGTGTGGATGCTTACGTGTCGTTCGAGATCGGCAGGGTTCTCGGCCTTGGTAATTTTGTTAACCAATGGTGAAAACAAAATTAAGTGTTTCCCTATCCGTTGTTTAGCCAAATAGTGGTTTATTTAATTTGTATTCCGGTTTTCTGCAAGTTTGTTTTCTGCTGTATTTTCTGGTATCGGATCAAAGCGGTTAATTAATTATCCACGCTACTTTTAGGAATATTCTACTTATAATTTCTAAATTTGATAATTTATTTTGTGTTGGATAGTATGACATTTTGTGATGATTATGACTTTGTTTGAGATATTTCTCTAGGACATCCCGCTAGTGGACGCCTCATCGGAGTCGTCTCTCCAATTCTCCGCATCCTCTTGCTCGTCTTCCATTATCATGTTGTGCAAAATAATTCACGTGAACATGATATCTCGAAGATACCTTGTGTACCAGCACCGTGCCGGATTCCGAATTATTCTCCATCGGATTTGGAGAACTCTAAAAGCCCGCTCTATGTCCTTTCTGGCTGATTCCTGTATTTTCTTGAACCTCGCTGTCTTCTTAGGCGCCTTGATCAGCGTTAGCCAACAAGGGTAGATCCCGTCGGTCAAATAATACCCTTGTCGTACTGCCGACCCATGACGATGAAGTTGCACGCCGGAGTCTTATCCTCAAGCACGTCGGTGAACAAGGACGACTAGTTGAGGACGTTGATGTCGTTGTTGGAGCCGGCACACCTAAAAAGGGCATGCCATATCCACAAATCATGCGATGCCACCGCCTCCAAAATTAAGGTAGGCTCGCCGTGATCGTCGCGGTGTAGGCAGCCGCCCACCCTTTTGGGCAGTTCCTCCGTGCCCAGTGCATGCAATCTAGGCTCCCGAACATCCCCGTAAACCCATGCCGCGCCTTGTGCATTTGGAGCTGGCGAGCGGTGTCGGCAGCGTTTGGCTTCCTCAAGTATCTGTCACCGAAGTGCTCGATGATTCCTCGGCAAATTTTTTTTATAGGCATGCACTGCCGGTGCTATCTCCAATCTTCAAGTACTCGTCGAATACATCCACACCACCATCGATGGCCAGTTGTCGCACCGCCATCGTGCATTTTTGCACCGATGTCAGCCCCCATCGTCCCAGTGCATCTCGTCGATGCGTGAAGAAGTGAACGTTGTCCTCCAACGTCTTGCAGATGCGCAAAAACAGATGCTTATGCATCCGAAAACAGCGTCGGAAAAAGTGCTTGCCGTCTGTGGGGTTGTCGGCGAAGTAGTCGGTGTGTAGGAGCGCACATGCCGCTTCACGGTGGCGTTCGACGAACGACTTCGGCCTCTTCTTCTTCTTCTTCTTCTTCTTCTTCTTCGCTACGTGTGCACGGACGGCTCGTTCCACGTTCGCCATCATCTCCAGGACCTCGTCGTCGGTGTCGTGCTCTTCATATTCTACCCACGAAATTGAAGTGCTCGATAATGAAGGCATCTTTGAGATATGAATTTGAGAGAGGAAATGAAGTTAGAATTTTTTGTGGGATGAAATGAGGGATGAGAGGTGTTATTTATAGTGTAAAAAAAAAAAAAAAAAAAAGAGCCGTTGAGACAACGTTCGAATTTTCAATTTTTTTTTGGTTAGGCGCATGTACAACACATGCTTTTATTATTATTTTTTATTTTATTTTCTGGATAGGCGCGTAACTTGCACGTGCTGGCTTGAGCGGATCTCGAGCCCGCCGTGCTTGCAACGCCGTGGTCTCCATCGCGAGGAGTCTCGAGCCCCCTTCGAGACATGCGCTCGAGCCCGCGTTGCGGGCAGCCTAATGACATTCTCATTCTTGGATTTTATCTTTTTGAATTTTGATTTGTCCTACATGTTTTCTGTGAATGAACATGATATTTTAATTTTGGATCATGAAGAGAAATCTTTTGGAAAATAGAATTCAACGACATTCATGTATACAATAGTGAGGTTTTATAAGCTTGAAAACCAAGAAACTATTGCATTTAATGAAAGAAAAACTGTATTTTAAACCTCAAATAACTTTTTCATAGTTTGCAATTTTGACTCAAGTTTTTCAATTGCTTTCTAATTCGGACTCGTGCTCTGTTTCGGTCACACTTTTCATTTTGAGATGTAAAATATTGTATTCTTCATTTCATGTAAATATATTTTTGATCAAGACAATATCGTAATTTTGTATGCATTGTCAAAAAGTTAATTAATTAGAGTCAATTACAAATAATATGTTCCAGAATTAACTTTGTTTAATCCTCCTTATCGATTAAAATTCTTTTCTCCAGTACATGAATTAATAAATCGAATAGAAGATAACATGTTGGGAATGAAAATGTATCGTCACATATGCCATTTTTCTAGGGAAATCCCATGATATACACTGATATATTTATATTCATTGGCATCTGTCACATGTATTATACTCAATTTACACTATGTTCAAGTAAAAAACACTTATCATCATAGAGTAAAAATTAGTTATGTCCGTTTACTATATCTTAAAATTTGTTATATCCACTTATTGAAAAACAAATTAGTTATGTCCAGTATTACATAAATACTTTTAGAATAATTGGGAGCTGACAAAAAAATATCACTTTTGTTGCTTTGTTCAGCGAAAACAAGGGGAAGTGACCGCGTTGCATGGAAAATTGGAAAAACATAGATTTTATTGATTACTTTATGAATTAATTAGGATAGATTTGAGAGGTAGGTGAGAGAAGAGTTAAAACCCTAATCCCGTCCACAATTCCTATTAAACTGAAACCCTAAAATCTCGCACAATATAATGCTGCTAGTTAATGTAATTTTTATTATTAGTTTTTTTTTTTCATTTTTTAGTTAATGTAATTTGGTCATTAATTTTTTTATTTCATTGATCATTAGTATAATAGTAGAAAAAACTCACATTTTTTGGATTTGTTGATCAAATCTGAAAAATTATTCGACTAATGACGAAATTCTCTTTTAAACTGATATTTTTTATGAGATTCTAATATTTTACAGAATATTGATGGTTGTGGTGTTTGCTGATTCATTTCTGCTACCACTTATATAGAATTCATTCATTCAATTAATTGGGTGAGTCAAATTGTACAAATTCACGTAAAAGTAAAATTGTTACATCAAAGGTGAAATTTCTACCATTCACGTGAACATTTACAGATGAATTTTCACATCCACCACTGTCGAGTACTATAACACTCAATTGTATAGTACAATTATTATCACATACTGTATAAAAATTATGAAAATCTACGAATTAAAAAAAAAAATGAAAACCAAAAAATATGTAAGCTATATAAACAAATAAATAATGTTATTAATTGCATGTTGATTAAATATCCCACTCGAGTGGGATCTTCAAAAATATTGAGTGGGATCTTCATTTTTGTTATATTTGGCGAGCGAGATTAGTATTTAATTTACAATTCATAAATTTGTTGTTATTTTGATATATTTTACATATTTTTTCATTTTAGTTTTAATCACTTAATAGTTATTCAATATTATTATATAATTGTTTGAGATAAATTTTAGGAAATAATTAATTTTCATGCATAATAATTTTCAGGCATATTTAATAAAGATCCCGCTCGAAAATTAGAAGATCCAACTCGAGTGGGATCTTCAAATATTTCGAGTGGGATCTTTCAATATTTGCAATTTAACTGAGCGGGATTTCTTTTTATTTGTCAATTGATATAATTATTGTTGATGTTATGTAGTTTACATATTTTTGGATTTTCATTTTAATTAGTTAATTAGTTAATACGTTTCAATATTATTATATAATTAATTTAATTAAAAATTGAGTAATTAATTAACCATTTATTCATAATAATCTTTTAACTTTCCAAAATCCAAGATCCCACTCGCAAATTAAAAGATCCCACTAGAGTGGGATCTTCAAAAATCTCGAGCGGAATCTTCCAATATTTGTAATTTATGCGAGCGGAATTTCTATGTAATTGGCAAATCAATTAATTATTGTTATTTTTGTATAGTTTACATATTTTTTGATTTTAATTTTAATTAATTAATTAGTTAATACGTATTCAATATTATTATATAATTAATTTAATTCAAATAATAGTAATTGATATCCATTTAATCATAATAATCTTAATGATTTAAAAAAGAAATATCCCGCTCGAGATATTTTAAAATCCCACTCGAGTGGGATCTCAAAAAATATCGAGTGAGATCTTAAGTTTTGCTAATGTGATCAAGTGGGATCTTTGTTTATTTGATATATCATGATTTTTTAATTATTTTAGTATAAATTATATATTTAACTTCCTTTATTTCATATAGCATCGAATATATTCAGTTTACATAAATACATTTCAGTAATTAATTAATTGGGTATGCCCTAGACAAACTAATCATTGCAACACTAATTATCTAATTATTGACCACTTTTGCTAACTGAGTAACTTTCATGCCCTAACATCACAATCATTTTCGGTTAATGACAGTCAAAAGTGAGAAACAGTCAAATCGCACTAAATGTGTAAGAGATATAATATAAAAAATACAATATCAAGGATAAATTAATCTCTTCATACTAAAAATAGATATAACTAATTTATTTCCTCACAGGCGTATATAACTAATTGTAAAAAAGTGAAAAACGGATATATTTTACAATTGAGACTATCATCATATGTATGTTCATTGTTACATGGCTTGGATATAATTAGGATATTTATTATTTAGAGTACAACTACAATATATTTATAACAAATTGTAAAAAAGTGAAAAATGAATATATTTCACAATTGATACTATCATCATATGTATGTTCATTGTTACATGGGTGATTGGCTGGGATATAATTAGGATATTTATTATTTAGAGTGCAACTGCAATAAATTTTAGCAATTTGATTAATCTTCTACTTCCGAAAAAGACAATAAAGTAGTTAATTAATGTTTTCTCAAATTCGATAGTCATATTCTCTTTTTAATTCGAATAGTCGAAAAAGACAATAAAGTATTTAATTACTACTAGAACGACACTCATATTCTTGTGCAATATATTTTTAAGATTACTTTATTTTTTACTTACTTTCTATTTTAATTCATAGTTTGCAGAAAATTATAGGAAGGTATTCGACGAAATAAAAAAGAAATCCCTTTCAAAAAAAAAAGAAAAAGAAAATCGATATATGGAATATCTGACAGAATATTAATTAATCGGTGAAAATATCTCGGCCAAGACCACGAGTCTACAAATTAAACGCAACCCTAAATACAACACCAACCCCCAAACACAGCATAAAAAAAGATAACTACAGAAAGAAAACCTCCATCACTTCAACAATGGCGATCACCATCACGGAGAACAGGATGCTCGTGAACACACACAAAACCTACAACGTCCAGTTCTGCACAGAAGACATCTACACCACCGTCACCGCCAACCCTGCCGTCGTCACCAACTGGATCGACGACATCAAGTATCTCCACCGCCTCCCCGGCCTCATCGTCGGCCTCGACGTCGAGTGGCGCCCGAGCTTCTCCGCTCAGCGCAACCCCGTCGCCACGCTGCAACTCTGCGTCCGCGACCGCTGCCTCGTGTTCCAGATCATCCACTCCAACCAGATCCCTGAATCGCTGTCTACCTTCCTTTCTCGTGAGTTCAACTTCATCTCCTTTGTCGGCGTCGGCATAAAAGCGGATCTGGAGAAGTTGCAGAGCGATTACGGGATCGGCGGCGGCGCGTTCTTCGTGGATCTGCGGGGGCTGGCGGCTGAGGAGCACGGCAGGAAGGAGCTGAAATCGGCGGGGCTGAAAGAATTGGCGAGAGTTGTTCTGCAGAAGGAAGTCGAGAAGCCGGAGGCGGTGACGATGAGCCGTTGGGATCAGGTGTCGCTGACGCCGGAGCAGGTGAAGTATGCGTGTGTGGATGCGTACTTGTCGTTCGAGATCGGCAGGGCTCTCGGCCTTGGTGATTTTGATAATTATGGTTTCTGTTAATCATCAAAATCAAGTGTTAGTCTGATCTTATCCCTTGTTAGCCTAATAGTTCTTCTAATTTTCGTTTTTCTGCAATTCTGTTTTCTGGTATGAAGATGCTTTATTATCCACGCTGCTTTTAATGAAGGATATCCTATGTTTGATGTAGTATTATTTTCTCTTGGCGAATTTGTGATGAATATGACTCGTTCTCTTTTGATGAGTGAATGTTGGCGGTTGTTATTATTTCGAATTTAACTTTGCACAAATATCTATTTATTGATTATCATTGCGGATTTTGCTTTAGCTGTTCTGGATTTGGGGCTGTTAATTGATGTTGGGTGGTTTCTACACTTGCAGACATATGTATATAGATATTTTACAAAAAAGTTTGGCAGTACTTTCTGGGACTCATCGTCGGAAATTTCCTGGACGAAATGATCATGACTTGAGCTTTATCTGTTTGAATATTGCTTTTTTTCTTGCATGCATGTTTCTATGAATATATAAATATACCAAAATAGGAGTACTTTGTTTTGACTCGTATATACCAATTCTATTTCCATTACCAAATAAACAGAATGTAAGGAATTTTTCTTCTGTATAGAGTATGGTTTTATGTATAAACAAACCTAAAAATAAAATTCCTAATAGTGATAAATTAAGGCAATTCAATTAATTGTTAAAGTGTCTGGTTCAAAAGAAAGACAAGGAAAATAGTAAAATGACACCGTTTTGTCACATTGGATTGGATGCCATACGTCGTCTCCGGTTACCCTAGTATGTTTTTTTGGTGCAGAGTTACTATCTACTCCATTAGGTATGAAATGGTTACTCTATCCCTCCACAAAAATGTAAGGAAATTTTTTATAGCACCGATCGAAAACTAGCAATAATCCTCGGGGACGGAAAATATATTTTTTATTTGTTGGAAGGTAAATGGGGAAATGAATTATACCTCTACATATTTTTTATGGTAGTTCGAAATAATTTTTTTGTATTATTGAGTTAAAATTAACACATTTTTGATTTATTTTATTAAATAAAGAATTACTCCATCATTATTTATTATTAAGATAACGAACAATATTTAGCGTAATAAAGTAGGACTGTAGGAGGTAAGTTGAATACACTTTTTGTGTTGAATAATTCCAAGAGTACTTATTATGCAGTTCAAAATTTGGAATCGGAGAATCTGTACCAAATCAAAATCCTTAAAAGTTGTCTGTCTAAACTAATGAGAATTGACAAATAACTTGCAGACTGCGGTTCAGATAATGGACTTCAATTCTACTGGAGCTCTGAGCACTCGCCACTGTCGAGGCATGCTTTATCATAAGAAAAATTATAAAAATTAATAAAATTATTAAATAGTATTAATATGTGATAAATTAAAAAAATATTATTTATTAATTATTTTAACGTTAAATAATTCGATTATGCAATTTACTAAACTCGCTTAAAATTTATATTCCTTGAACACATGTCAAATTCAATTAAAAAGTAATTTTACCATATATTTATGTTTCAAACCCATATAGTTATGTTTGTTAAAAATTAAAAACTAATATATTCTCATTACTTTCGATAATTGTTAAAGCTCTGTTCTTCTACAAAACCGATGTGGGCAAAAATATATTTCTCTCTCAAAGGAAAACGACTCTTAAGCTGGATTTTTTAACTTTTTATGAAGAAAAAGAGGCAAGGGAAGAAGCGGGTAGTGAGAGAGAGAGAAGAGATATATAGATAGAGAATAATACTATAGATGTTAAGATTGTCTATAAGATGAAAATAACCCTAAATACCCTACATTATGAATTCAACACAAGATTAAGAAAAAAAAAAAAAAGTTAAACCACCGCTTCACAATCATCCCGTCTACCCCGAAGGTTCCGACCTGGAACCGACCTATTGACTACAATACTGATTTTAAATTATATAAATAATCATCTTCCAAATATATTAAAAAAAAATTAATGATGACATTTGTTTTCTTTTTACCTAAAATTAATATTTAATAATATACATAACTATATTCCAAAAACATTCACCCAATATTTAATTAATAAAAATTTAATTATAAATTATAGTATTATATAAATAATCATCTTCCAAATATATTCATAGAAAAATAAATGATGACATTCATTTTCTTTTTTACCAGGTTTGAAAATAATTTTTTTTAACTCAGAATAGAACTTCAAGAATTGTTACACTATATACTTCATATTTTTCCTTTTTACAAAACTTTATGTGGAATGATTCTGATTCATAAAATTATTTAGTCAATGATATAAGATAAAAGTTGATCATAAACATTCTTAATTTTATGAGTTCAAAAATTAAAATAAAAAAAAGTTGTCCCGCAAGTACTGAATTGGCCCATCTACGCGCACAATTATTGGTCGGAATTGACTCGTTGATAAATCGTTAGTAATTTTTCCGTAAATTTTCCTACATATTCTACGTTTTCCAACGGAGACGATTAATCAAACAATTTGAGATGATGTGTTTAGGATTATTTAAACTTGTTTGAAATTTATATACTCGTACTTGTTTAAAATCTGATTAAAAATCAGTCATTTGTTTTCCTTTCTGAAAAAAAATTCGTATATTAATCTACCGCCACAGTTCTGCGTCGGAACTGGCCCGTTGGCCACGACTCTGATTTATAAATGCGTAATTTATAAAATTTATTTATAATTTATATAGATCAAAAAATTTAATAAAAATAATGATTGTACTATTCATTATCGTCATTAATCGTATAATAATATTCGTTAATTAAAATTATAAATTATACAAAGCTAGAAACCCAACTACAAATAACGTAAAAATTATTTCATGGATGACGATTATAGATATTAGAAAATACATGGAAAAAAAAAGCATAACATGAAAAATTTCTCGAGTGTCGGTTGGAAATTGGCTCGTCTACCGCCACGGTTCCGGGTCAGAATTGACCCGTTGACCACTATTTTGATTTATAAATGCACAATTTATGACGATTCTAGATTTTAAAAAATACATGAAAAAAATGAATAAAATGAATAAAATGAAAATTTTAAAATTAATCAGAATAAAGAATGAAAATGTATTATTTGGGATCCCGAGTTGAGGTACCCGTCAGTTGGGAATTGGTCCGTCTACCTAATTAATTGACTAATAACAAATTACTTATTTTTTATCAAATTAAATAAAAAAATATTAGACTATTTCCAAATTTAATCGGTCAACCAATAAATTATCCAAACTATTTTGGAACCATTGAGAAACCGATGTGGGACACAAAATTTTAGTATAGATATTTAAAATCTATTATTTTACATTTAAAAATTAAAAAATTTGAGAATTTAGATAAATATGAATGTAGGAATATGAGGGGTGCCACGTAGGATTTTTTTAAAACAAGAATCGTTTTCCTTTTAGTAATATAATGATTATGACTAAATAGCATTACTCGATAACTATTGCTAAAGTAAATCAATGATAATATATACTCCCTTTGTTCCGTTATTTTTGTCCTATTTTCTTTTTCGGGTTATCCCGTTATTCTTGTCATGTTTTCTTTTTTGGAAATAATTAGGAGATAATTAATTTGTTAAACAATCTACTTTACACCTTTCATCATACTTTTCCACCTTATTTTCTGTGTCATCACTATTCTCCTTCTCTCTCTACTCACTTTTTTTTTAACTTTATTTCACTATTCACTCTCTCTACTCACTTTTTTTTCCACTTATTTCACTATTCACTCTCTCTACTCACTTTATTTTACTCTATCACTTTATTTTACTTTAAAAAATTCACTAAACATACTTTCTATTCTTAATTATTTTCTCCTTAAACCCCGTACTCAAAAGAAACAAGACAAGCCTGGTGGACGGAGGGAGTACTTCCTTTGTCCCACCCAATACGGCTTGTTTTTCCATTTTGGGACGTCCCACTATACTTGGACTGTTTCATTTAAAATAAACAATTAGTTTCTATTTAGCATTATAAAAAATATTGCATTCACACTATATGGCCCACCATCTCATCTAAACCCTACTAACCTACTCCAACTGCACATATCCACCATCCCATCTATTATTTATTAGCATTATAAAAATATTGCATTCACACTACACTAAACACTATTTCTACCTAACAACCTTTCTACCTAAACACTCTTTCTACACTAAATACTCCCACCGTCCCACGAAAGAGATGTTTTCTTTTCCTTTTTGGGTTGTCCCACGAAAGATGTCTCATTTCTTTATTGGGAAATAATTAACCCACTAAACCCACTATTAGCCCAATAATTCAGGCCCACATTACCCACTAAATAATCTAAACCCTACCCACTACCCCACATATTATACTCCATCCGTACTTGAAATAATGCCCCATTCGCCACATTTCGAGTGTACACTATCAAATGCCCTGTTTCACTTTATGGACTTATATACTCTAAAGAATCTCATTTAGTTACACTTATTTGCCATTGATGGACCCACCTTCCAACAACTTTATCACTATTTTTTATCAATACCATTACATTTTTGTCAATATCACTACCTCTACTATTTAACTTTTACCCTACTCACAACAACTGTACCAGCTTTCTTAAATCCCGTGCCAAACAGTAAAATGGAGCATTATTTCAAATACGGAGGGGGTATTCATTTTCCTCACTTTCTCTACCCCGACGTACTCTCCAGACTGTTCATCTCTATCTCTCTCTCTATACTCGTCTCTCTTCATTGCCGAATCCTTTCCACCGCTTCCTCCGATTGACCCTCGCCATTACCGCTGTGATGAACTTCTCCTCTGAATATGCTGATTCTTCATCTCCAATAAATTGCGATTATTTCCAATCCCTCACCGATACATTTGTTTCGGAGACTGCACATTCGTCTCCTGAGTTTGCAGCCACCGGAAAAAAGACAAGATCTGAACGGACTGGTGGTTTCGGACACCGAAGAACAATTGGAGGCCGCCGACGCTTGGATCGGTGCGATGAAGATCGAAGATAGGTATAGAGCTATGAGATCCACCATCGAGGAGAGATCGATCATCTGCCGCCCCCTCGCCGCTGTGATGAAGATCAAATGACGCCGTCGGTCGCTGATTCTGAATGCTAGGGTTTTGGCGGCGGAAAAGAAAGCCCAAAATGAAGAAACTTTTATGCTGATGATGGAGTTTTTGCTTTCTTGCTTGTTCCGGGTGAGATCTATCCTCGATATTGATGAATTTGATGGTCATGTGTTGATGATTTTGTTGAGTTGTGGTTCTGTGTTGATGATTTTGTTGAGTTGTGGTTCTGTGTTGATGATTTTGTGATGATTATGCTGAATTGGTTGGAGTTATGATGAACTGCAGTGTTGATTATGATCAATTTACTGGAGAACTTATGGAATAATGATTCTCGTATGTTGAACTCATAATGTAGAATATTTTGGGTCACTTTCATTCTGATAGATAATCTTCCAAAATAATTTTTTTCTCTAAATCAATGTGGGATAAAGAGATATTTTTTGGATGCACCTCAATTTTCATAAAATCGACGTGAGACAGTCTCTTTTAGAATTAAATATGCCTTTATCTCACAGTGATTTTGAGAAGAAAGAGAACTTTGAAAATTATTGAAAGAAATGGGGGTGGATCGTATTTTGAATCTTAATGGAAATAATTATACAAATTTGAGACGAGAACTTGTAGTAAAATTACTTTTTAACCGAATTTGAGATATGTACAAATATATATAAATTCTAAATGAACAATAGCTCTCTATCACACATTACATCTACTAATTTATTTAATTTTATTGAATAATAGTTTTCCATCGATTTTCGACGGGCTACACACTAGTTATCTATAAAACCTTTATCCATTATAGGATGATTGTAATACCCCAGACTTTTTCTACAGTCTTTAAAAATAAAAGTTAATAATAATTATGGCTTTGCACGCCTAAGATCATGAAATTAAATTTTAAGATTTACGGTGAAATCCGTTTCCAAAAATAATTTCCAGAAATCGGACGAACGACTACTGTATTAGGGTTTTCGCGTCCGTTAAGTTTTTCGCCCGGAAACTCGGAATCGAATTCCGTTAGAATTTACATTCACTTTTTCTTCGAGACGAGTTCACCGGAGAAAGTTAGTTTGTATTATTTTCCGGACGCATTTTGGACTGTGATGTCCCGACTTTTTCTCGGATTTTGAAAAAAGAATTAGGTTTTCCGAGTACGTAAATTATTTCCAATCTAACGGACGAATTAGATTTCGTCAATTCCGTAACTATCTAGAAAAGTATTTCTCGACTTTTAAAACGACGTTTAAGAGCCGGAAACGAGTTATTTCGTTAAAATTTCCCTAGCTAAACGCTCCCTAACGACTCACCTTTACTTTGTGGGATATTTTTCATCACTTTATGAGTCACCATTGTGACTCATCATCTCTCTCTCCCACCTCCTAATACCGCCACCTCCATCCTCTCCTCACTCTCGTTTTCTTCTTCATTTCTCCTCCATTGAAGCACCTCTCAAGCTTTCTCCAAGAGCAATACTCTTCCGTCTACCGATCAAATCCACATCCGAGTTCATATTACGAAAGTTAAGAGCTTCATCTTCCATTTGAACCGAACAAACTTTGTTTCCCCCAATTTCTTTTTTTTTTTCGAAAATAAGGAGAATGAAATAGCATGTTGTCTTTGATCGAATCATGTTCTAGGATGTTTAGAATCGAGTTCTACAGATCAAATCATGAAGAAAAATCAAGAACCCTAACCTCCTAATTATTACCGAAAATTTTCAGATTTTAGGGCTTTGATTCGTGCTCGATTTCTTTGTCGATTGAATGTTAGATTAGTGTTCCGTATGATGTTAATTAATCGTATGAATTGTTTTAGATTTTTCCAAAAATAAAATCCAAAACCTAAGAGACGAAGAAGGCTCGATTTAGGTTAGTAAATGTTATGAAATGCTCGATTGTTTGATGGAAATGAGATATACGATGCATGAGGATGAATATATATTAATTTGAGATTTTTCTAAAAATAAAACGAGAAATGTAAGAGACGAAGATGTGTTGATAAGTCGAGGCTCGATAATGTTTTGATAATATGATTTGCATGTTAGTAATGCTCGTTAGATGATAATGGTTGTCGTAAAATTTGAATGAAAACGGAGAATGTAAAATTTTACGTAAGAGACGAACGACGGCCGATAAGTCGAGAGTAGATGATGATATGATGATGTGAATTACGTATTTATGATTCTTGATAGATGATGAATAATGTTGTAAATTTTGAACGAATTCTAAAGATGTTAGATTTTTCGTAAGAGACGATCGATTGATGATAAGTAATGATAGAAAAGTCGACTAATGATTCTGTTTGGATATTGATGATTATTAATGATTAAGGAACAAGTTTGTAGTTGATGACATGTTCGTCCGAGTTATGAAAAGATAAGTTGTAGTTATAATCGAGAAGTAGAAACAAGAAGTTAGGACTTTGAACGAGAACTTGATTTGATATAGTAATTGTATAGTTTGAACGACGAGGTTTTGATCGTCGTGTTTATAAACGAGAAATGAAAAGGGGTCTATCACGTAAAATGATACGAGGTGACTGCCTTGGTTCAATTTTTGTGCGAAATTAAAAGTGTTTAAGCTTTAATCGAATCTAGAAAACCGTGCGTCGATTTTATCGAGCATTAGGGTTTCACTCGGCAGTTTTGGCGACCCTTCACGGAAACTGCGATATCTCCTAGCTCGTTTATCGGAATCGAGATCCGCGAATTGAAGAGTAAACTAGACACACGTACCTTTCTTTTGGTATAAGATTCGACCCATGTTTCGCAATCCCCTGTTCTGGGCAGACTTACTGACCTCGTGCAGTGTATGTTCAAAATGTAATTTCTTAAGTTGAATTCTTCTCAACTTGAACTCTTTCGACCTTTTTAGTCGTTTCAAGTTATCATCTACCTTCTTTCTACTGACCTAAAGTGTCGAGTACAGAACCGAGTGAGTGTCAAAGGAGATGCATTCGTGTCTCGTTTCTTTTTAACTAAAAGAGTTTAGTTAACGTGCAAATGCCTAAAACGTCTAAAGAATAAAAACTTAATCCGATTTTTCGTATTCGTTTATCATATACGATCGAGCTTTAAAGTATGATTTTTACGATGAAGGAGGAAGTCGACACCAGAGATAGGATGCAGATCAGAAGACGGAAGCACGTGTCTTTGTTCTGTAATCTATAAGGTGGACTTTTATATATGAAACAAAACGAGCAATGCTCGAAAACCTTTTCTTTATCGCTTTGATAATCGTGTTTTCAAAGTGATAATCATGGCATGAACTGTTTTGTGTTTTATGTGAGTTCTCTTGTACCTTATGAGTTAATCAAAAGGGGTTAACTAACGATCGGCTTTGAGTTAGTCAAAAGGGGCTTTCCAGAGTTAGTGCACTTGTAGCCTGTGGTGTATGTAGTATCCTGTTGAGGGGTAGCCAGCCACGGTGAATTATGACTGGTCAAGATTTGAACGTAACATCTATGAAAAATGCTTGATCAAGCTACTTTATGAATGAAATGCAAATGTTTAATAGGCACGGGCTCTTTTAAATGAAAACCCCGATGCGCTATAAAATGAGATGCCTGTTTATCTATACTTATGATTATATTTTCGGCAACGTGCCCACTAAGTACTTTTGTACTTAGCCCTGCATATGTTTTCTAAATGTGCAGGTTGAAGCGACGAAGCGGCGACGGTTGAGTTAGAGTAAATAGAGCTAAGGAAGACTCTTGTATATAGTTCACAATTCCGCTGCTAGACTCTGAACTCTTTTTGATGTTGTGTATTAATCACTGTAGTCTAAGTTCTGTAATATAACTTAGAAGCTTTTGATGTATCTTGCTCGAGTAATCTTTCGAGATTAACTCTTTCCTTTCGTCAATAAAGTCTTGTTCATAGAAGATAAGTTGTTATGTATGTATGTCTATTCATTCATCCCCTTTTCTTCCCCACTTCTTTAATCCAATCCCAGTCGCACCCCGGCTTCTGCCGTCCCTCGGGATTTGGGGCTGTGACAGAGTGGTATCAGAGCAGTCGTTTCTGCTTTGCATACAAGATTTCTTTCAAAGTAGTCAGATAGAGTACTTGTTCATACTCTATGCCAAGTCTCCTTTCAAGTAAGATAAGGTCGTAACACTAAGTTTAAGAGTGTAGACGACAACTCAACCTCCCGCTACGTCGACTCAACGAAAGAAAGAAAGAAAGAAAGAAAGAAAGAAAAGAAAGAATTTCAGAAACGTGTTTTCTTTTAAAGAAAATTTTGAATAAGTATTCAATAAGTTAAGAATGATAATGGTGCTAAGAATGAAATTGTGAAAGTATGAGAATCATACTTGTTTTTGCTATGTGAATTACGTGAAATTGTTTGCGCAATGATTTCTTCTATTTGAAAGTATGATTGCACGAGAATCTAGAATGATTCTAGGGATTTTTCCGGTTCGTTAAGAACATAGACTTGAAACCTAAGATCTTTCCGATTCCTCGAGAACTTAGACGTTTTAAGAACGTTAGTTCAAATGATTTCGAAAGGAGATCGTGAAACGGGAAGAACTTCTGTAGATGAATGTCACGTGCGTATAGTGACATGAACAAAGACTCGGCAGAGTCGATTTTTGTTTTTATAACCAAGAGCCGATAAGAATTTTCTTCGAGGAAATAAGATAAATAATGATAAGGTACGCTAATTCTGTACCAAGTAAACAAAAGAAACGAATGTTGCTTCCGTAAAAGTAACATGAACGGGGTCATTTTCAGTTGGAGTTCGCCTCGCTCGAACTTCAAGAAGAGATTGGTTATAATTACCACGAATTAAGTACGAACTTTAGTTAATTTCCAACGATCGCTTGATCCGACGACTAGAACTTTGGTTCTAAAGTCATTTTCCAGTTATATTTCCTTTTCTTGGGAATTTATTTCATTTCATACTTCGTAACTAAACGAAGAATACGACGAGTAAGAAATTCAAGTGTCGAGAAGGACAATTTTGCTTTTAAAAACAGATGTTACTTTTGAATAAGTAACATGAACAAAGTGGACGTACTTTGTTTTAATAAGTGAAAATCGTTAAGAAATTTTCCTTAAGAAAGAAATAATGAAAGAAAGTAATAAGGAATAAAGAAAGAAAGTTTATAAGAAAATAAAATAAGAAATGTAATTGAATAATAAGATAAAGGATGAAAATAAAATCTTGAAATTTTATTTCTATATATTGTTTGAGTGCAATTGCTTGAATTGCTAGATGTTATGATAAGTGGTTGTTTAAGTGGTGATATTACAATTGAATTAGGAATGTTCATTTTGTAATTTAAGTATTTCGTTGAGATAAGTTATTTCCCTACCTGTTACTGCTCCGTGTTTCCTTAAAACTTTTGTAGGATGGCTAGGAGACGCGTCACAGCTCGGAAGAGCGCACCTTTACCACAGCGTACCTTAGCAAACACCTTACAGGATGCTTACCACGGTTACGAGGCTGATTACGGTGTGGAGGATGTGGGGCAGATAGTGAGCAACTTCTCGTCAGTTTATTATGCATCACGACACTTTATCCCGGAGAGTCAGGCGATATCAGACCTGATTGTACGACTGTCGGACGAGTAGCGCGGTTGGGCGCACCGCGTGGCGTGGTACTTTCTTGGAATTTTCAGCGACGACACCGAGCCGACGGGCAACTACACGGGATTCGCTCTATATATACACGGGCGTTTCTTTGACATCAGGTTCATGATTCCAGTTCCTTTTGAGCCAGATGTCCCAAACCGTCACTTCTCAGCAGAGACCGAGCAAGAGCACTTAGACTTGGACCCGGAGTTTGCCGCTTTGTTGGAGATACCACTAGACTTTGTACCGAGTGAGGAGTCTGACGCGGAGTCAGAGCAGTTAGAGGTAGACGAGGAGCCCACAGCCTCACCGGAGTTACCACTTCCACTTGGACCACTTGAGGAGTTGATCCCAGGACTAGGACTCATAGAGATTGACGCTGAGACAGCTGCCCTGTTAGGGTTACCTACTCCTTTTCTACCCGAGCCTAGTGTGAGGGTTCGAGGACCTTTCAAGACAGGACTGTTCCAGACAGGGTCAGAGTACCGAGGGATAGACGCGGAGCTTGCCGCCATGTTAGAGCTACCATCTCCACTGACACCGCTTGAGGAGATTTGTGCGAAGTGGGATATAATAAGAGGTCAGTTAGAGGCGGGACCATCCAAAGTCCGTTCTAGGGAGGAGTACGAGTCAGGTTCCGGTTCCGTTCCAGAGCACCTTCTTCCTCTGAAGAAGCGTGCAGTAGAGACTAGTAAGGACTACCTTGTTTCAGACTTAGAGGAGACAGCTTTTGAGGCACCGTCACCACCCCTACTTACACTTTCTGACGGCTCTACTCTGAGGGAGGACGAGGCACTCCAGCTCGCCTTTGGTTCAGAGTCTGAGAAGGAGGACCCGGACGAGGATCCTGAGGAGGACCCAGAGGAGGACTCTTAGGGTGTACAGGCCGTAGAGGGCAGTTTGGACTCGACTGAAGTTAGTTGAGCAGAGCGTCGTAGATGCGTGTTAGTGTTAGTAGTAGTAGTAGTTTCGTTTGTCCTGTACATAGTCGGATCAGTAACTAGTTTTTGTATTACTGTAGCGGATATGAAATTTTATGAATCGTTTCCGTTTTAGTACTCCCAGTAGATACGGAGATGCAACTTGTTAGTGCACTCGGTTCAGTGATAGGCAGTCAGCCTAGTTTAGACTAGTAGTAGTCTAACTTTTTGTATAAGTCCTCGTTGGAGGCAGAATTAATATTCTTTTTGATGTATATATATATACATGATCCGTAAGAGGGTTTTGATCACAAGAAAATTTTCTTATAAATCATGTCGTAAACCAGAATGTCAAATGAACTCGTGTAACGAGAAATTTAGTTTAACTTGAAAAGTTAAAGGATTAAAGAACTAATATCGAAGTTATGTTCGATTTTTCTTTCCCGTGAACTTGATTAAGTTGAAAAGAGAGCGAGTAAGTAAAAGAATGTTTAAAAGAAAGGACTAATGAGAATTCCTGTTTCCTATCACTACACCAAAATTGCTCATAGATAACGCCTCATAGATAACGGATATTTAATATATCCGTCATCTATGAGCGCCCTTTTTACATAGATAACGGATATTTGAAATATCCGTTATTACAAACTGTTATCTATAATATTTAATAACGGTTTTGCGTCTTACGTTATCTATGAGCGTTACTTATGTTTATTTTTAATAACACGTTTTTAATACCGTTACGATTCATGTTATCTATGAGCACATTAATAACGGTAAATAATTCTGTTATTAATATGTGTTATGTATTTTAATTATTTTATTTTTTAATTTAAAATATTTTGCTGCTGAAAGACCAAAATATAGCGGGAATTGCACAATTTCTTCCCACCCAAAAAATTTTCATCTTCGCTCTTCTTCTCATTGAGAATTTCACCATTCTTCATCTTCGCTCTTCTTCTCACCTCAGCACAAACCACACGCCTGCCATTCCTCCACCCACGCCGCCGTTCCGCCGCCCACGCCGCCGTTCATCTGCTGTTCCCTAAATCCCCAAAATTGGTATCTCTGTTGCGCCCTAAAATCCAAAAAAATTGATATCTCTGTTGCGCCAAATCCCTTCTTGTTTGATTGCAATGGGCTAATTTTGAAGTTTAAGGAAGGCTCTTGTTCACATTCGATATGCACACTCTTTTCGTCTTGAAATTGTTCTTTATTCAAAGTTTATATATGTGAGTTTTGCCTCAATTTTGCATTTACTGCATGTGGGTTTAGGGAAGTTTGAGTTTTTCGATTCAAAGATATGATTTCTATTGTTATTGTGCGATGGGTTTCTCTTCTATTGGAGGGTTTATCTCCTCTCTCTCTATGTCTCTCTCTCTCTCTGTCTCTCTCTTTCACTCTTTCTCTCTGCATCCTTATTGAAATAATACGGAATTTGTAATGCCAAATTGGACTGTGCTAGCTTAATTTTATGCTGCGAAAGACGAGTATATGGAGTGGTAGAGTTGTGGATGTTCCACTACAGTGTATAATACATTTGCTCTGTCACATGATTGAGTAGAATATTAGTGTTGTTATTCCTTCACTTAGCTCGACTTGGGTTGAAACGAACAATCTCTATTGATGTGATTTTGCTTCCTATTGTGATTGTCGAATGCTAGAGCTTAACGCTGTGATTGTTGATCAGTGGAGGAAGGCGTGAGTAAGGAGTGAAGAATCGAGCTTTTTGATTGTGTAGAATATTTGTGTTGTTTTTCCTTCATTTAACTCAAATTGGGTAAAAACGAACAGCCTCGCTCAGAATCTGGACTTTGTAGAATTTTTAGTAGCTGATTCCTACATTTTTAGAACGATGAACGATAGCCTAGGACGGCATAGGGATCTGCCTCCCAACAAAAACCGACAGAGAGCCACCCATAGATAAGACCTCTGGAAATTGAAAGAGCATAACTATAAGAAATGGGAGAGTCCAGGTAGATGATAAATAGGAGTACAAAAGGTTCAACACTCCCTCTGCTGACACTGTAGATTTCCATTGCAGATCTTCTATTCCAGCAGAGTATTTTTTTGTAAAAATTGACCAGTTCCTTTATAATTTAGGGCTACCATTTTCTTGTGTTTTCAACGTGACTCGTTATGTGCTTATGGCTTCTTTGTCTATTAGTATTGATTATTTCACTGTTAGTGATGGAATATGTTCGTCGTAATCACTACTTAACTCAGTTAAGAGTAGGTGTCTCTCTCTCTCTCTCTCTCACACACACACACATACACACACACAAAAAAGATTAAAAGCAGACGATTGAGATTATATTATGTATGTAGAATAATGCATGCCGAAATTGCAACTCTTTTTACTAAGAAGTTTCAGGCTTTGAGCTTTACATGTGAAGAAGTTTTGTGCCCTGTGGTATGATGCTTGGCTTTTTAGTCAGTAAAGCTCTTAGTAGACAGACTATTTATTTATTTTATCCCCATATGAAAATTCTAATATGGCCCATGCGTATTGTGCACTATAGTTTTATATTGTATTCAATTCTCGATTGAAGAACCATTAGACAAGGTGGACTCAGATTCAAAACTACTACTTAGAACCTCCTGTCATAGAATAAGGCAGAAAACAATATCCACATCTACATAACAAATGAAAGCAAAGAAAAGGAGCAATGAGATCCAACCCCAAACAAATGCCTTCCTTCCAACAAAAACTGTTATAAAGCCACCTAAATATCGAACCTCTGGAAATTGAAAGAGATAAACTATAAGAAAGGGAAGAGTCTAGGTAGCAGAAATGATGGAGGAAAAAAAAAATTCAACTCTCCCTGCCGACTAATCAAGCCTCCATTGCAAATCTTCCATTCCAGCAGGGAAAACCAAGCTCAATTATTAGATAAAGCGGACATAAGAACCAGACCTAACTTCTCAGAATCTCCTGTTCACTGGGTGAGGAAGAAAACAATACCCACATCTACATATAACAAATGAAAAGCGGATGAAATGGAGCAGAGTACCAAGCACCAAACCAGAACTGCCTTCCAACAAAACCTGATCGAAAGCTACCCGAAGATCAGACCTCTGGAAATTGGAAGAGCATAACTATAAGCAAGGGAAAGGTCTATGAAGAACAAAAATTATGAGATTCTAACTTCAAAATTTGTAATCACAATCACTCAAAGGGGATCAGTTTCTTTTTCTTTTTATTCTACGTGGTTAATATTCTAGTGTTTCTGCTCCTTTTTGATAATATTCTGGTGTTTCTGGTGTTACTGGGCTCATGATTGGTGTCTAGTTGATAAAGTTCCTGTAAGAAAATAACAGAGCCTTCAAAATAGTTGAACTAATCCAAAAGATATGTGAAAAAAAAAACAGACCAGTCTTATGATCTGGACCATCTGGTGTGATATGGAGCTAGTATTGTTTATTGCAGTTTCACCTACTTGATACTGTATAATTGATTTTATTTTTATTTGTTGTGACATGTCTTCTTGAAAAGATACTATATATAAAAAAATTGCAGAAATCAATTATAGAAGTTTAAATGTATTTGAGTAGTCATTATGTGGCTTGAATATTCAAATCAAATATTGCCCTATGTATTCTACATTCTGACTGACAATATCTACTTTTTGGCTTTCTTTATCCAGCTTTGTGAACTTGTGGTCTCTTGTTGAGTGGATATCATTAATACAATCTCAAGATTCCCAAAAAGAATAAGTTTCAAGGTGAGTTTCTTATCCTCTTGCTTTTATTTTTTTACACCATGGCTCAAGTGGCAGCCATGGTTATGTAAATACCATAGATAAGCATGTATCTAGGTAGTTGATATGGGGAGTAGGTTGGGGAATGGCTTGTTCCATTCCATTTGTTGTTGTGGCGATGGCTTGGAGCCGATTATATGTTCTATGTGTGTTTATGTTGTGTGTTTATGCTTACAATTAGTTAAGTTTAATTCAATATTTATCATGAGAAGATGTATATATATGAACTGATTTCTTAGTTGTTACGGTGATTAATGTGCTTATTTGTTGGTTAAAAGCGAAAGAATTGAGTAACCATTCTGTAGAATACGTAGGATGGATAAATTATGGATGTCAAAGAACAGATTAACGGAAGAGTATGAGGTTGGGGTTGATGCTTTCTTGAAGTTCGCAGTGGAGAGGGGTTGCGATGCTAACTTCATGTCTTGTCCTTGTGTAAAGTGTGGTAACACTAGGAAGCACAAAAGCAGTATTGTAAAGGGACATATCATAATGAATGGTATGGATATGACTTATAAGCAGTGGATATGGCATGGGGAAGGACTTACATCATCACAATCAACATATGACACAAGTTGGGTTGGGAAGGGTGATACAAGCTACAATGTTGAGGAGCCAATAGCTATGATTCATGATGCGTATGATGCATATGAATATAATCCAACTCACTTTCAGACACTGCTTGAAGATGCTGAAAAACCTCTATACAAAGATTGTAGCAATTTCACTAAGCTGTCCGCCACAATAAAACTGTACAACTTAAAGGCAAAATACGGTTGGAGTGATACGAGTTTCAAGGATTTACTGAAATTGACGAAGGAGATGCTCCCTGAAGGAAATCTGATGTCTGCTTCTTTATACGCAGCCAAGAAGACCTTAAGCACGCTAGGGTTAGATTATAAGAAGATTCATGCTTGCCCCAACGACTGCATTTTGTACCGGAAAGAGTTTAAGGATGCAAATGATTGCCCTACATGTGGGATGTCGAGATGGAAGACTAATTCAAAAACTAAGGCTGTTTCTAGAGTGCCGTCGAAGGTCTTGTGGTATTTTCCACCGATACCAAGATTTCGAAGAATGTTTCTAGAGGATAGATCACACGCATTATCAGAAAGATTAATTATCGCTGCCTCAGATCAACTCGTATTAGTGCCTTGCAATGTGGGGTAAGTGATCAAGTACATAAAATATTAGCATTCTATATATTTTCTGCCCAGCCTAACGATCTAACATTCATATCAAATAGTGGGCATCGGATTCTTACAATCATTCAAGTTGAAAAAAATCATGTGTTTCTAATGGATCCTCTTTCTCATCGTAATAACGACATGATATGGAAGTCTGTTGTCGACACGTAAGTTTTAGATTATTCAACTAATTAATCATCTCTTTCATTTTATTTGATGTTAATGTTAACTGTCACTAACTTTCCTTTGAAGTGCGCTAAGTATTGTCACTGCAAATAAGCAAAAGAAACTGAAAAAACTAAACTGGGAAGTAATAAAGGTATGTATTCTATTTTCTAGATAAATTGTTAATTACATTAAGCACTTAACATTTTATTTCTGTAATAATTAAAGGATCCTATGCAACCGGATGATAAGCAATGTGACTATTATGTGATGCGGTTTATGAGAGATATTATCACAGGATTTGAAAATGCTGCAACCTCAAGTTTTCAATTGCCGTTATTGGTATTAAAAATATATATACTTCAATATTGTATAGTATAGTATTAGTAGCTAATGCTACATATACTTATGTTATTATTTGTATTTGTAGTTTAATGATGTCAAAACTTATTCTCAAGCTCAACTCAACGAGGTTCGTGAAGAATGGGCAACCTGTCTGATAAATGATGCATTGATAGGTATATTGTTTAAAGTTTATATATATTTTTTTGCTTGAGACCGTTTAATTATTTTTCATTTAGTTTTTCTTGGATAGTTTTTCATTTGGTTATTCATTTATTAATTTTTTGTTCATGAGTTAATTTATAATATACATTGTCGGTTCATTGATGCAGCATACATGATGCCATTAGTTTGATTTCTTACGAGTCATGAAGTCTTTATACTTTTTTATATGTCACCAGGTATGTGAACAAAATTGCAGTTGAGTCGCTGAATGCATGGGCATCTCTCAACTTCGTAGGAACGTTGTTCGGATTTCTAGGCCTAGTTAGTTAGTTACAGTTGTTATCTTTATTTTTGGACATACAACTGATAGAACATGTGTAGAATATTAAATATATCTGGATGATGATTGTATGAATATTTTGGATGATGTATGACATGATTTACGGATGGTTTCAATTATTGTTGTTTTAGGTCGATTTTAATTGCAAAAAAATTATATATATGAATCTGTCTATAGCATACGTAACGGTAAAAAAAAAATCGACCGTTATCTAACATACCTTTGATAACGGAGAAAAATGATATTTCATAACTGAACAAAACGTCATGTATAAAGATAAAGATAACGGAAAAAAATGAGTAATGTATATGAAAAATACCGTTATCAATAAAGGTAAAGATAACGGATAATTATGAACTTTAATAACAGTAATAAACGTTATGTATACACTTATAGATAACGGATTTTCTAACGTTATTTATTTAAAAAAAAACGTTATGTATTTCAACATAGATAACGTAAGAAAAGCGTTATCTATTTAAAATACTCCGTTATGTATTGTCACATAGATAACGGACTTTTATCCGTTATCTATGAGCGCCACATAGATATCACCTCTAAAGATAACGAACGATTTCGCACATAGATAACAGATAAAATCCGTTATCTATGAGTGTTTTTGGTGTAGTGTATAGTTAAAGAAAAATGCCGCCAAGGAATGTTAATAATAGAAAGGGACCTGGTAGGCCCCGAGGACGTGGACGACGTCAGCCAGAAAATGAAAGGAGACAAGAACAAGAACAGGAACGCAATGATACCCCTCACCACCACTATCACCATCACCACCACCCCCACCACCACCCCGTAGGGACATTGAGGATCTTTTCCTCAAACGAAACCCACCCGTATTTAATGGAACAGGCAACCCTAGCGACGCTGAGCTATGGGTACGATCAATTGAGATAATCTTCAAGCTCCTCAGATGTACTGATGATGAGCGACTATCATGCATAGCATTCCAGCTCTCCGGAGCAGCGGACTACTGGTGGGAGGCAAGACAGAAAGTGATACCCGAGGAGCATCTGACTCAACTTACATGGGATGAGTTTAAGGAGGCGCTGTACGACAAGTATGTGCCGAAGACGTATCGGGCTCAGAAGGAGGCTGAGTTCTACAACTTGAAGCAGGGTAAGATGACGGTGACAGAATACGACGCCAAGTTTTGCGAGCTATCCAGGTATGCACCTACTCAGGTCGATACCTAAGAAAAGATTTCAAAGAAGTTCCGTGGGGGACTGAGACACGAATTGGGGATCGCCTTAGCCAGTCATGGGGGACTAAGCTATACGGATGTCTTAGGACGAGCTTTGGAAATGGAGGCCGTTGTGTCTGATGAGAAGAAAACAATAACAACCACACCAGCTCCAACCCAAAACCAAAACCGGGGCTACTATAACAACAACAATAACAATTTCCAAGGGAAGAGAAAGTGGGAAGGAGGAAGTAGCGGTGGCTACAATAAAAATTTCAACAACCAGGGAAATCAGAGAAATGGCAATCAGCAGGGCTACCAGCAGTCGAATCAGAACAACAACAAGAAACCGTGGCAGGGAAACAACCAGTCTGGGTTGTATTTGCAGGGAAACAACCAAGCCGGACCCTGGAAAGGGAATAATCAGCAAAGGCAACCTCAGGGACAAGAAAGGAATTTCAATCAGGGATGGAATAACCCAGGGAGGGTTACCAGTCCGGTATGCCCCAAGTGCAACAAATCACATTCCGGTGTCTGTCAAGCAGGCACTCCCAATTGTTTTAACTGTGGACAGAAGGGGCACATGAAGAAAGATTGCCCTAAACCACTGCAAGCAGTACCTCTGAGGGCCATACAAGCGCAGGCACAGCAGCAAATGAATCAGCAGCAGTTTCAGCAGCACGTACAACAACAACAGAATGCATGGGCATGCGCGAATAGGCAGACTGGACAGGATAAGGGAAAGGGAAAAGGAAACCTTGCAGGTTTGGGAAAACTTCACAACATCTCTATTAAGATATTGTTCGATACGGGCGCATCGCATTCTTTTATTGCTGGTTGTTGTGCGGATAACTTAGACATCAGACCTGCAAGAGCTGAACATCCTATGAGAGTAGCTACACCTTCAGGAGAGATCACTACTTCCACGCATGTTTGCTCTAACCTAGAACTAGAAATCGGAACTCTTAAGGTTAAAGCTAACAATTTGAATGTTATGATAATGTGGGACGTAGACATAATCCTAGGGATGGACTGGTTGTCAGAGAATTATGCCACAATTCTCTGCAACGAGAGAAAAATCTCTTTTCAACCCCCGGGTAGAGAGCCGATTGAATTTCATGGGATTGCAATGGGCAAGAGAATACCGGTAATATCCGCCTTACAAGCCAAGAAGTTGATAAAGAAGAAAGGTTGCACAGCCTATCTTGTGTACCTAGTTGGAGAACCAGGAGCCGAGAAGACCGTTCAAGACGTAAGAGTTGTCAACGAGTACGAAGACGTCTTTCCAGAAATTTTACCTAGTTTACCACCCGACCGTCACATAGATTTCTCGATTGACCTAGAACCAGGATCGGTCCCCAAATCAAAAGCCCCATATAGGATGGCACCAAAAGAACTAGAAGAACTTAAAATCCAATTGCAAGAATTACTAGACCTTGGTTTCATCAGACCAAGTGTCTCACCTTGGGGAGCGCCAGTGTTGTTTGTCAGAAAGAAGGATGGGTCAATGAGGATGTGTATAGATTATCGCGAGCTGAACAAGATCACCCTCAAGAACAAATACCCTTTGCCAAGGATAGAGGACCTTTTCGATCAGCTCAAAGGTGCAGGAGTGTTTTCGAAGATAGATTTAAGATCAGGGTATCATCAGTTGAAGATAAAACCCGAGGACGTACCTAAGACTGCTTTTCGAACCAGATATGGCCACTACGAATTCTTAGTTATGCCATTTGGATTGACCAACGCCCCTGCTGTATTCATGGACCTCATGAATAGAGTTTTCCACCCATACTTAGACAAATTCGTCTTAGTATTCATCGACGATATTCTTATTTACTCTAAGAATGAAAAAAAACATGAAGAACATCTACGGATAGTGTTGGAAACACTTAGAACTGAGAAAATGTATGCCAAGTTCAGTAAGTGCGAATTTTGGTTGAAGGAGGTAATGTTTCTCGGACACATAGTTTCGGCCGAAGGAATCAAAGTAGATCCTGTCAAGGTAGAGGCAGTGCATAATTGGAAGTCACCGACAAGTCCGAACGAGATCAGAAGTTTCTTAGGTTTGGCAGGCTACTACAGAAGATTTATCGAAGGATTCTCCACGATTGTTAGACCCATGACGCAGCTACTTCGAAAAGAAAACAAGTTTAAATGGACGGACGAGTGTGAAAATAGTTTCCAAACGCTCAAAGAAAAGTTGACCACAATACCAGTATTGGCTCTTCCAGACACAAACAAGGAATATATGGTGTATACCGATGCTTCGAAGAACGGATTAGGTTGTGTTCTAATGCAAGACGGAAAGGTAATAGCCTATGCCTTACGACAACTTCGACCTCACGAAGTTGAGTATCCAACCCACGATTTAGAACTCGCAGCAGTTATGCATGCATTAAAGATTTGGAGACACCATCTTTATGGTGTAAGGGTTGAGATCTTCACAGATCACAAGAGTCTGAAGTACTTCTTCGAGCAGAAAGAACTGAATATGCGACAAAGGAGATGACTCGAATTGGTCAAAGATTACGATTGCGGAATCAACTACCACCCAGGAAAGGCAAATGTAGTAGCAGATGCGCTGAGTCGCAAGGCTCCAACCAAGTTAGGATGTTTATTTGTCGAAGAAGAAGCGCTAGTACGAGAATTTGAAAAGATGGAAGTAGAAGTGCTCGACACACCAACAACGATCACAAATCAGATAGCAGCACTAGAAGCTACGTCGGACTTAAGAGAAAGAATCATAAGTTCTCAGAGGAAAGACGAGTCAATGGAGAAGCTTTGCCTAAAGATAAGAACAGATAAGCCAGACGGATATTCCGAAGCACCAGACAATGCGATATTATTTGAAGACAGACTTTGTATTCCTGACAGTGACGAAGAATTAAAGAACGATATCATGAGTGAGGCTCATGATACGCCGTATATAGCACACCCAAGGAGTACGAAGATGTATCAGGACTTAAGGAAGAATTTCTGGTGGAATGGATTAAAACGAGACGTTGCCTCGTTTGTAGAAAGATGCTTGGCATGCCAGCAAGTGAAAGCCTTACATAGACGACCGTATGGATTGTTGCAGCCATTAGATATCCCAGAATGGAAATGAGAATGAATAGCCATGGATTTTGTGACAGGATTGCCTAAGTCAAGAAGAGGAAACACTGCCATTTGGGTGATTATCGATAGACTCACGAAGTCAGCTCACTTTTTACCGATTAAGACTACCTATGGATCAGAGAAGCTAGCCCAGTTGTACGTTCGAGAAATTGTACGTCTGCACGGAGTGCCGAAGTTTATAATATCCGACAGAGATGCCAAATTCACTTCAAGATTTTGGATCACCATGCAAAAAGAGTTAGGAACCGAACCAAACTTCAGTACAGCTTTTCACCCTCAGACGGACGACCAATTCGAGAGAACGATTCAGATTCTAGTTGATATGCTAAGGACAACAGTATTGGATCGAAGCGCAAATTGGGAAGATATCTTACATTTAGTCGAATTCGCGTATAATAACAACTATCAGGCGACGATAGGAATGACGCCTTATGAGGCATTGTATGGAAGAAAATGCAAGTCACCACTTTATTGGGATGAAGTGGGTGAAAGAAAGAACTTAGGACCAGACTCGATTAATGAAATGATCGAGATCGTTCGACAAATTCGAGATAGGATGAAAGAAGCCCAGAGCCGACAGAAAGTCTTACGCCGATGATCGACGAACCAATCTTAGTTTCGAAGTTGGTGATAAGATTTTCCTTAAGATTTCACCATCGAGAGGAATCATTAGATTCGGTGTTAAGGGTAAACTTAGACCAAGGTTCATAGGACCTTACGAGATTCTTGAGAAAATAGGACCCGTTGCTTATAGATTGGCTTTACCGCCAAGTCTAGGAAGTGTCTATAACCTGTTTCACGTTTCGCAATTAAGAAAGTATGTCTATGACCCTAAGCACGTTATAAGTCAGCAAGACGTTGTTCTTGAATCTGACCTAAGTTATGAAGAAAAGCCGATATCGATTTTAGATAGAAAAGTTCAAGAATTAAGAACCAAATCGATACCAGTAGTAAAAGTATTATGGAATCACCACAAGCAAGAAGAAGCCACGTGGGAGCTCGAGGAAAAGATGAAGGAGAGATATCCTTATCTTTTTGAAGAAGGTATGCAAATTTCGGGACGAAATTTTTCGTAAGGGGGGTAGGATGTAATACCCCAGACTTTTTCTACAGTCTTTAAAAATGAAAGTTAATAATAATTATGGCTTTGCACGCCTAAGATCATGAAATTAAATTCTAAGATTTACGGTGAAATCCGTTTCCAAAAAATAATTTCCAGAAATCGGACGAACGACTACTGTATTAGGGTTTTCGCGTCCGTTAAGTTTTTCGCCCGAAAACTCGGAATCAAATTCCGTCAGAATTTACATTCACTTTTTCTTCGAGACGAGTTCACCGGAGAAAGTTAGTTTTTATGATTTTTCAGACGAATTTTGGACTGTGATGTCCCAACTTTTTCTCGAATATTGAAAAATGAATTAGGTATTCCGAGTACGTAAATTATTTCCAATCTAACGGACGAATTATATTTCGTCAATTCCGTAACTATCTAGAAAAGTATTTCTCGACTTTTAAAACGACGTTTAAGAGCCGGAAACGAGTTATTTCGTTAAAATTTCCCTTGCTAAACGCTCCCTAACGACTCACCTTTACTTTGTGGGATATTTTTCATCACTTTATGAGTCACCATTGTGACTCATCATCTCTCTCTCCCACCTCCTAATACCGCCACCTCCATCCTCTCCTCACTCTCGTTTTCTTCTTCATTTCTCCTCCATTGAAGCACTTCTCAAGCTTTCTCCAAGAGCAATACTCTTCCGTCTACCGATCAAATCCACATCCGAGTTCATATTACGAAAGGTAAGAGCTTCATCTTCCATTTGAACCGAACAAACTTTGTTTCCCCCAATTTTTTTTTTTCGAAAATAAGGAGAATGAAGTAGCATGTTATCTTTGATCGAATCATGTTCTAGGATGTTTAGAATCGAGTTCTACGGATTAAATCATGAAGAAAAATCAAGAACCCTAACCTCGTAATTATTACCGAAAATTTTCAGATTTTAGGGCTTTGATTCGTGCTCGATTTCTTTGTCGATTGAATGTTAGATTAGTGTTCCGCATGATGTTAATTGATCGTATGAATTGTTTTAAATTTTTCTAAAAATAAAATCCAAAGCCTAAGAGACGAAGAAGGCTCGATTTAGGTTAGTAAATGTTATGAAATGCTCGATTGTTTGATGGAAATGAGATATACGATGCATGAGGATGAATATATATTAATTTGAGATTTTTCTAAAAATAAAACGAGAAATGTAAGTGACGAAGATGTGTTGATAAGTTGAGGCTCGATAATATTTTGATAAATATGATTTAGATGTTAGTAATGCTCGTTAGATGATAATCGTTGTCGTAAAATTTGAATGAAAACGGAGAATGTAAAATTTTACGTAAGAGACGAACGACGGTCGATATGTCGAGAGTAGATGATGATATGAGGATGTGAATTACGTATTTATGATTCTTGATAGATGATGAATAATGTTGTAAATTTTGAATGAATTCTAAAGATGTTAGATTTTTCGTAAGAGACGATCGATTGATGATAAGTAATGATAGAAAAGTCGATTAATGATTCTATTTGGATATTGATGATTATTAATGATTAAGGAACGAGTTTGTAGTTGACGACATGTTCGTCCGAGTTATGAAAAGATAAGTTGTAGTTATAATCGAGAAGTAGAAACAAGAAGTTAGGAATTTGAACGAGAACTTGATTTGGTATAGTAATTGTATAGTTTGAATGACGAGGTTTTGATCGTCGTGTTTATAAACGAGAAATGAAAAGGGGTCTATCACGTAAAATGATACGAGGTGACTGCCTTGGGTCAGTTTTTGTGCGAAATTAAACGTTTTTAAGCTTTAATCGAACCTAGAAAACCGTGCGTCGATTTTATCGAGCATTAGTGTTTCACTCGGCAGTTTTGGCGACCCTTCACGGAAACTGCGATATCTCCTAGCTCGTTTATCGGAATCGAGATCCGCGAATTGGAGAGTAAACTAGACACCCGTACCTTTCATTTGGTATAAGATTCGACCCCTGTTTCGCAATCCCCTGTTCTGGAAAGACTTACTGACCTCCTGCAGTGTATGTTCAAAATGTAATTTCTTAAGTTGAATTCTTCTCAACTTGAACTCTTTCGACCTTTTTAGTCATTTCAAGTTATCGACTACCTTCTTCCTACCGACCTAAAGTGTCGAGTACAGAACCGAGTGAGTGTCAAACGAGATGCATTCGTGTCTCGTTTCTTTTTAACTAAAAGAGTTTAGTTAACGTGCAAATGCCTAAAACGTCTAAAGAATAAAAACTTAATCCGATTTTTCGTATTCGTTTATCGTATGTGACCGAGCTTTAAAGTATGATTTTTACGATGAAGGAGGAAGTCGACACCAGAGATAGGACGCAGATCAGAAGACGGAAGCACGTGTCTTTGTTCTGTAATCTATAAGGTGGGCTTTTATATATGAAACAAAACGAGCAATGCTCGAAAACCTTTTCTTTATCGCTTTGATAATCATGTTTTCAAAGTGATAATCATGGCATGAACTGTTTTGTGTTTTATGTGAGTTCTCTTGTACCTTTTGAGTTAATCAAAAGGGGTTAACTAACGATCGACTTTGAGTTAGTCAAAAGGGGCTTTCCAGAGTTAGTGCACTTGTAGCCTGTGGTGTATGTGGTATCCTTTTGAGGGGTAGCTAGCCACGGTGAATTATGACTGGTCAAGATTTGAACGTAACATCTATAAAAAATGCTTGATCAAGCTACTTTATGAATGAAATGCAAATGTTTAATAGGCACGGGCTCTTTTAAATGAAAACCCCGATGCGCTATAAAATGAGATGCCTGTTTATCTATACTTATGATTATATTTTCGGCAACGTGCCCATTAAGTACTTTCGTACTTAGCCCTGCATATGTTTTCTAAATGTGCAGGTTGAAGCGACGAAGCGGCGACGGTTGAGTTAGAGTAAATAGAGCTAAGGAAGACTCTTGTATATAGTTCACAATTCCGCTGCTAGACTCTGAACTCTTTTTGATGTTGTGTATTAATCACTGTAGTCTAAGTTCTGTAATATAACTTAGAAGCTTTTGATGTATCTTGCTCGAATAATCTTTCGAGATTAACTCTTTCCTTTGTTAATAAAGTCTTGTTCATAGAAGATAAGTTGTTATGTATGTATGTCTATTCATTCATCCTCTTTCTTCCCCGCTTCTTTAATCCAATCCCAGTCGCACCCCGGCTTCTACCGTTCCTCGGAATTTGGGGCTGTGACAATGATTTATAGTGCATTATCTTTTTTTTGAGACCATAGTGTTAGGGTGTGTTTATAATGCATTGTGAAATACTTCTCAATGCATTTTATTGAATTTAAAAATGTATTTAGTAGAAATAAATAGTAGATATACACTCAAAATTAAAGAAAAATGTTCATTTGGATTCTCCCCACACTTATCTAACTTCTATCCAATATAAATTAATTTTTAATTTGGGAATATACTTTTGTTTTCAATTTAATGGCACTCTTGCCAATCTCATAGTAGTGGGCAAATTAAATCCCATGTTTATCACTGGTTTATTGCTTCGGTTGCCACATGTTAAGTATTTTCTTACTAATATAGCCTAGTAAGAAGAAGTCAATCCATGTACATGTATGGGCAATTAATCTGAACCGACTATTTCTAGTTACCAAGAGATGAAAATGCTTCTTATTTCTTACATTAAGAGAGTTTTACATGGGAACTCATCCATATATATATATATATATATATATATATATATATATATATATATATATATATGTGTGACGAGTTGTATATAAATTTTTTTTCATCACGTGAGAATTTGAGAATCATGTTTAAATCAATATGTAGTTATGCTTCATGCGTAATAGAATTCGTGCTTTTTGTATAAACATTGATGCTTAAATAAAATTATGTTCATACCATAGATCATACAAATATCAACGGATCAGATTGGTTCCTAATTTTCACACTAAAATTGATTTTTATATGAACCACCCCAAAACACATATTCTAGTCCCTATACTTCATATTTCTTTCAAGTTACACATGCACATATCACTTAAACTTCCGATCTCTTGATTGGAGGAAAAATGACTTACCACTTGAGTTGCGCTTGGTTATCAATTATCATATTTATTTTATAAGTACTATCTTTCATTTTAAGATATCCTATATTAGTTTATGTTTGTCAATGTCAATAGATCCGCATACTATATATATTTCAATTACAAATTCAAAATGATGAAAAAAGGGCACTCGAGATGTTATTTTAGTCATTTAAAAATTCACAGAAATGTTTTTTTTGAAGGGTTACTTTTAACATAAATATAGATACTAACTAGTATGCAACCTGTCGAAAATCGACGAGGATTATATTATGCTATAATTTATAAATATCATAAATATTTTATTGTTTTTTAATTTTATTTATTATGCAATAATTTTTAAATATCATAAAAAGATTTATTGTTTTATTTTATTTTATTATGTTTCCTTTAGCTGTAAGTAAAATCACTGAGTAGAAAGTAAGTTTTAGTAAGCTAAGTTTTAAACACAACATTAATTTTAAGGAATTAATATTTCATGAACCTTTGCATAAATTTCAAAATCTCATTAATTGATAGTTTCTCCTCAGCTGCAGTCATCAACTATATTGTCTTTAACATAATAATCATTTGTTTCTTAAAAGTTAAGTAAAAGTATTGACTCACAATCTAAAGATTCATCGTATACGATTGCTAATTGTGGTGTACGTTAGAACGTACAGATAGGGGAGAAAATCAATCTAATTGCGCCTCAATTTATCCATGGAATTAAAAAGAAAATTAAATACAAAAACATGAATACAAAATATGAGAGAAACTTGCATAATAGAGGTATTCTTTATTTGAAACCCTAAGCCCTCTCCAATAATATTTATAAACTCTATGTTGAGTATCTTATGGAACTTACCATGTATTTTTTGTCACACATATTGTAATACCCCAATTTTTATGAGTCTTTAAGTGCGTTCTAAATTTCATAATATGCCTAGAATAATAAGATTTTTCTCAAGAAAAGGAATTTGCTTGAAATGACCAAATTGCCATTATGTGCTTTGACGTGAATTTTCTCGTTTCGACTATTCGAACCGAGTCTGTGATGCATTGATTGAGTTTATTTATATGAGTTTGAGCATGAGTATGAATTTCAGAGAATTTCGAGAATTTCTACTTTTCAGTGAATAGTAACGAGAACCGAGAAAATACTATTCACCGACGAACTCAGAATTTAACCTAATTAGTGTCTTTGGAATCTAGATTTAATTCTAAGACCCCTGAGATATGTTAGAAGCTTATCTGAGATCACATGAGAGAATTCTAAGAGTTTAGTTCTTAATAGATTAATTAGCCGATTAATTTTTAGGTTTTCTTCGTTACTTAGAATTTTGACCTAAAAATTAGATATTCGAAATCCTTGAATTATTTCGTGAGATATGAGATAGAGTTGAGGTATTTTCGATGTCGGAAACGAGACGAGGAGAGTTTAGAGCCGTTTTCAGTATAAATGAAATAACACGGACATATTCTACAGGAAAACTTTTTCATCTGGGAAAAATTATACCCGTAATAAAATGGGAGTCTCTCTCTCATCTCTCTCCCTCTCTCTCTACCGACCTCTCTCTCTCTCCCTCCCTAAATCTCTCCCTAGACTACCCTATTGTCAAAACCTAGGGAGAATATTAATGATGATATTCTTTTCTCTTAAGCTAAGTTCAATTCATCTAACATATCATCATTTATCAAGTTCATGTACCCAACTCTCTCTCAAACACTCTCTACTCTCTCTCGTGACTTAGCAAGAAAGGAAGAAAGAAAATTTTTCTCCATCTCTCTCCCCTCAATGCCAACACACACACAAGCACAAAGTTGAAGAAAACTCCATTAAAGCTTCAAATCATCAAGCTTTCAAGCTTCAATCTTCAAGAGATCATCATCATCCTCTCAAATCTTTCCAACTTTAATTGAAGAGGTAAAAATCCTTCAAATCTTGAGTTAATTTCCATACAAAATCATCCCTCTATTTTCTCTAATTTTTGGCATGTATGCCCTAGAAGAGGTGATTGATTTTTGTTTTATTTTTCTTGAGGATTCAAGATGAAAACCACCATGGAAATTCAAGCTAGAGTTTGAGCTCCCAAGCCCTTCATTTTCGGTCCAAAGGAGAATCAAGAGGAGAAGTTTCAATTTAATTTTTAAAAGTAGGTTATTCATTTGATTACTTGTATATATGTAATCTCTAATCCCTCAAAGAAAGAAAGATGCATGTTTTAATTTTATGCTTAGGCAAACTAGGATTCTATGTGAGAATCGAGTGAGGAAATCGTTAGGAAAATCGAGCTTAGGAAATTAATCTATGATTAAAAGAGAAAAGAAAAAAAACCCCCCTAAAATTTGATTAAAACCGAAAATAGGGAAGAAAAGAGGAAAAATAGATTTCTATTATTTCTTGTTGATTTAATGATCTATATGTGTTATGAGCATGATTTGGATGGTTATTATGCATGAAAAATTGAGAAAATCCATGCCCTAAATATGTATGTGTGCCGTGAGTTTTGGGGCAAGGAGGAGAAATTTTATTTGATTTATTTCTTGATGATTTGATGATGTTATATGCACGATAGGATTATGAGTTGTAGGTGATTTAAATTCCTTGTGTTGATATTATGAGAAAAATCAATATATATGCATGTTTATGGAAGAAAAATATTTTTGATGATTTTCAATGATTTTGATAAATTTGATGTTATGAAGATTTGAGCATATGTGTATGAAATTTGAAGTCATAGATGTTAATGAGAATTTTGAGATGAAGAAAATGAAAATTTGAGTGCAAAATATGAGAAAAAAATCGAAAAATATGAACTTGAATACCTAGTGTGTGTTCTAGGTGTTCTTTGTGAAAATATGAGTTTTTGAATGAGTATTCTTGGTGTAATTTTTGAAGATTTAAAGAACATTAAAATTAATTATGAAATAAAATAAAATTAATTATTTAATTAATAAAATAATTCGAAAATAGAGAAAATAAAATTAAATAAAAATTAAAGAGAAAAATTATTAAATTAATAATGAGTCATTAAATTGAGAAAAATAAAGAAAAATAGTTCTTTATTAAATGATTAGAGTTAGAAGGAGAAACTTTAGTAAAATAAATAATAGAGAATTAAAAGAGATGATAATAGAAAAATAAAAAGACGAGTTAGAATTAAAGAAATGAAATTGGAAATCGAGTATAAAATTTGAGACGAGTAGTCGAGGTTAAGCCGTTTGATTGAACGAGAAACAACGAGAAATAATAATAATAATAATAATAATAATAATAATAATAATAATAATAATAATAATAATTTAATCTTAAATTAAATAAACTATCTTTTAAAAAGGATAATGTTTGAGGAGTCAAGTGTAAGGAGTTAATGAGAAGATTAATCGAGTCAAGTTTGTTTACTCGTTTAATTGTAAATTAGTCGAGGAGTTTTGAAATAAAAAAAATTAATAAAGATAGAATTAAATAATCTAAAAAGAATTTCTTAATAAAATAAGAAATAATAGAGTATGAGAATAATAAATCGAGTTGAGTTTTAAATAGAAAACGAATCTCGATTAAATAAGAGTTTAATGGAGAATAATAAAAAAGATATTCTAATAATAGAATAAATAATAGTACGTATACGAGTACGTATATGAAATTAAGGAAAGACGACGTATGTTGGAAATGTTGTCGTATATTGAGTCGAGAAATATTAAATGATAATTTGAGTTTTAAATTCTTATTACTTGAATTTTCGATTGCTTTATTTGAAAAACGAGAATTTATTTTATAAGATTGAAATTAGCATTTTCTAAAACTAGAGTCGAGCAATATTAAGTGATTGTTAATTGAGTTTGAAATATGAATCATGTCGAGATTGTATGTTTTATTAAATTTCTATGTTAAGTTATTATGCTTAAATGAACTTATGTGATTGAATAAATGATTATGCCTTGTTATATGAAATCAATCGTTCAAATTGTTGAGAATGCTTATATATGCAACGTGATTGATTTGAATGACGTTAGTCGAATCGAGTATTCAAATAAAAACAAATTTGAGTAATGTAGTCGAGATAAATAATATTCCTTTAACTAGTGAGAATTTCTAAGTAGAAGTGATTTAGAAACGAGAATGTGAGACGAAGTAATTAGTAACCAAGTAGAGTCGACGAGACGAGAACCAGAAAGTAGAGAAAGGATATTGATTTAGAAAAGTTAAAGATAGAAATAGACGAGTCAAGTAGAAGTCCTTCAGTCGAAGCCAAAATCTACTTTACGTCTTTCGCATCGAGTCTTATTCTTTTATCGATGTCAAATTGTGAAGGACCGAGCGGGATGGACAAGTAGCAAGGACAGTCAAAAGTAAGCCGCCTAACTAGTCTTCGGAAGTCAGGTGGGCTTTTCTAAACCGAAACTCAAATGATGAATGCGTGTACTATCTATGTATTACGTGTGCTTTTCAAATTGATTGACTTGCATAAATGTTCAAAATATTTTGGTATGCAATCATCTACGTGTTAAAGTTGTTAAAGTCCTGTGGACGCACGGGATAAAGGTCCTGTAAGATAGAGGACAATGCATGCATTAGTTAAGGTGACTGTGAGCCTTGCTTCGGTTGGGCCGGTCACGGTGTTCGAGGAGGAGGCCTACTTCTCGACACCACAGAAAGATAAGTTGTAGATTGATTCATACCTGAGTATAAATGACTGCAGTCGAATTCAGAAAAGTATGAAAATATTTTTATGGATGTCACAAGTGGTGAATTGTTTTTAAATAATTATATATTTAACCCTTGTGATGCAGCAAAAGAAGCAAGTCTAATCATATAGTTCTAATGAGCAGAATTTCAAATGTTTTTGGCATGTGTTCACTGAGTACGAACCTGCATGTATTTCTAAACGTGCAGGTTAGCGGGATGTGGATGGCGTGGGCGGCTTGGTGGTGTGTTTGTTTTGGTCGAGTAGAAAGTAGACTGGCAATTGCATGTCTTCATACATGTAGTTGTTGGGATTGAGTCGAGATTTCCGCTGGAATGCACTGCTTTGTTAATTGAAGTCTTTTGATATGTTTTTGAATTATACTCTGATACATGTTCTAATTCACGAGCGATGTGCTCGATACAATTTACCGCTTATCCTTTATTCTCGTTTCTTGTGAACTCGATATCCTTATTCCATTTGGGTTGATATGCAAATTATCCATGCTCGTTTGATGTTTTAGTTGTGACTTGGAAGCATGTTTTTATTTGTTATCGCTTTCAGTCAATATTCCCTTATTTCCCCGAGCATGAATCCCTTAATTGAGTTGAGTTGATGGATGGTTAGTAGTGTCAGTGTCGTTAGTCGCACCTCGGGAGTCGGGGTGTGACACGTATACCATAGGGAAATTTGGTAAATTAACCACCCATATAGCTACGGGACAGCAGCATCAAACGAAGCTTCCAACCCTAATTCCCCATGAATGGAGCGGAGAAGGACAATGTCGACGACGCATCCGGCGGCGGCGGGGCCATCGAACACATCCTCAGCCATCCAGACAAATACATTGGTTCAGTTGCGAAGCTCAAAAGAACCCTATGGGTTTACGAGAACAAACGAATGTTCAAAAGGTCCGTCACCTACGCGCCCGGTCTGTACAAGATCTTCGACGAAATTCTCGTCAACGCCGCCGAAAACCCCAAGATGGACTTCGTGAAGGTGGATACTGATGTCCTATCCGAATTTATTAGCGTCTACTATACTGGCGATATGATCCATGAAGACGAATGAGGATTGACTTTGTTGAATTTGCTCAAGAGTAGTAATTACGATGATGATTTTCGAAGGAAGAACGGCTATGGTGCCACGCTCACCAACATATTCTCCACTGAGTTTGTGGTTGAGAATGTGGATGGTAAAAGGTAGATAAAGTGTGTGCAGGTACCAACTGTTGTCCGAGTTTCGTTTCTATGCGTTTATTTTGTTTGAATAGTGTATTCCCTTGCTCATATATTTGAATTCACTAACTTGTTTTACATGTAATTTTAGTTTGTGCGTAGCAACAATATTTGCATGTGTATCTTTAACATGATAGGGTTTAGTCTTGTATTAATTATAATAATGTTGCGTACGTTTTGAAGATTTTCTCAGATAATATGATAAAGAAATCCAGGCCTATTATTTGTAAATGCCGAGAGGATGAGAATTGGACTAGGATTACTTTCAAGCCCGACTTGAAAAAATTTGGCATGGATAAGTTAGATGATGATATTATAGCTCTGATGAATAAGCGCGTGATTGATATCGCTGGATGCCTTGGGAAAACAGTGAAGATTGAACTGAATGGAGAGCCATTTCACTTGGAATCATTTTCAAGTTATTGCCAACTTTATATGAATTCAAAGCCGCTCCCAAGGTACATGTCTGGTTTTAGATAATGTTGTTCAAGTATACTAGTTTGCTAACTGATTTTCTGGCAGATTTGAAGCGGATGTAAACGATAGATGGCCGATTTGTATAAGTCCAAGTGATGGACAATTTCAACAGGTACGTAACATAATCATTCATTATTTTCTCGGCGTTTTTTTTTACCTATATGTTGGTTTGTCTTGTTGTTCTATACACAGATGATGACATCTCTAGCTTAGAGAGAAAAGTAATTAATATGCATGCATAATATATTTACCCGTTGGTTTGGGTTTGTGCAGGTCAGCTTTGTAAACAGTATTGCAACTATCAAAGGTGGAAGTCATGTTGATTATGTTACTGATAAGATAGCTAGCCATCTTGTTAGTTTGATAGACAAGAAGAACAAGGGTATTCATGTCAAGCCTAATATGGTGAAGAATCATTTGTGGGTATTCGTCAACGCTCTCATTGATGACCCTGCCTTTGACTCTCCAACCTATGAGACTCTGAAGCTTGGTGTAGGAAATGTTGGCTTTGCCTGGATTTCACACCAAAGTTATTGGAGGAAGGTTTCTATTTTAATGCTAATTGCTTATTGCTCATTGCAATATACTAATTTCTTATCCAGAAGTGTTCTAATACTTCCAATTCGCACATGCAGTGGCCAAGTCTGATATAATGAAGAACATTAAACTTGAGGAGCAGATTGAGTGGAACAGTGGAAGCATGTCGACGCTCAACAGTGGGGTCGAGAAGAGTCTGACCAATGTATATTAATATTGGTACAAGGAGAAGATGGACACAACCTATTATTAAGTTTAATTTAGATTATGGCTTGGATAAGAGAAAGAGTTTTACATTTGGTAGGACTCTTATGAAGTATGTCTCTTATAGGATAGGACACTCGGTATTTTTGGGAGGAGGCACTATGGAGTGTTTCCTCTTAGTGAAAAGTTGCTCAGTGTGAGGAGGAAGATGAGCAATAATCAGTTAATGCGGATTGATGAGCTTAATGAGATCGTCTACATTCTTGGGCTCCGGACTGGTGTAAAGTATGATGATGAGGAGTCACTCAAGTCACTCAAGTATCGTCACGTGATGATTATGACTGATCAGGTTTCTCTCTGATCTATATATATTGATTTAGTCACCACACTTGACATGCTAAGTTTTGGTTTCTTTAAGTAATTTTAAACTAACTGTTTGACCTTGTGCAGAGTCATGGTGGTTTCTACGTCAAGGATTTCTTCAATTTCTTCTATACATTCTGGCCTGCATTGCTTAAAGCAACTCCTTTTCTGCAGGAGTTCACAACTCCTATGGTCAAGGTTTTAAGGCTCACATACTCGTGATACATTACATGCTGGGTATCTTATGTACTGATTTACTACCTTTATTTTACTTCAGGCCACATGTAGTGATGTGAAAACGATAGCATCATTCTATACATTATGTAGAATGGAAAGAAAACCTGGGGCCTGCAGCAAAAAATTGGACCATTAATTACTATGAGGTTTGTTGTCCTCCTCTAGAAACTGGAGCTAGTCAATGAAATTCAGTATTATTTGCTTTCTACGGATTATAATGAAATCCAGTTTTTTGAGATCACCTAAATTTCCGAGCCTGAAACCCCGCAATTAGCAATTGAGGGACCTCGACCAGAAGAGGGTAAACTACAATACCCAAAGAAGCAGAAATCTATCATGATGATAGTGGGAGACCTTATCAGTGAAACCTCTGGACAAGCTCAGAAGAGAGCTCAAAGGGCCGTCAGACCTCCTAATGTATGGAATGTAGACGCTGTTTATCCTAGATCGAGTTCGCCTGAGTTAAGTTTTAGCGATCGGGATTTGCAGGGATTAATCACTCCTCAAGATGATGCCTTAGTTATTACGGCAGAGGTGGCAGGTCATGATGTAGCCAGAATCTTGATTGACACAAGGAGCTCAACTGATATCATTTTTTTAGGATGTTTTCAGCTAATGGATATAAATGAGGTATTAATTCCAGTTCCCGCCATGCTGGCTGGATTTTCAGGAGGTGTGGTAGCACCAGTTGGGATGATTCGATTACCTGTTGTTCTGGCGGAGGGAGAGATGAAGAAGATGAGAATGGTGCAGTTTTTAGTGGTCGACGCACCCAGCTCTTACAATATAATACTGGGCAGACCATCACTCAGTGCTTTTCAAGCAGTGGCCTCGACCTATCATATGAAAGTGAAATTCCCGATAGGACGACTTGTTGCAGAAATCAGGGGAGATTAGATTAAGTCCCAATCTTGTTATGCCAGCGAACTAAAATGGGCTAGAGGTCGGAAGGGGAAAAGAACTCGGGAAGACGAAGAGGATGGAGAAGTCAAACCCCGAGTATCATCCGAATATACTGCAGGCCCTAGTGTCAAATCGGTTGTCAAACTAGAAGAAGGAGAGTTGGAAGATATTGAGATGGATGAGGAGCCAAAGCCCACCATAAGGCCTGCAGAGGAGACCATGACAATAGAATTATTTGAAGATCGTGTAGGGTTCACGACTCGAGTGGGCGCAAAAATAAAGCCAGAAGAGCAAGAAAGGATCATAGCCTGCCTACGACGAAATGCAGACGTGTTCGCCTTTGATGCGGACAAGATGCCAGGGATCCATCCTCATATAGCCACGCATAAGTTGAACATAAATCCTAAAGTCAAACCGGTAAAGCAGAAATTGCGAGAGTTTGACGAAGAGAAGGACCAAGCTATAAGAGAGCAAGTGCGGAAAGTTTTGCAGATATATAATCAAGGTAAGATTCCCGGGCTGGCTATGTAATGCAGTAATGATCAAAAAACCCGGGGGAAAGTGGCGAATGTGCAACGATTTTCGAGATCTAAATAGGGCCTGCCCTATAGATCACTATCCGTTGCCGCAAATTGACCAATTAGTGGATGCTACTGCTGGAGCAGAGTTGTTATCTATGATGGACGCCTACCAAGGTTATTTCCAGATTCAAATGGATCAAAGAGACATAGTGAATGTGAGCTTCATAACTTCCGTGGGCGCATTTAGTTTCGTCAGAATGCCCTTTGGACTCAAGAATGCAGGAGCCACTTATCAGCGAATGATGGATACCATTTTCGCAGACTTGCTGAATTCTCACACTAAAGTGTATGTGGATGACATACTCGTGCATAGCACCAAATCCATATCTCATGCTAAAGATCTGGAGGAAGTGTTTGCCGTGGCTAGGGCAAGCAGACTTAGGCTTAACCCTGCCAAATGCGTGTTTGGGGTAACTCAAGGCAAGTTCCTGGGGTATGTGGTCACCCCGCAAGGAATACGAGTTAATGAAGCAAAAGTTCAGGCTATTATGGAAATGAAACCCCCAAGAAACATCAAGGAAGTGCAAAGCCTGAATGGTAAAGTCACCGCGCTAAGCTGTTTTATATCCAGATCGGCAGACAAAAGTTATCATTTTTTCCAGACATTGAGTAAAGGTACGAAATTCGAGTGGACTCCTGAATGCCAGCAAGCTTTCGAAAGTCTGAAGAAGCATTTGTCAGAACTACCCTTATTAGCTAAGCCAAATCCAAAAGAAGTATTATACCTATATATTGCTATAGAGAAGCAAGCGATAAGCTCTGTTCTAATAAAGGAAGAGGGACAAACTCAACATCCAATATTCTATGTCAGCAGAATGCTACAAGTAAGCAACTAACAAATTCTCATATCTAGACATGCATGTATGATGAATACGACTAACATATGAAAACGATATCATTATTAAAAATGGTTTGAGTCAATAACTAGACTTCTAATGCAGGGAGCCGAGGAAAGATATTCGGAGGTTGAAAAGACAGTGTTAGCTGTTATGTTTGCAGCCAGACGATTGAGGTATACTTATGCGCATTAGTATGGCCAAAGTCAAAAAAGGCATAAGTCCATCTTTAGTTAATTGGAATAATAAGTTGTCAATAAAATGAAACGTCTTACTCAAATAACGTAATAATGCAGGTATTATTTTTTGTCACACAAAGTTGTTGTCAGAAGTTATTGGCCCTTCAACCAAGTCTTAGCCAGACCAGATCTGTCAGGACAAATGGTGAAATGGGCAGTGGAGCTCGGCGAATATGAGGTGGAGTTTGAGCCTAGAACAACTATAAAGGCACAGGCCTTGGCAGACTTCATACAAGAATCCACAAGAACTGAAGTAGCAGAAAAGGAATGGATAGCCGAGGTGGACGGAGCAGCGAACATTGGTGGATGCGGAGCAGGCGTTATAATCATCAAACCTAAAGGCGAAGAACTGCGTTTCGCTATATCATTTCAGTTCCGGACATCTAACAACGAGGCAGAGTACGAAGCTTTCATCATAAGAATGCAAATATTGTGGGAAATGGGAGCACAAGCGGTGCTAATAAGGTCTGATTCGCAGCTGGTACCTTAGCAGCTGGAAGGAATTTTTGAAGTTAAAGATGACAAAATGATGCGATATATAGAAATCGCCAAGGAGCTCAGGGCTAGATTCAAAAGCGTGCGGGTTGAGCAAATTCCTCGAGAGCAAAATGCAAGAGCTGATCAGCTGGCTAAATTAGCCAGCGCTGCTAGCGTACCCGATGAAGGAATCATTACCATGATAACGGCAGAAAAGAAGATGCATGCCCTCGAAGTTTTGGCATGCAAAAAAAGAGATGATTGGAGAGATCCCATTATACATTTCCTGAAAACAGGAAAGAAGCAAGAAGGTCTGGAAAAGCATGTCATAATCAATTACATGCAATATTGTTTGGTCGGGGGTTATCTTATGAGGAGGTCTTTCACTCATCCATACTTGAAGTGTGTTGGAAGAGAGGAAGCTCAATACATCATCAGAGAGATACATGATGGGGATGCGAGAAGCCATTCAGGATACAGGGATACCGTGAGAAAAGTAATCAGAACAGGATTTTACTGGCCAACTCTGGCAAAAGATGCTAAAGACTACGTGCAGAGGTGCGTTATGTGCCAAAAGAACGCTAATGCTATACACATCCCAGCAGAGAACTTGAGAGGATTGTATGCTACTTGTCCGTTCGACAAATGGGGGATAGAAATAGTAGGCCTTTTTCCCCCAATGGATAGAGGTAAAAGATTTGTTATAGTGGCAGTAGACTACTTTAGCAAGTGGGCTGAAGCTAAAGCGGTCACAGCCATAACTACCTAAGCAGTTTTGACATTTTTATGGAAAGACATCGTATGTCGATATGGAGTCCCGCGAATTCTGGTCTCAGACAACGGGTCGCAATTTAATGGACAAAAGATGAGGGATTGGTGCAAAAGCTTGGGAATTGTGCAACGATTCGTAGCTGTAAAACACCCAGAAGCAAATGGACAGGTGGATGTGACAAATCGCACCATAGTGAGTGGCATAAAAGCAAGTCTGCTGAGCCATAAGAATGATTGGGTAGACGCATTGGATTCAGTGTTGTGGTCATATCGAACAGGGGTCAGAGCTGCTACAGGAGAATCCCCAAGTCAACTCATCTATGGCACTTCGCCAGTTACTCCCGTAGAGATCGGAGCAGGATCTTGGAGGATCTTAAATTATAATGAAGCTGAGAATAATCAGGCTAGAAGAGAAGAGTTAGATCTGCTTGAGGAGACCAGAATGACAGCGAAGCTAAGATCTGAAGTATATAAAGAAGCAGTCAAGGAAAGGCACAACCTTAAAGTGCGCGAAAGGCACTTCAAGGAAGGAGACCTGGTCTTAAGAAGGGCTGATGCTCTGCACCCGATCAGAAAGTTGGATTTGCCATGGGAAGGGCCATATAAAATCGTAAAAGTTTTAAAAGGAGGAGCATATGAACTGGCAGAGCCTGGAGGAAAGAGGTTGCCCAGGCCATGGAATGTGAATAACCTCAAGAAGTATTACGTCTAATAGAGTGCGGCTAGCTGTTTGTTTTTCATTCCCTAAGCGAAAATATCATTTCGCGAGTATGTCCTTTATGTTCGTGTAAAGGGTAGTTTATTCTCTGACTTGTCGTGTCATTTGTTACGATTAAGTTGTGTGGCATAGCCAAGAACATCAATGAAAAATAGTATCATTTTCATGAGTCTATTTCGAGGAAGCCTTCTTCATTTTATTTATGTATATGCATGTGTAATAAATAGACATAATGAGTAAACACATCCAATAAAATCGTTAAAATGCTAATGCAACGGTAAAGGAATACATTCGTGATGATAAACAAAGTTGGTAAAATTAACATATGATAAAATTTATCTCTTACATACTTTACCCAACAAATTACATAGCAAATACGACAAAAACAAAGTAGCTCTGACGAACTCTGTCCAGTAAAGCACACTTTATAAATCCAACAAGATATTGTAAGCAGATCTCAAGGCTGACATCGTGGAAGAAACAACCAAGGCAGATCTTGTAATCAACAGGTACGGGAAACATGGCGGCATAAGTAGATCCTGCTCTGCGGAACAGCCCTGCTCGAGCGAATGTGCAGTCAAGCGCTGCCACCCCGGGAATTTCAAAGCTCTTCCACGAGGAACTTCCAAAGGCGACAGTCCTCCTACCCTCAGTTAGATGCCAAGGCAAAGATGGAGAAGACTTTGCCTTTTCTTCTGATGAGCTCTGCTTTATAGAATGGGTCTGCTCAAGCCGATCTGCAGCAAAGCGCCACCCTTAAGGAGACTCATGACCCGCCTATTGAAGGCGTTAGGACCTGGAAGTTTAGCTCGAACGTAGGCCAGGGCTGCCCCATAATAGTAGCTCTGCTTTAATCCCCAACCACTGCAATCAATGGTAGGAGGGGTGACGCCTGCAAGAGCATTTTTTAGAGAGAAGTTGACCTCAAGATAAAAATCAATCGCATCAAAGAGAGGTGCAAGTTGAAATCACTCCCATGAGTCATTCTGATCCGCGCTGCGGTTCCCACTTGTCCAGTGGAAGATTAATAGCATGGACCGAAATCTCATGGTGTTCGGTAACAGACATCGACGGCTCGCGTCAGATGTCTGACCGTGACAAAGACCATAATTCAGATGTCTAACCACAACAAAGAAGATTAAAGGGAAAACGAACGAGGTTTTCTGCAAGAAGGCACAAAGAGAAAAAACAATAAGAAATAGGTAAACATAGCAACTAGAAGGATGAAGCACAAAGAAGAAGTGCAATTGATAAAACAAATAAGTAAAGGCGTAGTAAGTGAATGAATAATAATAGAAGGATAAATGAAGGTATTTATAGAAGAAAAAACAAGTAACAATATTTATGACGGGACGTATCACCCGGAGTTATGAGGGTAAAAAGTAACTGACAAAGTCAGCAGTAGCAATAAAGTCGCATTGACCAATACCCTAATTTGAGAATGGGCCAAAAAGGTTCGAAGCCCAAAACACGCAAAGTAACCAGGCGCAGAAGGCACGCGGGATCTGGCCATATATATATAAAAAAAAACAAAAACAAAACAAAACAACAATAAATAATAATAAATAAGACATATTTGTTTTCTTTTATTCTAATATAATTAGAGCAAAAGAAAAAAGGCAAAGGGCAGGTGATGCTCCAGTTTGAAGCACTCTTGACCAACCACTATTTTTAAACAGATTGTTATTTCAACAAAAAACAAGCATCAATATTAAGAAATTCGACAAACAAAATAGTAAGATCAGGTTAAGTCGAAGAGTTTAGCCATGAAAAAAGTAGCAAATTTTTTTTTAACACAAAGGAAGAAAGTGTGTAAGCTAAACATCCATGAATATCATAAGTCAAACTGGGCCAGTGGTCTCAGCAGGGATAGAGTCAGAAACTGCCAAAATAGGAACTGTCGAAGCAGACGCCTCTGTATTAGTCGGGGTAGATTCGGACGCATTCGCAGCGATGACTTCGGCATTGGGGGCAGCAGACTTGGAGACCTCATGGACCATAGTTTTTTTACTAATAGGATCGGGTACTGCATTCATCGAACTGGATCCCGGAGCAGATGGGGTTAGGACGTCGAGAAGCTCTGGAGGAACGGGAACAAAGGGATTTTCTGCCAGGGAAAGGTCAGATACTACATTTGGGCCAGACAAAAGTTACGTACAGTATTAATAATCCCTTCTTGCCACCAGGGAAAGTTAAGATTAGCCGGATCGTTGAGAGCCTTGGCATTCCGAAAGGTCCAATACGCGAGGAAGTCAGGCAGCAAGACATTCACGGTCACATTAGCAGAGCTACCTTTGTGGACAAGACCTGCACGAAAGCCTTGTGTAAATCCTCACTATGAAAATACTGGACATCTGAAAAAATCTCGGGATAGTAGGGAGCACTGTGCCAATATCCCTCTGTTAGTTTGTCTTTTAAATCAGCCAACAGTGTTTGGCCTCTGGAGGTGGCAAGCAGTCGGTGAGAGAAGTCGTTGACACCAGAGGAGTATCCAACTTCAAAGCTTTCCTTTTTCAGGGATGATTCCCGAAGTTTGGCAGCCGTACTCTCCTGAAGAATTTGAGCTTCCAGATCTTTTATTCGATTCCCCAAATTCCCTATAGTATTCTCAAAGTGGCCTTTCTTGATGGAGTAAGCTTTGTAAGAAGATTGCAAATTCTTGAAGTGATGAGTCAGCTCAGCATTGGCTTGAGTCAAATTTTGGATCTGCAGTGTTGTCTTCTCAACGTAGGTCTGGTGTAAAGCATATAACCTAGCTATGTCTTGATTGCGACTAGCCAAGCGTTGGACAAGATCTGCTCTCGCTTTCCACTCTTCTTGGCTTAAGCGAGCCAAGAACTGCATGAGGAATCAAGGGTAAGAATGTGTAGGTAGAAAGAAGGAAGGAATCATTTCCAAAAAATTGCTTAAAATAAGAAAGGAAGTGTAGAATACCTGAACCAGATGATAATTACGCTCATGATGATCCTCAATTAGATCGTCCTTCTCCGCAAGCAATCGATCATCGGCAGTACTCAAACAGTTCTTGATGAAATCAGAGCAACGCTCTTTGGGGAGGTCTCGAAAACAAGTGTAATCTCGCAAAAGAGGAGGAGTGAATTCTGCCAGAAACCCCGTTCTCTGAGCATTATTGTCAGCTGTATGGCTCTGCACCATTTGTTGAAGAGCTGAAGTGGGAGTCAAAGAGGTTTTAGCAGGGAGCGGTGAAGGTGAAGTGCGGTCTGTAGCTATAGATTCAGACCCTTTAATCATAGAAGCATCAGCCGCAGCAACTTCTTTGGAAGAAGTGGTCTGGCGCCTCTTTTTCCGGACATCTTCAGAAGCTTGGTGAGAAGAGGAGCGAGGTGGAGAAGAGTCTCGTCTTCTTTTCTCAGAGGTATCCAGGGAAGCCACAGGAGACGTCTTCTTACCGGAAGACTTTAATTTGATAGACAGAGGATGTGAAGGAGGGCGTGAAGGAGAGCGCTGAACGGTTGAATCAGTACTTGGAGACCGGACAATCTCGTCTTTCTTTTTCTTCTTCTTTCTCTTGTCTATCTCACTTTCCGAGGGGATAGTTGCCTCGGCTCCTATTGTAAGAGGAGTGGCCTGGCTCATCTTTTCTCTTTTCTTATCCTTTTTTTTCTCGCCCGGAATACCTTTCTCTTGGACCTCTGTGCCGCCCACAGAGTAAGCAGCCTTTTCTGTCCTATTAGTTACTTCAATAGCGACGGGAGATTCATTCTCGTTGGAGGGGGGAGCTCTTTACTCATTAAGGGACGACCGAGAGAACAAATCGCCAATGCTCAAAGCTAGTGGCAAAGCAAGTCAAAGAAATAGATATCTACCAGGCAAATCTGGCTTTTCATTGAGTAATATTCCCCCTTCGAGACAATAGAAAGAAAGAACCTCAGGGTTGTGCAACATCGGAACAATATTAAAACGGTTGCTCTTCTTTGATTTCTTCTCACCCTTATTATCTCCACTACTGGCGTATGCACTAAGGGCTTTCATTACCTTAATATCCCAGGTGGCGAGCTATTTCACCACATCTCCGCCCTTTCAACAGCCGGGAGAATCTTGCCAATGACGGGCAGAGAAGTTCCTATAACCATTAAGCGGCATTACCGCGAAGTACTTCTGACCCTAGTGTTTGTCATAAGAGTCGGGAGAAACAGCAAAATGTGCAGGGCTACCATGACGATTGCGAAAGCAATAGAAATCTTGAGAGTGTTGAATGGTAAAGAAACTCAGGAAAAGAGCAGGATGGAGAATATGCAAGTAAGTAGACACTAAAATATAAAACCCAAACACAGTTCGAATGGCAGAAGGAGTTTGCTGATTGGGCATAATGTTTAGGTCTGAACATATATCAGCCAGAATGGGTGAATAGGGAAACGCAGTCCTGCCCAAATCTGATTCTTCCAGAATATCATAGCAGGGAAAGAGACCTGGTTAGTGCTGCTGGTAGGGAGGACTGTGGTAAAAGCGAAATCCTCTGACCACATCACACGCTTGAGCTTATCTAATTCAGTCTCAGATAGCAGAGAACAATCCCCTATGCGAGCAGATCCAGTATTAATAGGCTCTTTTAAGATACGCTGCAACCGCTTTTCCCCTTCCAAAATTTGAGCCCTAATTTCCTCTATCCCTAACTCTGGGAGGGGAGATTCGGATGGGGCAGCAGAGGTAACTGGGGGAGAAGATTGACCCTCCATCAAGTAATTTACGGTCTCTGAGTTTACTTGTTCAGAGGAATCTATGGTTTCAGAAGTATTCGACATATCGCGAGAAAATTAAAAATCAACAAATGACGACGAAGTCTACGGAAATAGTAACAAAATGCTAAATCAAAGGAGAACTAGCAAAGTGATATTAATTAAATCTTGAAGAACAATCTGCGAAAATACTTGAATTTCTGCGGAAAAGCTATGGAATAAGCCGAAGAGCAAGCATCGGGAAAATAAGGAAGAAAGGATGAAGGAAAATTGTCAGAGAGAGAAAACGCCGAGAGAAAAGAAATGATTGCAAAGAAATTTTCCAAGTTACTATTGAGTTTTTAAAAAATCGAGGCAGTTGGCCTAATGCCCAAATCCAATGGCCAGGAGATGAAAAGTATCTCTAATCAACGGTTAGATGTAATTATGGTGCTAGCACAGCCCGCCAAAACCCCCTCTCTCTCTTGGATATAACTGGTACCACGTATACTACCTCAAGTGACGTGTCACTTAAGACTAAAGGGGGGTGTGGTTGATATGGGATATATCAATATAGCCCAATAAATACCAATTTCTAATGGGTTTGCTCACTAAGGCCCAATGACTCAAACCTTATTTATACTTGGGAAACCCAGCCCATGCCAAAACGCGTGGAGCAGCTCGGGCTTTTCCCATTTTACCCTTCCGTACAATATTGAGTATAAAAAGAGGTATCATCGAGCTAAAGGTGGATTTTCTTCAAATTTTCTATTTTTGCTTTACAGATATTTCTCGAGAGAGTTTTCTTCCTTTTTAGGTTCTTTACTGACTTAAGCGTCACAGGGTCTTCTCCGGGAAGCCTCCCCGGTGTTCGATGTTGTTTTGTACGGCCGTTGCAGTTTAGAGACTTGAAGAGAAGGTGTCGAAGGTAGATTTTGAGAGCAAACCTTGGAATCTCATTTTCTATTAATATAATTATAGTGATATTTACCCTTGTTAGTTGAGTATTTAACCCGACTCTACCACTATTAGTGGAAATATTAAGAAGTTGGATGATAAGGGAACTTTTGCGATAACAGAGCTTCCAATTCGGAGGTGGACTAAAGATTACCTCAACTTTTTAAGGTCTGTTTCAGTTGACCATGATAAGAGCTTAAAAGATCCTCTCGTCAAGGTATGTAGATGCTTTTGTTGGTATAGATTAATTAGATTTAGGGATGAAATTAAAGGGGTGTTTGGATGAGCTTAAAAGCTCCTTAAAATAGCTTGTAAGCTTCTAAATTCTTAATAATGAACAGCTTGTAAGCTGTTTTAACAAGCTTAAAAGCTCAGCCAAACATCCTCTAAATCTCACGGACAATTTTGGTTATCAGGAATTCAGCGACATAAGTTGGGCAGAAATAGTTGATTTCGTAGTTTGTATGTCAGAAGAGGGACGTTCGGCTGTCAAGAAAGAGGGACTGCATAAAACATTAATGCTAACCACTTGTGTTGGAACAAGTAATATGCATCTGTTTGACCCGACAGGTGTAATTAAGAAATATGAGACTCCTGAAGAGAGTAAGTGATTTTGATAGTCAAGTGTTTTAATTTTGTTTTAGTTAAGCCTTGCTGATTATGATTTACTTTGTGCATGCAGTTCTTGAAGAATTCTTTCGCGAAAGGCTTAAGATTTATGAAAGACGAAAAGTCAGTTTTTTATTCTGGCTTAGATATTTCATTTATATGCATGTTTTCTTGGAGTCTTATGCTTTTTCCAAGCAATAATTACTGACCAATTATTTTTATCTTTGCAGGAACTTTTGTTAGCCGACCGAAAGGATGTGATGTTGAAATGTTGGGACAAGTGTAGATTACTTAAATGTGCCATCTTGGAAGACAATAAAAGTGTTGATTTGCCTCGTTCCCCGGTAAGGAAAATATTTCTCAAGTTGCTGTGTCTAAGGCTGTTGGCAGCGGGTGTCTCATCTGCTGCCCGCTGCAGCTCCGCCTGTCTTGAGGCTGTCCTTAGCCGACGAGACCGTCTCGAGTCGGCGAATACATGCGCTTGACTTTTTTTTTTTAAATTGGCGTGTGCAATGCACGCGCCATCCATAAAAAAAAATAAAAAATCAGACAACGGCTTCAATTTCAAACGTTGCAAAACGGCTACTTTGTGCCAATTTTTATTTTTATTTTTTATTTTTTTATTCTCACATTTTTTCCTATAAATACCACATTTCATCACATCACATTCACACCATATTCACTCCTCAAATCTCCATTTTTCTCCTACAATTCCATCTTTTTTCCGCATAAAATACACATTTCATCTCGCAAATGGATCCTAATAATCCATGGTCGTCGTCGTGGTGTCCGCCTGAAATGACGGACGATGCGCACTACGGAGGATATACTGGGCCGGGCTTGATTCTATCAATCTAAACTCGTCCGTCGGCGAGTCCTTACACACTGTGTTGGGCGACGAAGATAGTCCGTCGTCCGAGCCTGCACCAGCCAAAGGCAAGGGGAAGGTACGGGGCAAAGGCAAGGAGAAGGAACGGGCCGATCTCACCGTCGCAAATGTCCCTCCTCCAACGGCGCCTGCCCCAAACCGAAGAGGCGCACTTACACGGTGGAACAAGGCACTGCCATCGCCCAAATCTGGAAAGAGGAGACGTGCAACTCCATTCTGGGCAGAGATCAACATGCCGACAAATACTGGGGGAAAGTGGCGGCAAAGTACAACGCCATGTTCGACGACGACCTCAACCCAAAGACAGCGAAGAGTTTCTTCGGACGGGTCTCCCATTGGGTGAAGGAGTGGATGATAGCCTTCGAGAAGGTGGAGAAAAAAAAAACCCAACGGTGCCTCCGACGACATGGTCAAGGACCAAGCCCAGGCGTTATACAGCGCCCATGAAGGGAGCACCTTCAAGCATTTTGGTGCCTGAGAAATTTTGGCGGACTACCCCATATTCCTCCACCAAGAATTTCCCGACGTTCAATCCATGAAGCGGACGAAGAATACGGCAGAAGGTGTCTACACCTCATCTGGAACGCCGCACGGATCGAGCGAGGCAACCGAAGAGGAAAGCACGGCTCCCCTTCGCCCACAGGGACGAGATACGGCAAAGGCGGAGGCGAGGGCGGCTAGAGGAAAGGGAAAGAAGAAGGTGAGCGAGGAGGCGGAGTTCGTTGGGATGGTCGACTCAACAAATGAAAGGCTAAGCGGCATCATCGCGGCGAAGAACAATCTTGCCGAGGCAATGAGGGAGCGTGCTCGGGCAAAACAAGACGTCACCGATTTGAAGATCATCAATACGGATACGTCAAACTACACGCCGGAGCAGCTGCAGTTCCACCAGATGTTGCTTGACGACGTCAAGCGTCGCCGCGGATGGGCTTAGTTTTTTTTTTCCAACAGCTATGTTTTTTAAATTGTAGTATTGTTTTTTTTTTCTAGTAATGTATTTTTTCTTATTTGTAGTAATGTATTTTTTTATTTGTAATAATGTATTTCTATTTAAATAAATGAAATTTTCAAATTTTCAAATTTCTTATTAAAATTAATGCAAAATAAAAATTCAGAAAATCCTTAGAGACAGCCCCACTGCAGCTCACTGTCTCTATCTCCAAAAAATTCTTAGAGACACCCCTTAGAGACACTACCACTGCAGACAGTCTAACAAAGACAAGGAAACCTCTGCTCTTAAAAAAAATGGAAGCATAGATTGTGAAGCTGGAGAAAGAAGTGCAAGAGCTGGAAGTAGCAGATGTGAAGACCTGGTGGATGAAGGATTTGGAAGCTTTAGAATGCCAACTTGCTGAGGTTAGATGTCAAAATTTAATTATTTGGTGATGTTTTGGTTTCACTTAAATTCTACTCCTGCTGGGCATTTGTTTTCAGAAAAATCGTAAGTACGAGGCAAAATTGAAGGGTCGTAGAATAATACTTTATGGAAAAGAAGAAGACGATCCACAAAACAAGAATCACAAGACAAGCCAGACTGTTGCACACTGTTTTGACTCTTGTCCTGATATTTCAAAGGTAAATAATGCCAAGTTATTTAACTAAGTTGAACTCCCAGTCATACTGAATATGAACCACTTTTCTAATTTAAGCACACTCGGTCTATTTTGACGGTTTCAGATAGTGATGACAGTCGTGCTGGGACGAAGAGATGACGGCCAGCTAGCAAGCAATCTCCTGATAACAAGGTGAGTGAATTGAGCGATTCCATTCTTGGAAGGCCCATCAACATTTATATGCATGTTTTGGAGTCTTATGCTTTTTTTCCTGACTGCGCCTTCACCCAGATTACTAATATAAAGATAATGGCAGTACCAACAATTTGGATTCTTCGGCTCACTCAAACGTTAAAGTAATTATTGTCGTTGAAATTAAACATTGTCATTTAGAAACGTAAAGTTTCGCAATCATTACATTTCGTCACGACAATATCTACTTTTGAAGATGACAAGTTCTACTTTTAGTCAACCGTTAAAGTAATTATTGTCGTTGAAAAGGTAAACAATTTTACTTAGAAAAGTAATGTTTCACAATCATTACATTTTATCACGATAATTTTAACTTTTGCACATGACAAGTTCTATTTTTAGTAAAACGTTAAAGTAATTATTGTCATTGAGAATGTAAACATTGTCGTTAACAAACATAATATTTTACAATCGTTACTTTTCGTCACAATAATATTTACTCTAGTTAACGACCTCCCTCGCTCGATCTCCTAACCAAAGAAGAAGAGGCAAACCAAAAACGAAGAGGCGAAAAAAATATGGAAAATAAAAAAAGGAAAAAAATCTGGAAAATAAAAAAGAAAAAAATTTGGAAAAAAAGAAAAAAAACACCAAAAGACACAAGAAAACCAAAATCACTTACAAAACACAAAAAGATAAAATACACTAAAGACAAAAAGCGGGTGTATAATATGTGGCGGGTGTACAGAAACAATTCTCCCCGAAAATATCGGGTACCCGACCCCAATTTTTTCAATTTTTTAATACTCTACCTTGACCCTAAATTAAAAATCAGGGTAGGTCATTTCGAAATGCCACTAAGCTAGAATGAGAGAATAGAAAGAAAAGGATCTTTAATAAGAATAGGGAGCCTCGCTCGAACTTGGTCTGGAGGTTTCCTCCGGTGTCGACCCTCTAATCCCTCAGTCAACCTTTGAATAAGAAATAAGAAGAATTAAAATAGAGGAGAAGAAAACAATAGTCAAGGAGAAGGTGATCCTCCTCCCCCAGATTAGGAAATGAGGGTATTTATAAGTTTACCCTAGTGAGGGGTATTTTCGTCTCTTCAACTGTAAAAGGTATTATAATTCTAACTTCCGGGGTTGAGCTCCACCCATCCTAGAAGATTAGGTCGGAAGCACGCCAAGTCTGTCCAATCTGAAGCAAGTCAGATCTCAAGGCTCAAATGTAAGATCTGAAACGTTAAGGCGATCAAGTGTCAGGGGATGATGTTCTTCTATAGCTCTGAGAGGTTCAGGATTGAATTCTTAAGGTCTGCTTCTTGTGTGAGTTCAATTCTTAAGTGGACTTGTTGGGTTTCATCTTTAGCTTTTTTGGATTCGGGCTTGTTCAATAGTTTGGATCCGAACTAACAAGGATTAGGCTTCTAATTTCGGCCCAGTGTAACCCCATATCACATATGCAGCTAGGCCAAAAAAACTAATATTCCAAACATAACATCTAATGTAGGAAAATAAGTAATCTATTTATTATATAAACGAAAACGATTATACGAAAAAAAAATTCTATGTGGCACCTTTCATATTCCTCCATTTCTATTTATCTAAATTCTCAAATTATCTGAATTAAAAACAAATATCTATCATATTTATATTCTATCTATTATATATGACATGGAAACAAAATCTTAACTATATCAAATCTTCAAAATCAATATCTATCATATCATATTTTTATATATATAAATAAATAAATATATATATATATATATATATATGAACAATATCGATCATATTTTGATCTATCGAATTTATATCCTTATATTCACCTAATTATAATATTTCATTCTTTCCATATATTTTGATTATGTATATCTTCTATTAAAAAAATTTCATTCAATCCATGACAACTCACAAAAACGAAATGATATATTGGTTTTAAATCATATCTACATTTTTGTAAATATTTTTTAGATATATATTATATGAGTGTTCACCAAATAATTTTTTTAAAACTCTAGCTCTATACCATTATAAATAGAGGCCTTTAACCCTCATATTGTATATACTTTGACATACTTCAATACAATGATATTATTATATATTCATCCACGTATTGAGAAAAAAGTTTATATTTGTTTATTTCTTTTTTCTTTTAGTTTGTTTTGATTATACGATACGTGGTGTAGTTGTGGAAAAATTATTTTTTCATATATTATTTGTTATTTTTTTGTTTTTGTTGTTGTAAGTTTGATTATACATATATGGTCGTGTAATTATCGAGAAATTTATTGTTATTTCTTTAATTATACATATATGGTCGGGTAGTTGTCGAGAAATTTTTTCATATTCCTTATTTCTATGTTTCTATTATTGTGAGTTTGATTATACATATAATATTTATTAAGTATTTCTCATATATTAAATATAGCTCAAGAATATAACATTTATTTACCCAATGGCAGAAGATTACGTGCATTTCTAAATAACATTAAATAAAAACGGATCCAAAGCCTCTCTTCCATACGCGGCATGTTTCTAATCTTTTGAATTCTAATTATCTAGATTCTAATATTTTTTTTAATTTTTATTAAAAACTATTTTCCTTATATTATTGTGTCTAAATCTTTTATCTTAAAATATATACTCCACACACTATTATCTATTTAACATGTGTATAAAAAATTGATATAAATCTTAAAAGTAACGTCTAATATATGCTTATGCATAAGATAAGATTATAATTAGATCCTAAAAAAAAGTTCTGGAGCAATTAATTCCGATCCTTCACTCTGTCTCTGCATCTCCAGTCCGCTATCAAATTCGTTCTTCAGAGAATTTAATTTAAGGATGAAGGATCTCATACAAGGAATATTTTCGTGATTAAGAATGTAGCAACAATTTTCATGCATTTGTAATACGGATATGAGAAATAATTATTATACTCATAAATAAAAATATAACGCAATACATTAATCTTATGTATCTAAATTCTTTAATTTATTATTATTAAACATAAAATAATAAATTTTGTATATTAATAATTCCGGAATCGTGGTCAACGAGCCATTTCTGACCTGAAACTTTGAATGTAGACAGGCCAATTCCGAAGCGTTACAACTCTTTTTTTTTTCTTTTTGAATTTTATGCTCAATTCATAAATATGATATTTAGAATCATCTTGCCCACAAAAATCGAATATTGGTCAACGGGCTAGTTCTGACCTGAAACCATGGGGTTAGACGGGCCGATTCAGAATGGGCGATTCAACTTTTTTTTTTTGAATTGTATGTTAAACTAATAATGAACGATATTTAAGATCACTTTTATTAAATAACAATTCCCCGTCAATTTTCGACGGGCTACACACCAGTTTATATATAATACAATTAAGAGTCATTTTCAAAATTCTTTTGGATTGAGAATTCCACATTGACTCGGCCAAATAAAGAAAATATTATTTATTAGAGTTTAAACTTTTAATAAATATATGCATATATAAGTTGAGAAATAGAGGCTATATCTCCAAAATGACATTATAACTTTAAATGGATGGTTGTTTCCAGCCCGTGAATTTGAGGATTAATTGAACCTTCTTTTTATGTTGCCATAAAATTTTATGCTGGCACCCATCATAATCCTTTATTTATATTTATTTAAATTCTTCAATATTTTGAATTATTAAATATATAGAAGTAGATTTTTAATATTAATAGTTAAATCTTCTATCTCATGTCGGTTTTAATCAAACTTTATCTATTAAAAAATTTATAAATAGTTAAAATCATTATGTATTTTCTCATCTTTTGCACCATCAACTTAATTTGACCAATTTATTTATTGGCCAGATAAATAGTTATATTTTTAATAATTTAATGATTAATAATTTGATGAATTTAATAGTTGGTCGCATAATTAATAGTATATTTTTATATGATCCTCTACATTACAAGTTTAATTTGGCCAATTAAAATAAATAGTTATTTATTTTATTTGCAAGTTTAATTCATGATCCGATTTAATTTGCTTTTCGGATCATGGTCAGGGCCGATTGCGATCGGAACCGTGGGGGTAGATGGGCCGATTTAGAACAACTGACTAATCCTAAGTCAAAGGGTAGAGTCGGGTCTTCATTTCGCACTATTACGGATATGAAAATAATGGTCAAAATCGGATTCAATTGTCAACTGCCGTTAAAACCTCATATTATTAACTTATAAATAGTTATTTATTTTATTTGCAAGTTTAATTCGGGATCCAATTTAATTTGCTTTTCGGATCATGGTCAGAGGGTCGATTGCGATTGGAACCATGGGGGTAGACATGCCGTTTTAGAACAACCGACTAATCCTAAGTCAAAGGGTAGAGTCGGGTCTTCATTTCGCACAATTACGGATATGAAAATAATGGTCAAAATCGGATTCAATTGTCAACTGCCGTTAAAACCACCTATTATTAACTTTTTACATGAAAAATCAAAGGATTCAATAGATTGGTCTGAATTTTTAAAAAATCCAACTTTGTACATTCAACTTATTTATTTATTATTTATATCTTAATTCTTAATGTAGGATATTTTAAGTTCATGTTCATTTTTATGGATAATCTTCAAAATATTATTCTTTTTGAAACCAATATGGGATAAAGGTATTTGCTATAAAAGGGATCTACCTCCATTCTCTTACAAAATCAGCTTGGGACAATATTTTTGAAAACTAAATATATTTGTGTCCCATATCAATTTTAGACGCTTTAGAACATGACACTGTGGTCTGGACGAAGCGGCCCTAGCGGTTAGTTGGCATTCCTAATCTTTTAGTTTTTTAAGGGAAAAAAAGGAGACGAGATGAGGTGGGGGAGAGAGGAGAGATAGATATATTTTATTTTATTTCTTTATTTAAGTCTCTCTTTTTTTCCTTTACCGTATTGATTTAAAAAAGAATAATAATTGAAGATTGTCTGTAAAAATAAAGATGACCTATGAATTCAACATAAATAAAAAATAAACAAAATATTGTACTTGGTTGTTTATTGTAACGAATTTTATCATAATATTAGATTATTTACATAATTTATAAATTCAAATAATTAGCAAATATTATTATATATACGAATTAAGAATGAGAACAAATAATACAATCACTTTTATTTAAATCTCGGTATATATAAATTATAAACGAGTTTAATAAATTATGCAATTTCAATTTTATTTCAAATTTAATTTTTTATCTTTTACTATTATTTTCTATAAAATCAGTATTATCGTCAATAGGTAAATTCTGGGTCAGAACTGTAAGGGTAGACGGGTTGATTGCGAAGTGGTGATTATACTTATTCTTTTTCTTTAATCTTATGTTGAACTCATAATGTAGAGTATTTAGAGTCACTTTTATTCTTATAGAAGATCTTGAAAATTAATTTGATTTTCTAAATCAATGTGGGACAATGAATATTTGCAATGAAAAAGATTCATCTCAATTTTCTTACAAAATTGACGTGAGACAATATCTTTGAGAGCCAAATATAAATCAATTCTAATTAAGCTTAGTAAATTGCATAACCGAATGATCGAAACGTTAACTTAATTAACAAATAATTAATTTTTTTCTATCACATATCACATTTTATTAAATATAATTCCTCATCGATTTTCGATGGGTTATACGCTAGTTCTAATAGTTGAGAGATAGTAAGATCTAATTGATGTAATAATATAAACTGCCTCTAATGAAAATTCAGGCAACATGAAAACCAATATACTAATTGAAAAATAGTATTTGAGAAGTTTTCCTATTACCAGGCACTCAATCTTCTTCGCTCAATCTCAAACGACAGATAGCAATCAGCACAGTATCTGCTTTGTCGTGAGCGATTATCCGATCTAGTAAATCCAAAACCAAACGATATCTAGTAACCAAACTGAAAAGATCGAAATTTGGTTAATAGATTTTTTAATTTAGTGGTCATTTCTCCTAGGATACGAACTATAATTCAATTTGATGTAAATTAAATGAGAATAACATAGTCTTTTGAAATTAAAACATAAATGTCTAATTTCTATACCAGTTCAATATTTACAAATCATCAATATGAGCACTACGTTTTTTTCTTTGAATAGCGTACTGTGATTCAGTTTCTATTTTTTCGTTTCCATTGCATATTCATAACAGTTTTCGTCTGCCCGGAAATATGCATTCTTTTTTGTTATTGAGAAAATTGCTATATAATGTGAATAAAATACTACACTACCAAACATGTGGGACCTTTACATTATACAAATGAGATTATTACACGCACATAGGGCTGCTAATATAGATTCAGGGTACTTGGGTAATCCGGTCCCGACTCGGAACCCGGCTGGTAACTGAGTACTCAATACTCAGAATTAACGGGTTTGGTACGGGTTGCGAATTTTTTATTTTCAATTTTTCGGGTACCGGATATACCTGTACCGTCCAGTTATGTGACGATCCGCGATCCGGTCTATGCGGATCCGTCCGAGCCGCCACGCAGTGGGTGAGGTGAAACCATATAATCATGATTCATAAATGATAACAAATAGTTATTTATTGAAAAGTCGAAATGACAAGTGTTTGGGATAATAAAGGAAAGGTGGGTAATTGTTCAAAATCGATACCCTAGCATAACATAACTGGGGTCGATGTATGAGGACACCGGCCCCGCACTGCGGAAGCGTTTCAAAAGATAATTATCTACAAGTAGATGATTAGGACATAAGAGGTAATATGAGTTGGTGGCATAAGCCTTATTGAAGACACAACAATGGTCATAAAGACCGACAGGACAAGTACTTGAAAACGAACAACGGACAATAGCGACATCGACATCCCCTTCCTTCGCCTCCACATTGATCAACCTGCATTAGGGAAAACAATGTAGGGGGCTGAGTACAAAAACACTCAGTGGATTCCGTGCCCCATTTTGATAACAATCTTTCAAAAGATATAGCATGCTTCATTCTTATGGAAGGGGGTTACTTTGGTAAAAATATCATTCACATAAGTTTTTAAAACAGTTAACGGTTCGAACCATATAACATCTCACATTCTTGGGTTACCACCCGGTTCAATTAGAGGGGAGCCACTCCCTCCAACCGAACCGTCATAACTTCATGTGTACACTACCTTGGCTTGTACGGAGCACAAGGCCGATCGTATTATAAAACTTTCAACATAGGTAAACCACAAGCAATTGAGCATAAAACATTTATCATGCATATCACACTTTGAAAGCATTGGGTTTAATAACCCTAAAGTTACCTCAGTGGGAGTTTGTAATCCCACAGTCTGAAAATAGAAACCCACCTTGGTTCAGATTTTCTTGACTAGTCCTTGGAATTAAAGAGTTGCTCGGTCCTACAAGAGTTGTCTTAAACACTTAGGTTCACGAGCATAAAGTTGTCTAAGGTCTTAGCATCCTAGGTCAAACTTATTCCCGAGTTATAACATGTATGTCATGCATGTTATGTCATGTTGGGAAATTTATTAAAGTTTTGATTGATTCCAAAACCAACTGACCCCAACCGAGTAGATGTTGTCAGATCCTAATGTTGGTAGTTATGCTCGCTGTTTGAGCATTGTTAAGATTTTATCTTTACAGGACTCCAGCTGAAGACGGCAACAAGGCTTCACTCGGATAGAACATTAGGTGTAAGAAAAACACCTGAGCGTTCAAGTTTCAGAACAACAGTTGAGCATTCAAAAGGGGAAGATGCAAAAGTCAACTAAGTATTCAAAGGGGGAAGATGCAAGAGAACATCAGTTGTAAGAAAGACAACTGAGCGTTCAAGAGATAGAACATCAGTTGTAAGGAAGACAGCTGAGCGTTCGAAGCCAACTGATCAGAGTCAGATACAAGAAAGACAACTGAGCGTTCAAGATGGAACATCAGTTGTAGGACTCAATCAGTTAGATCAACAACATGAAGTTCAAAGTCAGCTGAGAGTTCAACTGTTCCTACTCAGACAGAAGCATTCAGATAGAACATCAGCTGAAGACCAATCAGATGAAGATCAAACGACTCAACTGACTATCAAATGTTGGAGGTCAAAAGTTAAGATTTGAATTTCAAATAAGGAAGTAACGTGAAGGTTTGACTCTCTGTCATTACCTCATTTGGCCCAACACAAGGCTGTCTCAGATGGAAAGCAGAAGCACTCAGTTGGCAAATCCGAAAAGTCTGCAGAGATGAGAGACAAGCCATCACTTTCAAAGAACAGAGATCAACGGCTCCTCCAACGGCTAGTTGATTCTCTCCGCCTATAAATAGAGGCATTCATTCATTCACCAGGATAGAGAAGACTAACAAGACAGACAAGTGCGAGAAGAGATATACAAGCGAAAGAACGACTTTATTCTGCACTCAAGCAAAACTGCTGTCATCCTCTAAGAACATCACTAATTGAGAGTTCTAGAGTGTTAGATTTTGTCTTTGTGTTTTTCGATCCAACCTTGAGAACATCACTAGTTGAGAGTTCGTAGAGTGTTAGATTCTAGCTCACTTCTTGTTCGAGCTATTAGTTGGAAACCCACCTTTCACACATCCTCTCAAAAGGATTGTTAGGACCGTACTCTTCCCGTAATTGAGTAAATAGGTTGATAAGTACCCGTAAACTTATCTGTAAGGTTGATAAGTACCCGTAAACTTATCTTAACGGTTGCAAAGCCTGCGTAAGCTTTGTGGTTTTATCCAGAAGAACTTGGACTGAGTTGTGTGGACTCACAACTCTCCGTGGACGTAGGAGTTCTCTACGAACCACGTAAATCTTTGTGTGTTGTGTTTACTATTCAGTTAACTTATTGCATATTCAACTGACCGACTAACCAGCATACAAACTGCATCTTTCCATATCAACTGTCTTGGTTTTTGACCGACCATTGCATCTGAGCGTGAGTTTTATTTATTCGAGTTGTTATTTTCCATCACATTCCGCACAGCACCACTCTTCCAACTGAGCTTGCTTACTCGGTTGTGAATCCAGCTGAGTCTTATTACTCGGTTGTTGATTTTTCAAGAGTTGTTTTAAAAAGTTTTTATCTGGTGTATTCCCCCCCCCCCCATACACCAGAACTCGTATCGGGACCATCAAGTGGTATCAGAGCAGTGGTTCAAAAAACTGCTGACTCTGTTTCACGAGGTGTGAATTCGAGGTGTTTTCTTCAGTGGTCAACTGAACAGATCTCTTTATCACGCTAGTGCATATCTGCTTGCATTTTTCTTCTATTGTTGTGTGCAGATGGATGTTAAAGACAAGATCGTGGTCATGTTCTCGGTTGTGAACTATACATCCTGGAGAACTCGGATGAAGAAGATTCTACTGTCAAAGCATCATAGAATGCAACAAGTACTTACATCTGGACCGATCATCATCAGAGAAAAGGTCACTCGCACTCCTACAAATCCCAATGATGGGGATGCAACTGAGGAGTTAGTGGAGAAGAAGCCAGAAGACTTCACTTCAGAGGAAGCCAAAGTGAGCCAGTTGGATATCTGGGCTTAGAGCACTATCATGTCCACAGTTGGACAAGACTATCTCCCGTGGATAGAAGAGTGCAACACCGCCAAGGAGATGTGGGATATCTTGTCATCTCTGAGTGAAGGGAGTGATGAAACAAAGGAGAACAAGTTCTCACATGCCTGTCAAGACTTTGACAACTTCTGTCTGAGAACTGATGAAACCATTGATCAGTTAGAGCTCCGGTTCATGGACATCATCAGAAGGATCCAGTCCATCCGAAGAGGTACTTTGAGAGAAATCAACCTCAAAGTATTACAAGCTCTACCAGCTGAGTGGGATACCTTCACCAATATCCATGAGAGCCGAGCTGACCTTGGTGAGATGGGAATTGAAAGATTGTTCTCAATTCTGAAGGGAAATGAGTACAAGGTGAACCGACGAAGGTCAACTCAGTCCTCGGTTCAGACGAGTCGACATGAGGATGTTGGTTCAGCCACAAAGTCAGTAGCACTCCGAGCTGACTATTCAAAGCCGCGAACATCAAGGCCAACACGATCTGTGGACACAGCTACGAAGGAGCCAAGCAGAGAAGAGCTGCAACAGAATATAGCCGCCATGTCAAAGAAGCTAGCTGACATGGACACTCGGTTCGGAAAATATAAGAGGTTTCACAAATCTAACCGAACTCGAGATAACTCAAAGCCTGTGAACAACGGTTGCTTTGAATGCGGCAAGGAGGGACATTTCAAAGCTGATTGTCCAGACCTTTCTAAGAAAGAAAGAGAAGCGTTGAGGGCCAAGCAAACTGGAAAGAACAAGGCCATGGTTGCAGAAGAAGCAGCTGACGACATGGACATCTTTACCGACACTGAAGATGAGGATGAGCTGACTTCCACCAACAACGCTATCGGTCAGGATCAATGCCTCATGGCATTTGGAACCGACCAGGATGACGCTGAGGTACACTCTAGTCCTGCTAATTTAAATTCTTCCAATATTTCTAACATGCAGGAAACACTGGATGAAGAGTTGGAACCCTCCTGGAGTGACTTTCAAGAACTCAGTGAGAAACTGCATCAGCAATCGGTTGAGTTTAAGAGTCTTCAAGAACAGTTCGCCAAACTTGAAGAATCCTTAACCGAAAAGGACGATCTGATTAAGAGTCAAATTGAAGAGATTGATAATCTCAAAAGTCAACTGAATGCGGCCAACCGAACTAATGCTCCAATCGACGAGGAGTTGACGAAGCAGATCAAGGAGCAGCAAGATCAGTTGAACAAGCAAGAGGCTCAGATCGACCAGCTGATAAAGAAGTCAGACGCACAGACCGAGCATATAGCTGTTCTTCTCAAAGAGTTGCAAACTGAGAAGGACAACTTGATAAAGCTATATCAGTCATCCAAAATCATCGAGAATCTCATCAGTTACCAAAGACAGATGGATGACGTGTCTGGACTCGGTTACGACGTGGTCAAAGATACTGGAATTCCACCAGCAACCTTCATCAAGGCGGTGGATATCCAAACCTGACACAGTTGAGTCTGCAACTCCGTAAATTAATCCAACCTCCACTTCTCAGCAAGCTCAACCGTCCAAGGGAACCTCAACTGAGAAAGGAAAAAGAGCGGTGGATGGAGGACAGAGCATTCCATCGATTGGGACATCAACCGAGGGGGAATGTTCCAAGAGTCAGAAGAGGAATCAGAAGCGTCGGAGATACAATCGAAACCGAACTCAGAATCGACCTCTAAACCAACCTCAGAGCCAACATCAGAAAGAATGGAACCGACCGCAGAACCGACAAGGTTCCAACCATCTGAATCAACAACGGTTCCATCATCAGTTCAACCAAAGGTTCCAACCGAGTCAACCGATGAGGAACAGTTCGAACAGCTGGAGATATTCATGCCACAACATGAACCAACAACAGGGCATGAACAGCTATCGTCAACCATCAGGAAGATGGAATCAGACACAGCCACAAAGATTCCAACATGGCGTCCGACCTCATCGACAAAACCAATAGGATAAGAATCACCATCAAAACAGGGGGAAAGCCACTCCTCCTAAAGCTCACAATGGGAAAAATCCATCTCCTCCCAAGAAACAGAATATCACTACTAACAACAAGCCTAAGGATAACCGAGATGTTGTTCTAGTTGATGGAGAAGGAAAAGTGATCTGGAATGATAAATCTATCCGAGTATACAGGGAAAAACGACGCACAGTTCAAGGGGGAACTGGTTCTAACCCTCCAGGACCCAACTAAAATTGGGGACCTAAGCGAGTTTCTCTGTGCAGGAACAGGAGAAACAGCTGAGGAAGAATAAAGCTTCACGAACCATGTGGGTGATGGATAGTGAATGCTCGAAACACATGATAAATCTGAAGGATTTGCTTGGAAGTTTCGTGGAGAAAGAAGGACCATCAGTTACCTTTGGTGACAACTCAAAAGGTCACACCAAAGATTACAGTACCCTTGAAACCAATCATGTATCTATTTCTAATGTTTCATATGTTAATGGATTGAAGCATAACTTGCTCTCCATCAGCCAATTCTGTGATAATGGTTTCTCTGTCAAGTTTGATGCATAGGGTTGTAGGGTTAAAAATATCGGAACAAAGCAGGTCATATTGTTGGGAAATCGATCCCCAACCGGGAATGTCTACTATGCTGACTGGAATAGTAATCCTCCTGACACCTGTCTGTTATCAAAGAGCAGTTCAGATGTGACCTGACTGTGGTACAAAAGACTCAACCATCTGAACTTCAAGACTATGAACCGACTTGCCAGACAAGAACATGCAAAAGGCATACCAAACCGAGTGTTTTCAACAACACATATTTGCAGTGCATGTCAGCTGGGAAAGCTCGCTAGATCCTCCTTCCGGTTGAAAACAACTCCCTCAACCGACCGAATGTTACAGCTGATCCATATGGATCTCTTCGGGCCAGTTACACCAAAGAGCATGAATGGTAACGAGTATACCCTTGTTGTTACTGATGATTATTCTAGGTACACGTGGACCATTTTCATGCGTCACAAGAGTGAAACCCGAGATGAGCTACCCAAGTTGATGGATCGGATATCGAACCAACAAGAGATGAAAATCATTTCCATCTGATCAGACCGTGGAACCGAGTTCCTAAATGAAACCATCATCGAGTACTGCGAGAAGCACGGAATTACTCATCAAACATCAGCTGCGCGTACTCCGCAACAGAATGGAGTAGCTGAGCGAAGGAACCGAACACTGAAGGATGCAGCTACATCCATGTTGACAAGCTCAACTCTGCCAAAGAGATTTTGGGCTGAGGCAATCAACACAGCCTGCTACACCCAGAACCGGTCTCTTCTGACCAAGCGGTTGGGAAAGACACCATACGAGCTATGGAGACGCAGGAAGCCTGATATTTCATATTTTCGCGTTTTTGGTTCTAAGTGTTATATTCATAACAATGGGAAGACTCAGTTGAAAACTTTTGATGCCAAGGCTTCGAAAGGCATATTTCTCGGATATGCCGCTCGGATCAAGGCTTATAGAGTTTTCAACAAGAGTTCTCGTGTTGTGGAGATAACACCTCATGTTAGTTTTGATGAATCTACTTTTGAGTGCAGGGAACAGGCTAAAGGACAACAAGCTGATCCACATGTTCCACCAGCTCTCACCAGATCGCAGGCTCTAAGGGAAAAGAATCTTGCTGAACCATTGGTATGGGCAACCGAGGATAATGATCCTTACTCCTCTGAAGATGAATGCGAAGACCCCAGCTCATCTCAAGGGGGAACTTCAGCTGATGTCACTCCAACTGCATCAGCATCCGAAGCCCAACCGAGCTCAGTTCAAAATATTGTCAATGTTGAGGATCCAGACTCAACAACTGATCAATCACCAGTTCTGAAGATTCCAGCATCTTCCACAGCTCAGGATTCACCATCAGTTGAGATCCTGGAACAACCACTGTTGGAAGAAGAAGGAAGACGCAACAAGAGATGGTATGAAGATCATTCCACGGACAACATCATTGGAGATCCAACCGAAGGTGTGCGTACCAGGAGCAGAGTTGCAAATCCAGACTCAACTGAAGAAGATTCCAACACTTACACTCAATATGCTGAGGAGTTGGCAGTTCTTGAAGAGTTCGAACAAGCAGGAGATATTGCCATGATGTCTTGCTTCGTAGCTGATGTGCCAGAACCGAAGAATGTTGTGCAAGCTCTCAACTGTGTTCATTGGACAACAGCCATGTAAGAAGAACTGAACGAATTTCTACGCAACTGTGTATGGGAGTTGGTAGAAAGACCAAATGGTGTCAAAGTCATTGGATTAAAATGGATTTTCAAGAACAAGAGAGACGCCATTGGATTCATCGTGAGGAATAAGGCAAGATTGGTAGCTCAGGGATATTGCCAACAAGAAGGAATCGATTTCGAAGACTCCTTCGCGCCAGTTGCAAGGTTGGAAGCCATCCGGATATTTCTAGCCTATGCCGCATTTCACAAGTTCAAGGTTTATCAGATGGATGTGAAGTGTGCCTTCCTTAACGGTGATATTAAGGAAGATGTTTATGTTGAACAGCCTCCCGGTTTTGAGACTGGAGATGGAAGAGTGTACAAGTTGAAGAAAGTAATCTATGGATTGAAGCAAGCACCCAGGGCTTGGTATGACACTCTTTGTGGTTTTCTTCTGAACTCGGGGTTCAAACGAGGGTCAGTTGACAAAACACTGTTCACCATCAAAGTTGGAGAAGATATACTTGTTGTGCAAATCTATGTTGACGACATTATATTCGGTTCCAAGTCGGAGGAGCTGTGTGAGAAATTCTCAACTCTCATGAAGGAGAAATTCGAGATGTCGATGATGGGCGAGATGAATTATTTTCTTGGACTACAGGTGAAGCAGTCATCAAAAGGAATTTTTATTAATCAGTCCAAATATACAAAGGAGCTCATCACCAAGTTCGGTTTGCAGTCAAGTAAGACCACAAGGATCCCGATGAATACTAACTGGAAGATTGAACCTGGAACTGAGGGAAAGTTCGTGGATGTCAGTAAGTATAGAGGGATTATCGGTTCTTTGCTATATCTAACCGCCAGTCGGCCAGACATATCTTACGCGGTTAGAGTGTGTGCTCGGTTCCAAGTTCAACCGAGGGAAGTACACATGTTGGCAACAAAGAACATCATAAAGTATCTGAAGGGAACTGTTAATGTTGGGTTGTGGTATCCAACCGACGACAATATCCAACTGACCGGATACTCAGATGTAGATCTAGCCGGAGATCGGTTGGACAGGAAGTCCACATCCGGACACTGTCAGTTCATGGGAAGCAATGGCTGTCGGTAGCTGTTGCATGCAAGTGTTGTGGCTCAAGTAACAGCTGAGAGATTATGAAGTTGCAACTGGACAGGTTCCCATTCATTGTGATAGCTCAAGTGCCATTGCTATCTCTTTGAATCCTATTCACCATTCTCGGACAAAGCACATTGACATCCGACATCATTTTATCCGAGATCATATTGAGAAGGACGTATCCATGGAGAAAATTCCAACTGAGATTCAGAGAGCAGATATCTTCACCAAACCTCTAGCCGAAGCGCGGTTCAAGATGTTATGTGATCTACTTGGATTGTTGGATCCATCAGATGAGGAACCAGCTGAGGTGAAGAGATAGATATCCATCTGAGGGGGAAGCTCAGATGAAGGGGGAATCTCAGATGCAAATCGCCAACCGAAGACATCGGATGCGGATCGCCAACCAAAGACATCAAACGTCAGCTGAACAGACGAACTCGAGTCAGCTGATGGTATGCTGCAACATTGGATCAGACGTCAGTTGAATAGACGAACTCGAGTCAGCTGATGGTATGCCGCAATATTGGAACTCAGCTGATTCCGACATCAGCTGGCAGGTAACATTTATGGCTGAAGGTGTTGTGATCTTAAATGAGAATGTTTGAAATAAATTCAAACATCCCTGAGCATGTCAGTTACATTAAAATAGCCATCATACCGCATTTAATGTAAAGTACGGCTGAACATCAATAGCCTACTTTATAGTGCGACTAGGCTGACATGAATAACAATTCACCTTCTCACGCGCTGGTTGGAACTCGGATCGTGACGTCAAGTCAAAGCTAGTCAACAGTCGCGAGATCTCAGCCGTTGATGGATTCACGCCATTCAACCCTAGCCGTCGATTTCAACCGAGCTAAAAACCTATAAAAGGCGGAAAATCAGGAAGTGATCTCTTACCTTCTACATTTGTGATTATCTGCAGTAACTGTTCATCATTTTCAGATTCTGTCTAACCATTTACTGCAAGTTTTTCTTTCCTTCTTATATATATCTTCTCAGACTGATTAAATGGCACCTAAAGCTTCTCAAGAAAGGAAAATGGCTTCTTCAGGACCTTCTCTTGTCCCTACATCTTACGACGAGTCCTTTGATATGCTGCTCTCCAAGATCCACTTTGAGCAGATTCTATCAGAGGATGAACTGGATTCGCCGGTGCTATCTCCCCTCGCCAAACTACTCAGGGAGAACGGGCTTCTAAATTGGGCGAAGCTCTTCCCCAGCTACCTTCTCAGGCGACAGGTCGGGGAGTTTTACCTGAATATGCAATCGCCCATCGATAGCAGGGATGGAGTAGTTACAGAAGTATCCTGTCGACAACGGGACGTTCCGGCCAGAACCATCCGCAGGGTCACCGTCCCCATTCCAATTTCTGATATTCTTCGTCAAATCATTCCTCCAAATCATTCAGCCACAGACACCATTGAGAATATAATCGACACGTAAGCCGATGAGTTTCTGGAAAGTGCTCTGATCATTCCAGAAAAACTGAGGAGCAATATGCAGAGGACCAAGTTGAAGCCGGAGCATCGACTTTTGTTCGATGTTGTCTCCAAGGTTGTGTTCGGTTACAGCGGTGCTTTCGGCGACATCAGCCGACTGAAGCTCAAGCAATTGATTGCTTTGGAGCACAAACACAAACACAACGTCGACTGGTTCAAGTATTTTGAACACCAGCTGACTGTGGAGAGGTAGAAGATCTCCGAGACCACAACCGAATCCGGGGAAAGGTTGTTGAGTGTCAAGGGGACTCTCAACTTCGGTAGCAAAATTTCTGCTCTGATCCTGTTCGCAACCAAGGGTCAGAACATGGTTTGGAAAGACTGCGAGGAGACCCCAGTGAAGAAGCTGATGTTGTTCCCAACAGCAAAGAAAGCTCAGGATGTGGTTAGGAGTGTTTATACTCCTAAGGAGAAGAAGGATGTTGTGAAGACAACTGAAGAAAGGGATACAACTGAGGAGATGCCACCAGCTGTCAGCCGTCCCTCAAAATCGAAAACTGCTCGCCGACAAAGAGATGAGTCGGAGAAGGAGAAAGCTGAAGAGCCAGCCAAGAAGAAGCTGAGGGTGAGGATCAAGAAGACAGTTGCAGTACCAGCTGAGGAGGTTCCAGCTGAGGAGCCAGCTGAGGATGTGCCAGCTGAGGATGCACCAGCTGAGGATGAGGTACCAGCTATGGAGGCACCAACTGAGACGGCACCAGCTGAGGAGCCATCCGAGTCGAGCCACTCAGCTGAGGCAACTGCCTTCGAGATCGTTCCTCGCACTGCAGGAACTGATGAGGCTGAAGGGATGGAAACGGATCTGACCTCGGATGCTTCTTCCTCCTCTGAGGAAACTGAAGACATTCCAACCCCCCCCCACGGCAGGAGCTGATGCCGTACCGCCCAAAGAGCCTCTCGCTCTCACAACCGACTCACAGCCAGAAATTCCGAGCTCATCGCTCAATGCCAACATTGAGACCATTTCTTCGGCCAATGTTGATGAACCTGTTGATACCCCACTCCCCATAAAGTCCGAAATTCCGAGCTCCAGCTCGATGCCAATGTTGAGACCGCCTCTTTGGCCAACATTGATAAAACTTTTGAACCGATTCCATACGAGAATCTATCTCCCTCCCCAATCGATGACGAAGCTGATCGTCAGGCCGTCGTGATGGAGCATGAAGGCAAGGTGGCCTATTGCTTCCAGAAGCTGATCGGGATGTTACCTGAAGCGCGCGACATGCCGATTTTTGCTACGCTTAGGACCGAGCTGCTGTACCAGTTCAACCTCATCTTCAGTCACTGGTATGTGAAGGAAGATACCATAAGTGTACATAGCTGGAACCAGCTGAAGGCGGACGAGTCACGCATCAGAGATTACTTCAACTACACCAATCTGGAGGTCGCCTACAACAATAAGGTTGCGCTGCTGACGCGTTGTCTGGACCTCAGCAAGGCGGAAGGCACAGACACGAGGGAAAAGGCTGAACAGGATTGCATCAATTTCCTGGACAACATGCTTACAAAATCTGTTGATTTTATTGTTGATCTTGACGCAGCCGCCGCAGCCGCCAAGAAGGAAGAAGAAGAGCTTCAACTGTACCTGGCCAACTGTCAAGCCATGGTTATAGTTGACCAGCTAGCTCTAATTGAACAACAAGCTCCAGCTGATCAGCCAGCACCCTCAACTGAAGAAATTTGTGAGCTGATAGCTGAGAGGATAAACCAACTGAGGACGAAGATGCTTGCCAACTTCCAGCACAACAAAGAAGATCAGCTGAGGATGTTGGAAGCACAGGAGGAGAAGAACAAGTAGCTGCTGGAGGAGAATATTTCGCTGAAGATAAAGCTGGACGAATTCTCAACCTCCACCAGCCAAGACATTTCTGATCTAAAGTCAACTGTTCTGGGGATCAAGTCCGATCTAAATGTCTTCAAATCCATTTCTGATTCCAACCTCGCCAAATCCCAACAGACTCAAGACCAAGAATGGGAGTCTCGGTTCGAGTCACGATGGGCTGAGTTCGTTGCTTTTCAGACCAAGGTCAATGAAACATTCGCCGGATTGAGAAAACCCGAACAAGAGCGCCATGACTCTGAACTGGCGAAGAAGGTTGGAGTAGAGTGCGCGGTCGATGAACTCTTCAACCGCATCCAACAAGCCGAACAACAACTCACCTCTCTGGATGGATCAGTAGCAAGCCTTGTTGCTGATGCCAAAAAGAGGGAAGATAAAAAGGGGAAGAGGAGTTGCAGGGGAAAGTTGAGATGCAGGGGGAAGATGAGACCCAGGCTGAGGAAGAGATTCCAGCTGCAAAATCTCAGCCGAAGAGGAAGACAGTCCAGAAGAAGAAGTCCGCTCCCAAGCCAACCGACGTCGGCGGAGCTGAAATGGCTAAGGACTTGGAGCAAGCCGAGAAGTATGGAGTTTCCTACAACTCCACAGCCGAGATCACAGCCGAGCTTGATTCGGAACTCGACGGTATCACAACCGAAGAGTGTATTGCTGCTGCCAAGACTATGGATGTTGCAGAGAAGGATTACATGAAACCCAACTGGATCAAGAAATTTGCAGCCAGCCAGGCTAAAAGAGTCAACCAGCTCGAGGAAGAGCTTGACAAAGTGACCAAGAACCTGGACCGGAACATCGCCTTCCGCAGCCGTCGCCGAATAGATAAACATCAGGTTAAGGCTGAAGCTCGGCTGAAACAACAGAGGCTGCCAGGGAAGGTTAAGGTCCAAAGTCGGTTCAGACACGTAGATAAGTGGATGCCAGTTGAGTGGAACGAGGACTGGGAATCGTTCAAGCAGGAATTTGTGAACGATTTTTATTATAGGAAGGTATTCTCAACTGACGATCCGAGGAGAGCGTTCAAGGAAGCGCTGACCGAGCTGCACACTGGGGACCCGGGCATGTTCAGCCAGTTCAGGCGAGCCATGATAGATGCAAAACTGGACATGAACACAGTTCCGGTCCCTCAGAAAGTCACAGATCAGCCTCCCTTCCTCCCAGACTCTCGAAACCCCAACCGAACGAAGATAGCAGCTGAGGCAAGACAAGTTTGCCGAGAGCACGAGGTTGACATTTCGAAGGAGTCAGAAGCAAAAAGGAAAATTTTTGTTAGAATGTTTAGCAAGTATGGGCTTAAGTTTTAGCTCAGTTAGTTTTTGAGCAACTGATGTAATTTTTGATTTTGTGCTTATCTTGTAACCATCAGTTGTAATGAAAACTTTCTTCAGTTATACGATTCAACTTGATGTACAATATCTCGTTGTCCAAGCTCTGAATCGCAAAGTTATTTCAATACCATGTTATAACTGTGCTAACCCTTTGATGTTTTAATCTTATAGATTGTCTAGAATTTCAGCTGAGATTTTGGATAGGTCAGTAGGATTTAGATCAATTTGATCTGTAAGGATTTTATAAGGGTTTTGGCATCATCAAAAAGGGGGAAATTGTTGAGAAATTTATTAAAGTTTTGATTGATTCCAAAACCAACTGACCCCAACCGAGTAGATGTTGCCAGATCCTAATGTTAGTAGTTAGGCTCGCTGTTTGAGCATTGTTAAAATTTTATCTTTATAGGATTCCAGCTGAAGACGGCAATAAGGCTTCACTCGGATAGAACATCAGGTGTAAGAAAAACACATGAGCATTCAAGTTTCAGAACAACAGTTGAGCATTCAAAAGGGGAAGATGCAAAAGTCAACTAAGTATTCAAAGGGGGAAGATGTAAGAGAACATCAGTTGTAAGAAAGACAACTGAGCGTTCAAGAGATAGAACATCAGTTGTAAGGAAGACAACTGAGCGTTCGAAGCCAACTGATCAGAGTCAGATACAAGAAAGACAACTGGGCGTTCAAGATGGAACATCAGTTGTAGGACTCAATCAGTTAGATCAACAGCATGAAGTTCAAAGTCAGCTGAGAGTTCAACTGTTCCTACTCAGACAGAAGTATTCAGATAGAACATCAGCTGAAGACCAATCAGATGAAGATCAAACGACTCAACCGACTATCAAATGTTGGAGGTCAAAGGTTAAGATTTGAATTTCAAATAAGGAAGTCACGTGAAGGAACTCTCTGTCATTACCTCATTTGGCCCAACACAAGGCTATCTCAGATGGAAAGCAGAAGCACTCAGTTGGCAAATCCGGAAAGTCTGCAGAGATGAGAGACAAGCCATCGCTTTCAAAGAATAGAGATCAACGGCTCCTCCAACGGCTAGTTGATTCTCTCCGCCTATAAATAGAGGCCTTCATTCATTCACCAAGATAGAGAAGACTAACGAGACAGACAAGTGCGAGAAGAGATATACGAGCGAAAGAACGACTTCTATTATTTGTTTTGTGGTGAAGCTGGGTAAGCTACATAGAATCTCGCCGGTAGTTCTTCAATAGATTGGCTTACAATGTCTTTCAAGTGTGCTTAAAAGGCACTCAAGCAAAACTGCTGTCATCCTCTAAGAACATCACTAATTGAAAGTTCTAGAGTGTTAGATTCTGTCTTTGTGTTTTTCGATCCAACCTATAGAACATCACTAGTTGAGAGTTCGTAGAGTGTTAGATCCTAGCTCACTTCTTGTTCGAGCTATTAGTTGGAAACCCACCTTTCGCACATCCTCTCAAAAGGATTGTTAGGACCCTACTCTTCCCGTAATTGAGTAGATAGGTTGATAAGTACCCGTAAACTTATCTGTAAGGTTGATAAGTACCCGTAAACTTATCTTAACGGTTGCAAAGCCCGCGTAAGCTTTGTGGTTTTGTCAAGAAGAACTTGGACTGAGTTTTGTGGACTCACAACCCACCGTGGACGTAGGAGTTCACTCCGAACCACGTAAATCTTTGTGTGTTGTGTTTACTATTCAGTTAACTTATTGCATATTCAACTGACCGACTAACCAGCATACAAACTGCATCTTTCCATATCAACCGTCTTGGTTTTTGACCGACCATTGCATCTGAGCGTGAGTTTTATTTATTCGAGTTGTTATTTTCCACCACATTCCGCACAGCACCACTCTTCCAACTGAGCTTGCTTACTCGGTTGTGAATCCAGCTGAGTCTTATTACTCGGTTGTTGATTTTTCAAGAGTTGTTTTAAAAAGTTTTTATCTGGTGTATTCCCCCTCCATACACCAGAACTCGTATCGGGACTATCATGTCATATGAGTCACCTAAATGTCTTATGCATACTATATGCTTTACATCGTATCCTACCATATGCATGCGTTCTTAAGTAATCACATATCTCATGTCATAAGATCGTACTTTAAGACATGTAATACATCCATACTTGACTATTGAATATATAACAATTATTTAATTGAATTAGATCATTTTAATTGATTAATTAAGAATCAATTAATTACTTAAGGACATATAATTAATTAATAAAGAATTAATTAATTATTAAAGACATATAATTAATTAATAAAGAATTAATTAATTATAAAAAGGATATAATAAATTATTAAAGACATATGATTAATAAATAAATAAATAAATAAGGCATTAGTTAATTGATAATTAATTAATTATGAAAGAATTTTAATTAACTAATTAAGTTTCAATTAATAAATTATTAAATAATTAATTATTTAATTAATTATTAATAATAAATAATGAACAATTAATAATAAAATAATAATAAATATTAATCATATAATAATACAATTATCAACCATATAATATAAATTGGACTTAACATTAAATCTCAAATAGATATGGACTAAAGGTCCATATTACACATAAATAAGTCATATTGGACTATTATGATTAATTAATCCAATACAAGATTAAGTCCAATCACATAAGCCCAAACATTTTATTATCATACAAGTATAATAAATACATGAATGAGCCCAACCTATCAATTATTAGCCCCACTCGGATTTAAATTAAAAGTCCAAATCTTTTTTATTCCAAGCTCAACTGAAATTAATTAAGTGTCCATACCAAAGCCCAAATTCGAAATTTCTATCCTTAACAGCAGTGTACCCATACACGATTTTATTAAAATAGTTAGACACTTCCTATGGAATTAAAATTTTATCTGAACAAAATAAACATCTTAAACTTCATTTTAAAAATACTAACATCGAACTATCACACACATAAGCTTCTCAACTTAATCCATACTTTATGATAAAATCTGGAGTTCTTAAATTTGGACTGCACAAGGGCCTATAAGATTAATTCACCTAGGCTTGAGTTCTTAATTAAATTATGATTTTCTTATCATTCCAGAAACCTCAATAAGTCTATTTTCATATAAAAAAAGCCATTCATCCAAATTATTTATATTAAAGATTTCACAACCGATTTCCCAAGATCTATACAAAAGCTGAGATTTGTCACTGAATTTTCTAATAAAATCTTTTGAGGGTTCTTATCTTCATAAGAAAATTATGATATTAAAATCATAAATACTAGAGGACTTCTAGATTCATAATCCATTAGCAAGACACTGATTTCATACCTTCAAATATCCTAAATAAATCGGTTCTTACAAGGTGGCAGATTAACTAATGAAGTTTTTCAAGCATACTCCTAACATCTCTATCTTTAAATTATTATGAGTACTTTTAGCACATTCAAAAGCTCATAAAATTCTCATCAAGATCATAACTACACATAGCCTATCATTTACACACATGCAACACACCAAGAAGAATCTCAAACCTTAAGCACAAACATCACACCTTTCATACTCATTATCATACTTTAAGAACTTGACAGCACATAGTGATTTATTGTAAACTCCATATAAAATAGAGTTTTCATTCTATAATAATGAGTCTTATCATTATAAAATTTAAAAGAAGCCTAGAATAAAATACAACAAGCCATGTTATCAATTTATTAGTCTTTTTCAAGATATTAACAAGTGTTTCACACTTGGTCAGTTTTTTGACAGATTCGAGCAAGTTACAAACTCAAATGTTTTGACACCTTTATACTTGAAATCAAGGGCTAATTTTCACATAAATTTTAGCCAACATACCAGACTTTCATTTGAAAGTAATTTCACACATTTTCATGAAGTAGATTGAGAGTTATGGGTCGTTTATTAACACATATGTGCAGCCATACGAACTGCCAAACATCTTCTTCATGCATACACATTCATAACCTAGATTCTAACACATAGAACACCCTCATATCCCATATAAACGTGATTAGCATCATTTTAACTAGATTTACAGTCCTTATAACTTGTTCATTACTAACCTAACATGTTCATAAAAGAAAGAAAAGCATAAGAACTAGATGAAGATTTATACCTAGCTTCCTTCTCCTCCTTCTCTCTCACGTTTCCTCCTCTCCCAACCTACTTCTCAACTCTTGGTCCTCTTCCTCACGAGATTCCGGTCACCTCCTCTCCTCCGGTGGTGGCCGGCGGCGGTGGTTATGGGTGGTGGTAGATGAATAAGGGGTTAGGATTTGAGGAGAGATGATTTGCAGATGGTGAAGAATTAATTTTATCTGCAGACTTAACGTGAATGAGGGGGAGAGAATCTGTAGGCAAGTAGGGATATTATTACTCCTAATGTTATTTGATTGAGAATTACACGAGGTGATCTGAGAGAATGAAAAAGGGATAATAATTGTGTTAGGGATAAAAATCTAAGCAAAATCTATTTCTTTCTCTCTCCCCACATCCGTTTCTTTTCTTTTCTTTTTTCTTTTTTTAGTGCTAGTTACTAATCAATCTCTTAATTAAAGAAATAAAAAAAAACTCTAATTAAACACACCCACACACACCTACATGGCACACACACGCATCCTTACATATATAATATACATTATTATATTTTATAATTTTCTTTTATATAGTATATCAATTTTTGTTCCGTAATATGATATTTATTAGTCGGATCAAAGTTTTGATCGAGCATACGAATAGAATTAATTATTTCGGTCTTAACGAGATCAATATCCATATTATTCTATAAATTAATTCTTTTACAAAATCAAATAAACAAACGCTTCATAATTATATTATATATATATATATAAAATTTATCTTTTGATTAATTATTTTTAATTAATCACATTATTGCATAGGCAATAATAATATCGACATATTTCACTCGAATAATAAAATATGCATGCTCGTGCTATGCAATGCATATGACGTCTAAAATTTTTTTATGATTTAGGCGTATAAAATTTGTCGGGAATAAGTGATCGTTCTATTATCCGATTAATTCTAATTAAATTTTATATACTTAAAACGAAATTTTTAGGCTCGAATTTTTGGCTTTCTACATCCTTCCCTCCTTAAAATAATTTCATCCTCGAAATTATGTACCTTTAACGGGTAAGTCGGGGTAGAGTTCTTTCATCTTGGATTCTAGTTCCCACGTAGCTTCTTCTTGTCCGTGACGCATCCACTGGACCATGACTAATGGGATTTGCTTATTTCTAAGCACTTGCACTTTCCTATCGATGATACATTGGGGTCCATCTTCATATCTTAAATCTGGGTTAAGGTCGAGGTCGTCGTATCGGATAATGTGCTTTGGATCATATACGTATTTTCTCAGTTGAGAAACATGGAAAACATCGTGTATATTTTCTAGACTTGGAGGTAAGGCAAGTTTATAAGCGACTTCCCCTATCCTTTCCAGAATTTCGAAGGGTCCTAAGAATCTAGGACGCAATTTACCCCTCTTGCTAAAATGAACTACGCCTTTAGTAGGTGATACTTTAAGAAAAACCTTGTCTCCAACCTGAAAACTTAGTTCAGTTTGGCGATCGTCTGCGTATGACTTCTGTCGATCCTGGGCTTCCTTGATCCTCACACAAATTTTTTCAATAATCTCGATCATCTCTTGGACTAATTCCGATCCTAACATCTTTCTTTCACCAATCTCGTCCTAATGAAGAGGTGATCTACATTTCCTACCATAAAGAGCTTCATATGGCGCAATTCCTATGGTTGCTTGGTAACTGTTATTGTAGGCAAACTCGACTAGTGGTAGATACATCTCCCATTGTCCTCCTTGATCGAGGGTTACAGTTCGTAGCATGTCTTCCAAGGTTTGGATAGTTCTTTCGGACTGTCCGTCAGTCTGGGGGTGATAAGCAGTGCTAAAACGCAAGCGCGTTCCCATGGCATTTTGCAGACTTGTCCAAAATTTTGACGTGAACCTTGTATCTCTATCAGAAATGATCATGTTCGGCACGCCATGCAGTCGTACTATCTCCTTAACATACAGTCTAGCTAAACGATCTAAGTTCCATGTCATTTGCACTGGCAAGAAGTGTGCAGATTTGGTTAAGGTATCAACTACGACCCAAATCGCGGTGTTTCCATGATTTGATCGAGGTAAGCCTACTACAAAGTCCATCGTGACGCGTTCCCATTTTCATTCTGGTATCTCTAATGGTTGAAGAGTCCCATAAGGTCGTTGGTGTAACGCTTTGACTTGTTGGCAAGCTAAGCATCTCTTAACATATGCAGCTATATCTCTCTTCATGCCTTCCCACCAGAAGTTCTGTTTCAGATCTCGATACATTTTGGTACCGCCGGGGTGGGCAGTATAAAGTGTATCGTGAGCTTCACTCATGATTTCTTGTCTTAAGCCAACATCATCGGGTACACATAATCTTCCTTTGAATGTTAGGGCATTGTCCGGTGCTTCCTTATATTCAGACTTGTCATCGGTTCTTGCCTTCAAGCGCATTTTCTCAAGGAATTCGCATTGATGTTGACTGTTAATGATTCGATCACGAAGGTCAGGTTTTGCCATAACAGCGGCTATACGGCTTTGGGTTGTCTCAGGAGGGCAAATCTTCTCTATTCTCAATTGCTCTAAATTTCTCATGAGTTCTTTTTCTTCGGTCAACAATGATCCTAGCTTCGATCGAGGTTTTCGACTTAAGGCATCGGCAACAACGTTGGCCTTTCCAGGGTGATAACTAATCGTGATGTCGTATTCCTTGACTAGCTCAAGCCATCTTCTTTGTCTCATGTTAAGTTCCTTTTGCTCGAAGAAATATTTCAAACTTTTGTGGTCAGTGAATATCTCGTACTTGGCTCCATAGAGGTGGTGTCTCTATATTTTCAATGCGTGTACAAGTGCTGCTAGCTCTAAATCATGTGTTGAGTAGTTCACCTCATGCGGTCTTAATTGACGTGATGCATACGCCACTACCCTTCGTCCTTGCATTAGGACGCATCCTAAGCCCAATTTTGACGCATCCGTGTACACGATGTACCCTTCATTTCCTTCTGGTATGGTGAGAACTGGCGCTGTCGTTAACTTCTTCTTCAACTCTTTGAAACTGGCCTCACATTCAGGAGTCCATTTGAAAGCGGTATCTTTCTTCAGTAGTTGCGTCATTGGTTTTGCTATCTTAGAAAAGCCTTCGATAAATTGCCTATAGTATCCAGCCATTCCTAAAAAGCTACGGACTTCTGTTACAGTAGTTGGAGTTTTCCAATTGTTCACAGCTTCGACTTTTGTAGAGTAGACATTCAATCCCTCGACTGAAATCACATGGCCTAAGAAGATTACTTGGTCAAGCCAAAATTCACACTTGCTAAACTTGGCATAGAGTCGTTCTGATCTTAAAGTTTCCATCATTATTCTTAAGTGTTCTTCATGTTGCTTGTTATCCTTCGAATAGATGAGTATGTCATCTATGAACACTAACACGAAATTGTCCAAGTATGGGTGAAACACTCGATTCATCAAATCCATGAATATGGCTGACGCGTTGGTTAGACCAAACGGCATCACTACAAACTCATAGTGACCGTATCTGGTTCGAAAAGCTGTCTTTGGAATATCCTCTTCTCTGATCTTCAACTGATGATATCCAGATCTCAGATCTATCTTTGAAAAGACAGATGCTCCCTTGAGTTGATCGAATAAATCATCAATTCTTGGCAACGGGTATTATTCTTGATAGTCAAGTTGTTCAATTCCCTGTAATCGATAAACATACGAAGTGATCCATCCTTCTTTTTGACGAAGAGAACTGGTGCTCCCCAAGGCGAAGCACTGGGTCTAATGAATCCAAGATTCAACAATTCTTGTAGTTGCACTTTTAGCTCTTGAAGTTCCTTTGGTACCATCCGGTACGGTGCTTTGGATATTGGTGCTGCTCCTGGTTCGAGGTCTATTGTGAATTCCACTTGTCTGTTAGGCGGTAGACCGAGTAAGTCTTCTGGAAATACATCGGGGTATTCATTCACTATCGTCACTTTCTCGATTTTTGTCTTAACTTCTATGTCGCCTTCTAAACTAACCAAGAAAGCTTGACAGTTTCCTTTCCTCAACATCTGGACTGCTTTCATGGCAGAAATTATCAGTATTTGACGTCCAGCTCCGACTCTTGCTCCATAGAATCTTGTCTTTTCATTTCCGGAAGGTTGAAAGGAAATTTCTCGGTCTTGACAGTGAATCGTTGCACTATTGGCTGAAAGCCAATCCATTCCCAATATGATATCGAAATCAATCATATCTACGACGTGGAAATTTGCCTTGTGGAGTGATCCTTCTAAGTCTAACTCTATGTTCAAGCACTTATCCTTAGATCTCATAGTTTCTCCTGTCGGAAGTAATACTTCTAAGGTTTTACTAGAGCTTATTGGGGTTAGACCTAATTTGTGGCATGCTTCCAAAGATATGAAAGAATGTGATGCTCCAGTATCAAATAAGGCTAAAATTGGTTTTCTAGCAACGTTGATCATACCTGCCAGATTTCTTTGCTTCTGTGCTGCTTCTTGTTGGTTTATGGCATAAGCTCTAGCTACTTGAGGCTGTTTCCCTTTCTGATTGCCTCCCTGATTCTGATTCGGTCTAGGAGGGTTTGGTGGAACTTGCCTTAGTGGCATGGGTGAAAGATTCTTAGGACAATTCCTCGTGAAGTGTCCCAGCTGTCCACACTCGAAGCATAGATTGGTTCCTAATTTTCATTGTCCAGAGTGTTGTTTCTTACATCGAGGGCAAGGTTGTTTTTGCGGTGGAGGTAATGCTTTGAATCTAGGTTGAGATTTTGACTGGGCATGCTGGTTTGGTCCTTTCCACGACCTTTTTCCCTTGGGGTTGTGCTGATTATGACCACACTGGTTGAAATTCATGTTGTCCCATTTCCTCTTGTGCTTTTGAGTAGAGTGAGCAACTTTCTTCTCTTCCTTGGGCAGGACTGCCTCCATATTGAGTGCTCGACTGAGCATTTCGGAGTAAGTAAGGTGTCCATGACTAGCCAGAGGTAGTCTAATCTCCGCTCTCAATCCTTGACGAAATCTGAACGCCCTCTTTTCCTCAGTACTTACCAGATGTTGAGCATAACGTGACAGCTGGTTGAATAGTCGATCATATTCAGTCACAGTCTTTGTTCCTTGTTTCAAGTTCCAGAATTCGTTCTCCTTTTGATGACAGTAGGTTTCAGGAATAAATTTCTCGAAGAATTTCTCTTTAAACTGGGTCCAAGTCAGACCCCTCAAGGCTTCGGGAGTCATAACATTCTTCTCGGCTTCCCACCAGTGGTCAGCTTCATCAGTCAACTGAAAAATGGCACAGATTGCCCGTTCATTAGGGTTAAGCTCTATGAAATCGAATATCCTTTCTAGGCTACGCGCCCACTTTTCAGCTTCCGGGGGTTCAACGAGTCCTCCGAACGTTGGTGGATTTTGCTTCCTAAAACGAGTCTCGACACGTTGCTCAAGAGGTAAAGGTGGCACATGTTCTTCGTGATCTGATTCCTCATTTTCAGGACCGGGGTTTGCCCGTCTACGACCTTGACCACGGCCACGACCACGGCCTTGGCCTCGTCCTCGTCCTCGACCTCTTCGTCCTTGGCCTTGGTCCTGTTCTTGCTCGAATTCTTCTTCTTGCTCGTGATCATCCTCAAACCTTTCTTTATGTTGTTCAGCCATTGTGAAATGGTTTATATAGTTATAAAAACGAAAATCCGACTCTTGATTTGTTTGAGGTATGCGCACTTAAAAGAGGAAAACTCGAGATTAAACTATTAGTTGTACGCCTCTCATTATTGCCTTATCATTCTATTTCATGGTCGAATGACTATCATATCTTATTTTGGCTTGTCTATCAGGACTCGTCATTGTTACAATAAGATAAAAACTTTTTCGGCCATAATGTATCGTGGATTGTCTTGTTCGTTCATTTCAAGATCATATCATCATATCATATAACATTATAGCATTTCATTTCATATAACATCATAACATTTCACTTCATGTCGATCATATCATATCACATCATAACATAACATTGCAAAAAGCTTTTCATAACATGTCATATCATAGCATATCATAAGTTTGCCCAAACAAAGGCCCATCATGAAAATTTGCCTCATACAAGAGGTCTCATGTCAACAAAAATGCCTCAAACCAAGGACTTATGAAAACAACATAACCTTAAAAGGTCTCATAAACATGTCAAAATGTGCCACCATAACAACAAAAGATGGACTCATGAAGGAAACATAAAAGTGCAACAACATCATCATATCAAAACATGAAATAGTACAATAATAACAACAAACATATCGACTCTCGCTCTCTAACTCTCGTCCTCATCGTCGTCCTCCATTGGCTCCTCCTCCTCTGGGTCTTCCTCCTCCGGGTCCTCGTCAGGGTCCTCCTCGGGATCGTCCTCGTTTGTGAATGAACCTCCGGACGGGTTAGTCTCGAGGCCTTGTCTAGCTCTCTCAATCAACCGGTCGAGATCCCTAAGTAACTTTTTCTCCGGCTCCTCCTTCCTTTGAATTTTCTTCTTCACGATGTACTTTGAATACCACATGCTAGGTCCTCGTAAGCAACTGCTAGTCTTACGGGCATGGGAGTCGGGTAGAGGTGGCTGCTGGGGACAAGGTGGAGAAGTAGGTGCAGCTAAAGGTACATTAGGAGTGTAAGTAGGTGAAGGTGGCAAGGAGCTCGGGGTGTAAGTAGGGGACTCTGGTGTGTAGGAGGGTGAAAGTGGTGTGAACTGGGGTGGGTGAGAGGGACCAGCCTCTCTGTCGTGTCGCCCTTTGGCGGTAGTGTGGTCACTGAAGTAGAGGTAGTCTGAGTCGGTGTCCGAGTCAACGGTTAAGTCGACAAAAGGCCTTTTCGTCCCGGAGTGAGGCGGGACTGCACTAGGTGCATGAGGAACAAAAGTAGATCCATCCCTCACCGGGGAATGGATCCTAAGAGGTGGAAGTGGGTGTTGAGGTTGCACATGAAAATCAGCTGGGAAGATTTGAGGGATATAACCTGGGGGTGGTTGAGGTATCGGGTCGTACGGGCCTGGGGCAGGTGGTCCTACCAGGTCTTGAATCCAGCGAATTAGGATCAGCAGGGATAGGTCATTTAGGCTTGCCATTGGCCGACATTGAAGGCTCTTCATCTTCATCAATTTTAACTCTTGTCTTGCCCAAACGTCCCAATTCAAGGGCAATCAATAGACCATGATTCTACAGGTTTCGTAATTTGTCCAACGACCTCCTCCAACTAGGCGACTCTCTTCCAAGAAACGGGTCACGAACTGTCCCACTGACTCATCCGGGTACCTCCGGATAGCATGAAAACGCTGCAAAAGCTCATCGTAGGTTGGTCCGGGATATCCTGCCATCTACAAGGACAAAATAAAAAGAGTGGTTCTATTAGTACATATCTTACAGTGAAAATCTTAAAATAACTAAGTTCAGGACTGTGGTTTAGGTTCGGTTTAGGTCCTCTCGACGATTTTTCTAAGAGGTTCCGACCTATACAATCTAGTCCCGGCTCACACTCGTCAGTCAACTCGGGATTCCTATCCCAACTCGTGACTGTAAACGATCATCGAAGGTTGGCGGCCCTCATACGAACAAATTTGCGCAAAAGAAATAAAATTGCACGTAATTTGAGCAAGTAAACATGTTTTGGCACACATAGCATGATATGAGCATAGTATATGCAAGGGTAAAGTTCATGAGCATGAATTCAAATATCAAACATAGCAATTTAATAACCCACGTAAGAGTTCAAGTATAACTTTCCTTTTTTTTTATTTAACCGACGTGGAGGGATGGAAGGGATGTCATGAGAAACTTAGCATTGAACTTGAAGAGTTCCTGACTTTGGTTGGTTTATATCTATTGACTCTAAGTAGAAAGAATGATTAAGGCTTCTAGGGCTTAGAGCGAACGGACTGCTCTGATACCATGTCTGTGACGACCCGCGGCCCGGCCTATGCGGATCCGTTCGAGCCGCCACACAGTGGGTGGGGTGAAACCATATAATCATGATTCATAAATGATAACAAATAGTTATTTATTGAAAAGTCGAAATGACAAGTGTTTGGGATAATAAAGGAAAGGTGGGTAATTGTTCAAAATCGATGCCCTAGCATAACATAACTGGGGTCGATGTATGAGGACACCGGCCCTGCACTGCGGAAGCATTTCAAAAGATAATTATCTACAAGTAGATGATTAGGACATAAGAGGTAACATGAGTTTGGTGGCATAAGCCTTATTGAAGACACAACAATGGTCATAAAGACCGACACGACAAGTACTTGAAAACGAACAACGGACAATAGCGACATCGACGTTCCCTTCCTTCGCATCCACATTGATCAACCTGCATTAGGGAAAACAATGTAGGGGGCTGAGTACAAAAGCACTCAGTGGATTCCGTGTCCCATTTTGATAACAATTTTTCAAAACATATAGCATGCTTCATTCTTATGGAAGGGGGTTACTTTGGTAAAAATATCATTCACATAAGTTTTTAAAACAGTTAACGGTTCGAACCATAGAGCATCTCACATTCTTGGGTTACCATCCGGTTCAATTAGAGGGGAGCCACTCCCTCCAACCGAACCGTCATAACTTCATGTGTACACTACCTTAGCTTGTACGGAGCACAAGACCGATCGTATTATAAAACTTTCAACATAGGTAAACCACAAGCAATTGAGCATAAAACATTTATCATGCATATCACACTTTGAAAGCATTGGGTTTAATAACCCTAAAGTTACCTCAGTGGGAGTTTGTAATTCCATAGTTTGAAAATAGAAACTCACCTTGGTTCAGGTTTTCTTGACTAGTCCTTGGAATTAAAGAGTTGCTCGGTCCTACAAGAGTTGTCTTAAACACTTAGGTTAACGAGCATAAAGTTGTCTAAGGTCTTAGCATCCTAGGTCAAACTTATTCCCGAGTTATAACATGTATGTCATGCATGTTATGTCATATGAGTCACCTAGATATCTTATGCATACTATATGCTTTACATCGTATCCTACCATATGCATGCGTTCTTAAGTAATCACATATCTCATGTCATAAGATCATACTTTAAGACATGTAATACATCCATACTTGACTATTGAATATATAACAATTATTTAATTGAATTAGATCATTTTAATTGATTAATTAAGAATCAATTAATTACTTAAGGACATATAATTAATTAATTAAAAAAAGGATATAATTAATTAATTAATTATTAATTATTAAAGACATATTATTAATAAATAATTAATTAATTAATTAATTAATTGATAATTAATTAATTATGAAAGAATTTTAATTAACTAATTAAGTTTCAATTAATAAATTATTAAAGAATTAATTATTTAATTAATTATTAATAATAAATAATGAAGAATTAATCATAAAATAATAATAAACATTAATCATATAATAATACAATTATCAACCATATAATATAAATTGGACTTAACATTAAATCCCAAATAGATATGGACTAAAGGTTCATATCACACATAAATAAGTCATATTGGACTATTATGATTAATTAATCCAATACAAGATTAAGTCCAATCACATAAGCCCAAACATTTTATTATCATACAAGTATAATAAATAAATGAATGAGCCCATCCTATCAATTATTAGGCCACTCAGATTTAAATTAAAAGTCCAAATCTTTTTTATTCCAAGCCCAACTGAAATTAATTAAGTGTCCATACCAAAGTCCAAATTCGAAATTTCTGTCCTTAACAGCAGTGTACCCATACACGATTTTATTAAAATAGTTAGACACTTCCTATGGACTTTACATTTTAACTGAACAAAATTAATATCTTGAACTTCATTTTAAAAATACTAACATCGAACTATCACGCACATAAGCTTCCCAACGTAATCCATACTTTATGACAAAATCTGGAGTTCTTAAATTTGGACTGCACAAGGTCCTATAAGATTAATTCACCTAGGCTTGAGTTCTTAATCAAATTATGATTTTCTTATCATTCCAGAAACCTCAATAAGTCTATTTTCATATAAAAAAAGCCATTCATACAAATTATTTATATTAAAGATTTCACAACCGATTTCCCAACATCTATACAAAAGCTGAGATTTGTCACTGAATTTTCTTATAAAATCTTTTGAGGGTTCTTATCTTCATAAGAAAATTATGATATTAAAATCATAAATACTAGAGGACTTCTAGATTCATAATCCATTAGCAAGACACTGATTTCATACCTTCAAATATCCTAAATAAATCGGTTCTTACAAGGTGGCAGATTAACTAATGAAGTTTTTCAAGCATACTCCTAACATCTCTATCTTTAAATTATTATGAGTACTTTTAGCACATTCAAAAGCTCATAAAATTCTCATCAAGATCATAACTACACATAGCCTATCATTTACACACATGCAACACACCAAGAAGAATCTCAAACCTTAAGCACAAACATCACACCTTTCATACTCATTATCATACTTTAAGAACTTGACAACACATAGTGATTTATTGTAAACTCCATATAAAATAGAGTTTTCATTCTATAATAATGAGTCTTATCATTATAAAATCTAAAAGAAGCCTAGAATAAAATACAACAAGCCATGTTATCAATTTATTAGTCTTTTTCAAGATATTAACAAGTGTTTCACACTTGGTCAGTTTTTTGACAGATTCGAGCAAGTTACAAACTCAAATGTTTTGACATCTTTATACTTGAAATCAAGGGCTAATTTTCACATAAATTTTAGCCAACATACCAGACTTTCATTTGAAAGTAATTTCACACATTTTCATGAAGTAGATTGAGAGTTATGGGTCGTTTATTAACACATATGTGCAGCCATACGAACTGCCAAACATCTTCTTCATGCATACACATTCATAACCTAGATTCTAACACATAGAACACCCTCATATCCCATATAAACGTGATTAGCATCATTTTAACTAGATTTACAGCCCTTATAACTTGTTCATTACTAACCTAACATGTTCATAAAAGAAAGAAAAGCATAAGAACTAGATGAAGATTTATACCTAGCTTCCTTCTCCTCCTTCTCTCTCACGTTTCCTCCTCTCCCAACCTACTTCTCAACTCTTGGCCCTCTTCCTCACGAGATTTCGGTCACCTCCTCTCCTCCGGTGGTGGCCGGCGGCGGTGGTTATGGGTGGTGGTAGATGAATAAGGGGTTAGGATTTGAGGAGAGATGATTTGCAGATGGTGAAGAATTGATTTCATCTGCAGACTTAACGTGAATGAGGGGGAGGGAATCTGTAGGCAAGTAGGGATATTATTACTCCTAATGTAATTTGATTGAGAATTACATGAGATGATCTGGGAGAATGAAAAAGGGATAATAATTGTGTTAGGGATAAAAATCTAAGCAAAATCTATTTCTTTCTCTCTCCCCACATCCGTTTCTTTTCTTTTCCTGTTCCTTTTTTTTTAGTGCTAGTTACTAATCAATCTCTTAATTAAAGAAAAAAAAAAAAACTCTAATTAAACACACGCACACACACCTACGCGGCGCACACACACATCCTTACATATATAATATACATTATTATATTATATAATTTTCTTTTATATAGTATTTCAATTTTTGTTCCGTAATATGATATTTATTAGTCGGATCAAAGTTTTGATCGAGCATACGAATAGAATTAATTATTTCAGTTTTAACGAGATCAATATCCATATTATTTTATAAATTAATTCTTTTACAAAATCAAATAAACAAACGCTTCATAATTATATTATATATATATATATATATATATATAAAATTTATCTTTTGATTAATTATTTCTAATTAATCACATTATTGCATAGGCAATAATAATATCGACATATTTCACTCGAAGAATAAAATATGAATGCTCGTGTTATGCAATGCATATGATGTCTAAATTTTTTTTATGATTTAGGCGTATAAAATTTGTTGGGAATAAGTGAGCGTTCTATTATCCGATTAATTCTAATTAGATTTTTATATACTTAAAACGAAATTTTTAGGCTCGAATTTTCGGGTTTCTACACGTTATACCCGGCGAACTACCCGGTTTTAGATTATATATATATATATATATATATATATATATATATATATATATACATTTAACGCTTAAATATTAAAAAATAAAAATAAAATTAAAAGAATAATAAAACACATTTGTCTCTCTTTCTCACGTTCACACAAGAACTTTAATATTTTGATATTTCATAGGTTGAATGTTGATGAATGCCGATGAATGATGATGACTTTGATGATTCAAAATGTGACTTTATAATTGTATTGAATTATTGAAGAATGATAAATTGATGATTATTGTGATTTTGAGTTAATTTTTGAATTTTCACTTATTACTTGTATAGATTTATTTTAATTTTTAATTTATTAGGTAGAGCTTATTTTTTTATTTTTTTTTTCTTATGCGGATTATACGGGTACCCATTTACCCGACCCGTTTACCTCGCCGGGTATTTGGATACCCGGTTAGCTTGGATGGGACGGGATTGAGTGTCATTTTAGACACATTTTTGGAGCCGGGTACCCGCAAAAACCGGATAGAGTATTCGACCTCGTCTGTATTAGCAGCCCTACACACACACATGGAACCACTGTACCACCAAACAAGATGGAAATGTACTGTACCGCACGCAGTCTGAAATCAAGATCTCTCTCACTAGTCACTAAGGAAGGACTAGTTGCATTGCAGGCCGGCGTTGGAAATATGTCACTTGTACTCCCTCCCGTGCACGATAAGTGTGACCCAGGGGGAATAGTACATATTTTAAGAAATAAAAGGGAGTGAGTGGGAGTGGGGGAGAATTAAAGAGAATGGATAAAAAGATACTCCCTCCGTAGACGAAACAAAGACTTGTCCATAAAAATTTGTCCACAAAACAATGTCCTACTTACCTTTTTCCACTCAAATCAAGTGAGACCTACAACAACTTCCACTCCCATTTAATTTTTTCCACTCATAATATGTTGGACCCTTATTCCACTAATAACAACTTTAATTCTATTTTATCTTTTCCACTCACAACAAGTGGGACTCGTATTCCACTCACAATAATTTTAACTTCCAATACACTTCTTCCACTCTCAATAAGTGGGACCTTAACTCCACTTACAACAACTTTACCAACTTTCTTAATTTGTGTGCAAATACTCAAATGAGACTTTGTTTCGTGGACGGAGAGAGTAATATATTAAGTGGAGTCATTTTCATTTATGGAAAGGTCACACCTATTGTTGAAGACCCAAAAAAGAAAGAAAGTCACACTTAATGTTGACGGAAGGAGTATTATTTTACATTTATAATTTGAAAACACAAATTCCTATATAAATTGCACAAAGTATATATATATATATATATATATATATATATATATATATAGAAATGATTATAGACCATAGTTTTGGTTAATGTGTAAGGTGGAGATTGAAAGAATTATTATAATTAAGTTGGGCATAAAAGTTATTTTCTCTCTAACACATCTCTAAACCACAAATTTGGGGCGGCTAAATAGGAAACATAAATAAAACTGATTAATTTAAAAATTATTTCATGAGTTACGATACTTGGGGAAATCATATAATTTGATGTGTAATATTTAATTTTTTTATTGTGTTCTATCGTATAAATTAGTGCACTTTAAGTAATATACTAGCATATTATGTCAATCTATGTTTTTATTGTCACAGCCCCAAATCCCGAGGGACAGCAGAAGTCGGGGTGTGACTGGGGTTGGATTAAGGAAGCGGGGAAGAAAGGGGATGAAAGAATAGACATACATACATAACAACTTATCTTCTATGAACAAGACTTTATTGACGAAAAGAAAGAGTTAATCTCGGGAGATTACTCGACAAAGTACTTCAAAAGCTTCTAAGTTATATTACAGAACTTAGACTACAGTGATTATTATACATAACATCAAAAGAGTTTAGAGTCTAGCAGCAGAATTGTGAACTATATACAAAAGTCTTCCTTAACTCTTATTCAACTCTAACTCAACCGTCGCCGCTTTCGTCGCTTCAACCTGCACATTTAGAAAACATATGCAGGGCTAAGTACAATCGTACTTAGTGGGCACATTGCCGAAAACATAATCATAAGTATAGATAATCAGGCATTTTCATTATAGTAGCACATCGGGGTTTTCTTTTAAAAGGCCCGTGTCTACTAAACATTTTTCTTCCTCATTTTCATAAGATAGCTGATCAGCATTTTTCATAGATATTACGTTCAAATCTTGACCAGTCATAATTCACCGTGGCTGGCTACCCCTCAACAGGATACCACATACACCACAGGCTACAAGTGCACTAACTTTGGAAAGCCCCTTTTGACTAACTCAAAGCTGATCGTTAGTTAACCCCTTTTGATTAACTCATAAGGTACAAGAGAACTCACATAAAACACAAAACAGTTCATGCCATAATCATCACTTTGAAAACACGGATATCAAAGCGATAAAGAAAAGGTTTCGAGCATTGCTCGTTTTGTTTCATATATATAAGAAAAAGCTCACCTTATAGATTACAGAACAAAGACACGTGCTTCCGTCTTCAAATCTTCCGTCCTATCCTTGGTGTCGACTTTCTCCTTCATCGTGAAAATCATACTTTAAAGCTCGGTCGCAAACGATAAACGAATACGAAAAATCGAATACGAAAAATCGAATTAAGTTTTTGTTCTTTAGACGTTTTAGGCATTTGCACTTTAACTAAACTCTTTTAGTTAAAAAGAAATGAGATACGAACGCATCTCGTTTGACACTCACTCGGCTCTATACTCGACACTTTAGGTCGGTAAAAAGAAGGTAGTCGATAACTTGAAACGACTAAAAAGATCGAAAGGAATTAAGTTGAGAAGAATTCAACTTAAGAATCTATGTTTTGGAAATTACTGTTCAGATCAGTAGGTTTGTCCAGAACAGGGGATTACGAAACAGGGGACTAATCTTATACCAAAAGAAAGGTACGGGTGTCTAGTTTACTCTCTAATTTACGGATCTCAATTCCGATAAACGAGCTAAAAGATATGACAGTTTCCGTGAGACATCGCAAAGCAGTCCGAGTTTAACCCTAAGGCTCGATAACTCGGCGCACGACTTTCTAGGTTCGACTTACGTTATTCCACTTCATTTTCCACGAAATTCCTGACTCAATGCAGTCTACACGTATCCTCATACGTGTTGAACCCCTTTTCATTTCTCATTTATAAGCTCGACGTTTAAAACATCGTCGTTCAAACTATACAATTACTAAACCAATTCAAGTTCTCGTTCAATTTCCTAACTTCTTGTTTCTACTTCTCGATTATAACTATAACTCATCTTTTCAATACTCGGACGAACATGTCTTCAACTACAAACTCGTTCATTAATCAATGTTAATCATTAATATCCAATTATTTTCTTGGTTCGTCTTTTCTATCAATACTTATTCTCGACGCTTCGTCTCTTACCAAATTTCAAACGTTATTAGAATTCAATCAAATTTTACCACATTATTAATCATCCATCAAGGATCATAAATACGCAATTCACATTCTCATATCATTATCTATTCTCGACTTATCGTCCGTCGTTCGTCTCTTACGTAAAAATTTACGTTCTCCGTTTTCATTCAAATTTTACGACAACGATTATCATCTAACGAGCATTACTAACATGCAAATCATAATATCAAAACATTATCGAGCTTCGACTTATCGACACATCTTCGTCTCTTACATTTCTCGTTTTATTATTTTAGAAAAAATTCAATTAAATATATATTCGACCTCATGCATCATATATCTCATTTTCATCAACCAATCGAGCATATCATAACGTTTACTATCCTAAATCGAGCCTCCTTCGTCTCTTAAGTTTCACATTTTATTTTTAGAAAAATCTAAAACAATTCATACGGTCAATTAACATCATAAGGAACACTAATCTATCATTAAATCGACAAAGAAATCGAGCACGAACAAAGCCCCGATTCTTCCCTAAAAATCGGTAATAACTAGATTTTAGGGTTCTTGATTTCCTCTTTCAATTAAACCAGAGAATCACTCCCTTATACATCTAATTGCATATTAAAACTTAAATCAACTACTACTACATCATCATCATAAAAATCGGTCCTCAAGAAAAAATGAAAAGAAAGGAATTCCAATTGGATAGATCAATGGAGGAGATGATTACCTTGATGATTAATGAAAGAAGAATGGAAATCGATGGATGATTGAATGACTTATGAACTTGGATCTTGCAAAAGCTTGAACTCCTTCAATGGTGGAAAGAAGAAAATGAGAGAGAGAATGGAGGGGGAGGTTGGCGGTAATAGGGGAGAAGGAGAGAGGGATGGTGAGTCACTATGGTGACTCACAAAGCTAAGAAAAATATCTAACAAGCATAGTGACTCGTTAAGGTTGCGTTTGGCGAGGGAAAATTAGATGCTAAAATCTCGTTTCCGGCTCTTAAGCGTCGTTTTAAAAGTCGAGAAATATTTTCCTATATAGTTACAGAATTGACAAAATCTAATTCGTCCGTTAGATTGGAAATAATTTACGTACTCGGAAAACCTAATTCGTTTTTAAAAATCCGAGAAAAAGTCGGGACTTCACAGTCCAAAATTCGTCCGGAAAAATCATAAAAAACTAACTTTCTCCGGTGAACTCGTCTCGAAGAAAAAGTGAATGTAAATTCTGATGGAATTTGATTCCGAGTTTTCGGGCGAAAAACTTAACGGACGCGAAAACCCTAATACAGTAGTCGTTCGTCCGACTTATGGAAATTATTTTCTGAAACGGATTTCACTGCAAATCTTAGAATTGAAATTCATGATCTTAGGCGTGCAAAGCCATAATTATTATTAACTTTTATTTTTAAAGACTGTAGAAAAAGTCTGGGGTATTACATTTATTGCTCATTATATTTTCAATAGTATTTTTATTGTTTTTAATTCTTATTATGTTATTAATCTTCTTATTAATTATTGCATTTTAATAAATATATTAATGCAAATACGTAGATTATTTTTGTTACTTATTATATTTTATCAGTATTTATTGTTTTTATTGCTTATTATGTGAATGTTTTTTTGTTAATCATTGCATTTTAATTAATATATTAATGCATATTACATCACAAACCATTGCATATTATTATATTGTTATACGTATTATGTAAAATTAATGTACATATTAAAAACCGAAAAACAATCAATTATATTGAGAAAAGCGATGACTTATAATTAAAAGAACAGTGAATTACTCCAAAAAGAATAATAAATTATGCCGAAAAAAGCAATAACTTATATGCATATACAATAATTAAAATTATTAAAAACAAAAAAAAAATGTAACCCAGAAAAGTCATGAATTATAAAAAAAATGTAAGAATCAGCAATTCCACCATAATTGTAATAAGTTAAACACAATAAAACAATTAAATAAAACAAAAGAAAAGGGAAATGCACGTGCATGCATATATATGCAGATTGTTTAGAGATACATAGTTAGACTATCTAACCTTTAGAGACCTTTACCCCTGAATCTCAATGGTGCTCTAAAGTTGCTCTATCTTCAATATTAAACAATTCTTCATTTTCATTTAAAAAAATCAAATATTTCCAAATATTAAATTAAAAAAAATCCAGTACCTCTGCCAAATTAAAAAGTCAACTATTTCCAAATAAAAAAATCCAATATTAAATTTAAAAAAAAAAAACACACACACACACACACGAAATCAGTCTTCTTCTTCCTCTCCTTTCCTCCCCCACCACCGCCATTTCCTTCCACCACTCCTCCCCATTTAGATATATTATTGTCTTTTTAGGGTATGTTTCATTATTTTTTTAATATATTTTCATATTGATTTATTTTACGTATTTTATTGTTTTTTTTTATATAGAGTATTGTTTTAATGGAATGTTTCATTATTTTTTTAATATGTTTTCATATTGTCTTTTTACGTACAATTAGTTGCATTTTATTGTAAAGCATATTGTTCTTTATGGTATCTTCCATTTTGATTTTAAATATATTTTCATTTTCTTAGTATAATTCGTTACTTTTTTATTTGATGTTTCCTATATTTTTTTTTGTATAATTAATAGTTTTTATAGGTATAGTTATTGTTTTTTATTGGTATAGTTATTGCTATTAAAACAACTAGCGTATAACCCGTCGAAAATAGATGGAAAATTATATTTAATAAAATTATTAAAGAGTAAAACGCAATATATTAAGAAAAAAAATATTTATTAATTATTTTAGAGTTTAATCATTCGATTATACAATCTACTAAATTCGTATAGAATTTATATGTCTGCGATTTCGGGTCGTAATCAGCTTGTTGACCATGGTTTTGATTTATAATTGCATAATTTATGAAACTCATAAAAATTTATATATCCCTTAATAAAAAAATTGATTGTACTATCTGTTTTTGTCGTTAATTGTACAGTAATATTCGCAAGAAAAAAGTAAGTTGAACTAACACTTCGCAATCATCTAGTCTACCCCGACGATTCCGACCTGGAACCGAACCGGTCAATTGACTACAATATTGATTTTGTATTATATAAATAATCATCTTCCAAATATATCAAAACAAAAATTAATGTTGACATTTGTTTTCTTCTTTAACTGAAATTATATATATAAGTAACTATCTTCCAAAAATATTCACATAATATTTAATAAATAAAAATTCATATTATAAATTGTAGTATTATATAAATAATCATCTTCCAAATATATTCACAGAGAAATAATGATAACGTTCGTTTTCCTTTTACCAGCTTCAAGAAGAACTTTGATTTAAATAAGAATATAACTTCAGAATTGGTTTAACTATGCACTTGATAGTTTTGCCTTTTTACAAAACTTTACGTAGAATGATATATAGGATTTGAAAAATAACTTAGCCAATGATATAAAATAAAAGTTGACCATAAATATCCTTACTTTTAGAGTTCAACATAAAATTATTAAATTAAAAGTTGCCCTGCTGGTAACCACACAATTCAGGATTGGAACTGGCTCATTGACAAATCGTTAGTAATTTTTTTACCAATTTTCCTACACATTCGATATTTTCCAACGGAGACAATTAATCAAACAATTCGAGACAGTTTGTTTAGGGTTATTCAAACCCGTTTGAATTTTATATACTCGTACTTGTTTCAAACCCGACTAAAAAAATAGTCATCTGTTCCTAAAAAAAATCGTATAACAACACCCATTGGTTCGAAATTGACCCGTCTACCGCCACGGTTCGCAGTCGGAATTGGCCCTTTTCACCACGACTCTGATTTATAAGTGCCTAATTTAGGACTCGTTTTAAATTTATATAGACCTAAAATTTAATAGAAAAAAATTGATTGGGAAATTATCTTTAATAAAATTATTAGATAGTACTAATATGTTAGAGATTAAGAAAAATATAATTTATTAATTATTATATGGTTAAATCGTTCGATTATGCAATCTACTAAACATGTTTAGAATTTATATGCCCTTAACATAACTCAAATTCAATTTAAAAGTAATTTTACCACATGTTTACGTCTCAAACTCATATAGTTATGTCTATCAAAAATTCTAACTTAGCCAATATAAAAAATTATAATACTTGATTAATGATAATATTGAACATTATGTGTAACGTTGGTTGACTTAGTTATGATTTACATTTGAGATTCCAATCAATTCATGCAACTATTAAGTTCAGAAAATATTGATTTGATATAATAATATTCTGAATTCAATTATGTATATGAGCATGCATGTCTTTTAGTTACGTTTTTCAGAAAAAATAATACTGACAGGTTTACAATAGAATAACCTTACGACTTGTTGTTGACCAAGCTTCAAATCGTGTTTGTGTACGTATTTTTATACTGTAAAATTGGCCAATCTGAAACGCATATACCAATAAATTAGCTAAATTATTTTGGAATTATTTATTCGGTCAAATAATAAATTAGTTCCTTACAAAAATTAATTATCCATTCAGCCAACTAATAAATTTGTCAAATTAAATTAAAAATTATAAAAATATAGTTATTTATTCGGCCGACTAATATATAAATTGGCCAAATAAATCTGGTGGAGCAAAAGATGAGAAAATACACATTGATTCCATGTATTTATAGGCTTTTCAATAGGTGAAGTTTTATTGGAAAACCGATGTGGACACAAGATTTTAGTAGATATTTAAAATCTATTATTTTACATTTAAAAATTTAAAAAGTTGAGAATTTAGATAAATAAGAATGGAGGATTAAGAGGGGTGCCACGTAGGATTTTTTCAAAGTAATAATCGTTTTCCTTTTAGTAATATAATGATATGTGTTGACAATTTAAGCAATAAAATATTTATTATTTTTACTCGATAAACTATAAGCAATTTACGTATTACACAATAAACATGGTAAGAAAAAGAAAACGGAAAAATTCAAATGGCTTTTATGAATAATCACAAAAACTTCCTTGCACATGGTTGCATTGTATGCAACCGGTTCTTGCCCGGAAACCTGACCCGCCCGAAAACCCGACCCGAATCCGCATGTTAAAAAAAAAAAAGAAAAACTGCCGCTATACTAGTTATGTACAATTAACTGTAAGAGTAAATAAATCAATGGATGTTGGTGGAGCGGGTGGGGCAGAAGTCTTAGATCTTAGCTCTTTGCGTTGGCCTAGGTTCAAATCCTAATGGCCACATCCCATTAATGTTTTTTTTTTTTTTTTAATATTTGATTTATTGGGACACTCAAATAGTCCCAATTGTTATTGTTTAGTTTTTTTAATACTATGTTTTTTAGTTTTTCATTTGTTTTTATTTTTTAAATATTTGTTTAAATATTATTTGTTAATATACAAATATAATTTTATTTTTATTTTTATTTTTATTTTTATTTTTAATATTTTTTAAATTTAACTAAAAAATAAGAGTTGTGGTGAGTAAAAGTACATGTTGTCGTGAATAAAAGTAACAATCGTTGTGAAAAAAAGTAATAATTTTGAAACATTACCTTTCTTACTATCAATAATTACGTTTCATCACGATAATAATTATTTGACTAAATCACTAAAAGTACACGTTATCGTGAACAAAAGTAATTGTTATCGTGAAGAAAAGTAATATTTGTGAAATATTACCTCTCTTCATATCAATGATTACTTTTCATTACGACAATAATTACTTAACAAAATAACTTAAAGTACACGTTTACGTGAATTAAAGTAACAATCGTTGTGAAAAAAAGTAATAATTTTAAAACATTACTTTTCTTCATATCAATAATTATTTTTAGTTACGACAATAATTACTTAATTAAATAACTAAAAGTACACGTTCTTATTAATAAAAATAAATATTGTTATTAAGCAAAGTAATATTTTTTTATTAATTTTTTAATAAAAAAATCCTTATAGAAAAAAGAAAATGAATAAATAATTAAAAAACTGAAAATAAAATAAATTGATTATTAGGTAGGACACACAATATAATAAAAATGAAAATAAAAATGAAAAATCGAAAAAACTGAAAAGAATAAATTAAATGAATCATATGACACAACATAATAAAAATGAAAAGAAAAAAACTAAAAAAAATGAAAAATGAAAATACTTTAAAAATAAAATACATAATATAAATATATTTTTTAAAAATTTTAAAAAACTGAAAAAATAAATATAATGAATAATGTATAGGACAACATAATAAATACAACAAATTAAAAAAAGAAACAAAAAAGAAAAAACTAAAAGTGAATGATACTTTTAAAAGCCGCGTATATTAGGTATAAATAAAAGTACCTACATAATATATCATAAAGAGATTTGTAGCTTAGTGGTAGCTCTCTTGGCATAAAGGCATGCATGGAGTTACACGTCCCGTGTTCGAATCTTGGAGGCAATGCTGCTGCTCTTATTTTTTTTTAAATTGAGGCTACACATGGTTGGGCTTGGGCTGACAGCTGGGCTTGGGCCGGCAGCGGATATAGATTGGGTTGTGGGCTGGGGCGGCGGGTATGAGTATATAGGTATGGATCAATCCGGTTGCGTAGTATGCAACCAGTTGCGTGTAAATTCATCTCATGAATAATAATGAATGAACAAACAATACATCTGACGAATAAAATTGGGTTAGTATACATCCTATTTTTTAGGCGTGAAAGTGGAGTTATAGGTAATGTAATTACCAAGCTGCCCTCCACATAAAATTATAATTGCTTAAAAGAAATTTTAGATCCGATCTCCACCCTAGAAATTTTTGAAATGGATGGCTCATATTTATTTTTATTTTAACACATAGAGAATCATTTCTATTATAATCATCCCCTATATATAAATATTTATCAGACCGATCTTATCAAACCATCAATTATGTAAACCAACGATTCAATTTTCAAACTTTCTTTCAAGTTTTTATCAAATTCCATAAAATTCCGAACGTAAAATTCTGTCCCCTCTGCGATATATCATTCATAAAAAAGGAAATACTTACTGTATTTTGTATTATTTCTCAAGTGAAATTCGAATCATATATATATATATATATATATTTCTTTTTATTTTTTGGGAAATAGTTTGTTTTATTCCATTGAATAAGCAAGGGAGTACAGCTGCTACAGTCTGATGCAAACAGACCAATACAAAGCCAAGATTTCTACACTAATTACTCCTCAGCAACCTAGCTAGAGTTTCTCTCTTTCCATATAAAACACTGATGGTCCCGAAACGAGTTATTGGTGTATGGGGGGAGGGGGGAATACACCAGTTAGGATTTAAAAACTTAAACCTGAAAAATCACTTCAACTGAGCAAAAAGGACTCAGTTGGAATCTCACAGCTGAGTAAGCGACCTCAGCTGGAAGAGTGAGGATGTGCGGAATGTGGTGGAAATTAAACTCGTTAAAAACAACTCACGCAAAACAGCTCGGATGGTCAAGAACCAAAACAGCTCGGTTGAAAAAGTGCAAATGAGGTTTGTATGTCAGTTAGATTGATCAGATAAAAAATGCAAAAGCAACTGAATAAAAACAAATACAGACACACAGGACTGAACGGTCAAACCCTCATGTGACTTCCTTTTGAAATTCAAATCTTAACCTTTCTGACAGTCAACCTCGGTTCGTCGGTTGAAAGTCTTGATCTTCATCTGAGTGGTCTTCAGCTGATGTTCTGAACTGTTGGACTCTCAGCTGACTTTGAACTTCAAGCAGTTGATCTTCTTGTTCGAGTTCTACAACTGAGGTTCTGAAACTGAACACTCAGTTGTCTTCCCTGTATTTACTCAGTTGGGTTTGAACCTTCAGATGATCTGATGTTCTCTTCCTCTCTACTGCTTCTCATCTGACAAACCCTCAGTTGGTTTTCTTCACAACTGATGTTCTGAAGACTTTCTGAAGACTTCCCCTTGTTTGCATCTGAACATATGAACTCTCAGTTGTCTTTCTTCACAACTGATGTTCTGTCTGAGTGACGCCTTATTGCCATCTTCAGCTGGAGACCTGTAAAGATAAAATCTTAACTTTGCTCAAACAGCGAGTCTAAATTCTAACATTAGGTTCTGGTAACATCTACTCGGTTGGGGTCAGTCGGTTTTGGAATTCATCAAAACTCATACTAATAAATTTTCCAACAATTTCCCCCTTTTTGATGATGCCAAAACCACTTACAACTTTAAACCACTATTGATCTAATCCTCACTAACTGACCTAAAATCTCAGCTGAAATTCTAGACAGTCTATAAGATAAAATATCAAAGGGTTAGAACAGTTAAAACATGATATTGAAAGACTTTGTGATTCAGAGCTTGGACAATGAGGAATTGTTCATCAAGGTGAATCGTATTATATACTTTGAAGTTTTTGTTACAACTGAAGGTTACAAGGTTAAGCACAAAACAGATAAAGATACAACAGTTGCTTCAAAAACTACAACATCCAAAAACTTCATCAGCTCAAAAACTTTGACAGCTCAAAAATACTGTTGACCGTACTTGCTGAAGATACGGTTAAAGATCTCCTTCTTCGCCTCCGACTCGATCCCAGTGTTGACGCCGTGTTCCTTGCAGACTTGACTTGCCTCAGCCATGATCGTATTTCTATTTGGCGTGCTCGTGCCTTTGATCATCGGAGGGCGGTACTTGCACATCTTCGGAACTGGAACGGTGTTGGGATCAAGCTGAGCATTCAGCATAGCTCGCTTGAACTGACTAAACATTCCAGGGTCTCCAGTTCTGAGTTCCCACAGGGCTTCCTTGAAGGCTTGCCTTGGGTCTTCAGTCGAGTAGACTTTCCTGTAATAGAAGTCATTGACAAACTCATGCTTGAACTGCTCCCAGTCATCGTTCCACTCAGCATTCATCCACTTGTCAACATGTGGATACCGAGACGGGAGCGGAGCATCCTTCTGCAGTTGACGCGTCGACTTCCTAGCCTCAGCCTTCATCTGGTGCTTGTTGATTCTTCGCACACTCCGGCTGGCTTTATTCCTGTCGACGTTCTTTTCCACCTTGGCGAGCTCCTTCTCGAACTTGGCCACCTTCTTGGCCTGATCGGCAGCAAACTTCTTGATCCAGGAGGGATTCAAGTACTTCTCCTTTGACTCCCCCATAGCTTTGGCAGCTTCAATGCAGTCTTCAACAGATATCCCGTCAAGTTCTGCATCGAGCTCGGCTACGAGGTCGTGGGAGACTTCCAGTTCGGGTTGCGATCCCTCAGCTCCTTCAGCTGACACTCCTTCACCTTCAGCTTGCTGGAGAACAGCTTTCCCTCGTCCAGCAACAGCTGTTGGCTCCTTGTCTTCCCCAGCTGCTGGCTCCTTATCTTCCCCCTTTTTGGCATCATCCAAAAGGGTGGCTACAGTGCCATCCAGGGAGGTCAACTTGGCTTCAGCCTGTTGAACTCGGGAAAACAGTTCGTCAACAGCATCCTTCTCAGCTACCTTCTTGGCCAACTCCAAGTCTTGGCGCTCCTGCTCAGCTCGCTGCACAGCTGCAAAGGTCGCAGAGACCTCTTTGTGGAGAGAGACGAACTCAGCTCGGAAAGAGGGGAACTGAGACATCCACTCCTGGTCCTGAGTCTGCTGGGACTTTGCGAGGTCAGATTCAGCAACGGTCTTGAACACGTTGAAATCCGAGCTGAGGCTCTGAACGGCCTTCCTTAGAGCCGAGACCTCAGAGTTGGAAGAAGTGGAGAGGTCTTCGAACTGGTGCTGTAGAGAGGAGGAGAGGTGTTCCAGCTGATTCTTCAAGCTGGCATTTTCTGCCATCAGCTGCTGCATCCTGTCAGCTTCCTCCACCTTGCTCAGCTGGATCTTGGACAACATCTCCTGCCTCAGCTGGTTGACCCTCTCCGAGATCAGCTCGCAGATGGCGTCGGTTGAGAGAGCTGGCTGATCGGAGGGTCCGGGCAGAAGTTGTGGTTGTGGCTGGGCAGCAGGCTCCGAGACAACCATGGCAGATCGGCTGACGAGGTAGGCCTTGAGCTTGTCTTCTTCTCTCTTGGCCGCCTCATCAGCTGCGTCGACGTCGTCCATGCAGGAGGCATTCTTGGCTAGCATGTCATCAAGAAAGTGAACAACTCCAGGATTATTGCACAGCTTCCTGGTGTCTGTTCCTTCTTGGATGCTCTTGTCCAGACGTCGTCGGAGCACAGCCACCTTCTGGTTGTATGCCACCTCCAGGTTTCGATAATCGAAGTACTCCCTCAGGTTGGACTCTTCGACCTTCAACCTGTCCCAACCACGGATCCTGAGGGTCTCCTCCTTCACGTACCAATAGCTGAATATGACGCTGAATTGGTAGAGCAGTTCCATCCCGAAAACAGTAAATATGGGCATCGAGGCTGCCTCGGGGAACATGCCAATCAGCTTTCGGAAGCAGTAGCTGAGTCTTCCTTCATATTCAGCCAGGATCGCCTGGCGGTTGGCTTCTTCATCGATCTGAGGGGGGTCAATATCGAAGGTTACGAGTTCGATGGTTTCATCAACGTTGGCCAAAGGAATGGTCACAACGTTGGCATCGAGCGAGAGGCTCGGAATATCGGATTGAGGACCAGTTGAGAGAACTGGATCCTCTTTGGATGGAGAGTTGGCTGACAGGAGGGTTTCTTCAGTCACATGTGAGTTTACCTGGCTGGCATCAGCTCCAGTTTGACTGTCGTGGGACTCCTCAGATGAAGAAGAGTCATCTGAGGAGGAGCTGGAATCCTCCACTTGAATTTCTACGTCGTCAGCTGCTTTCTCCTGACGTGGCTGAAGAATGAATCCAGCTGGGTCAACCGATTGGCTGGATTCGGTTGACTCCTTCGCCTCAGCCGGCTTAACCACTTCTGGACTTGTTGTGGATGGTTGAGTCGCTGACTGGATGATCCTGATCCTTGGCTTCTTCTGCAGAGGTTCCTCCTCTTCCTCTTCTTCGTCTTCTTCCTCCTCAGCTACCTCCTCCAGCTGGCGCTTCGCCGGCTTGGTCCTCGAAGGGCGGCGAGCTGCTGACTCCACAGCTGGCTTGGGGGCACCCTTGGGGGTGTAGACAGCCTCCACAACGTCTCTTGCCTTCTTGAGCCGGGCTTCAGGAAGAGGTTTGATGAATATGTCAGCTCTCTGAATCTCAGTTGGGATCTTCTCCATGGTCACATCCTTCTTCTCAATATGATCTCGGATGAAATGATGACGAATATCGATATGCTTAGTCCGAGAGTGGTGAACAGGGTTCAGAGAGATAGCTATGGCACTCGAGCTATCACAATGAATGGGAACCTGTCCAGTTGAGACTTCATAATCTCTCAATTGCTGCTTCAGCCACAATACTTGCATGCAACAGCTTCCGACAGCCATATAATCTGACTCGGTTGTCGAAGTAGCAACACACGCTTGTTTCTTGGAGAACCATGAAACCAGCTTGCTTCCCATGAACTGACAGTGTCCAGAAGTAGACTTCCTGTCCAACCGATCTCCTGCTAGGTCGGCATCTGAGTATCCAGTCAGCTGGATATTGTCATCAGTTGGGTACCACAACCCAACATTGACAGTTCCCTTCAGATACTTAATGATGTTCTTTGCTGCCAACATGTGTGCTTCTCTTGATTGGACTTGAAAACGAGCACACACTCCAACTGCGTATGAAATGTCTGGTCGGCTGGCAGTTAGGTAGAGCAGTGAACCGATGATCCCTCTATACTGGCTGGCATCAACGAGCTTTCCCTCAGCTCCTGGTTCGATCTTCCAGTTCGTATTCATAGGGATCTTTGTTGTCTTACTTGTCTGCAATCCGAACTTGGTGATGAGCTCTTTTGTATACTTGGACTGGTTGATGAAAATCCCTTCAGGTGACTGCTTCACTTGTAATCCAAGGAAATAATTTATCTCGCCCATCATTGACATCTCGAACTTCTCCTTCATAAGATCGGAGAATTTCTTGCACAGCTCCTCCGACTTGGAGCCGAAAATGATGTCATCGACATAAATTTGCACAACAAGTATATCTTCTCCAACTTTGATGGTGAACAGAGTTTTATCAACTGAACCTCATTTGAACCCCGAGTTCAGAAGAAATCCACAAAGAGTGTCATACCATGCCCTTGGCGCTTGCTTTAGACTATAGATAGCTTTCTTCAGCTTGTACACTCTTCCATCTCCAGTCTCAAAACCAGGAGGATGTTCAACATATACATCTTCTTTGATATCTCCATTGAGGAATGCACACTTCACATCCATCTGATATACTTTGAACTTGTGATGTGCGGCATAAGCTAGAAAGATCCGGATGGCTTCCAGCCTTGCAACTGGTGCAAAGGAATCTTCAAAGTCAATTCCTTCTTGTTGGCAGTATCCTTGAGCTACCAACCTTGCTTTATTCCTCACAATGAATCCAATGGCGTCTCTCTTGTTTTTGAAAATCCACTTCAATCCAATCACCTTGACACCATTTGGTCTTTCTACCAACTCCCATACACAGTTGCGTAGAAACTCATTCAATTCTTCTTGCATGGCTGTTGTCCAGTGGACACAGTTGAGAGCTTCCCCAACATTCTTCGGTTCTGGCACATCAGCTACAAAGCAAGAAATCATGGCAACATCTCCAGCTTGCTCGAACTCTTCTAGAACTGCCAATTCTTCAACATATTGGGCATATGTGTTGGAATCTTCCTCGGTTGATTCTGGATTTGCAACTCTGCTCCGTGTGCGCACACCCTCGGTTGGATCTCCGATGATGTCGTTGGTGGAATGAACTTCATACCATCTTCGGTTGCGTCTTCCTTCTTCTTCCAACTGTGGCTGTTCAGAAATCTGAGTTGGAGTCTTCAGAGCTGGTGATTGATCAGCTATTGAGTCTGGATTCTCAACATTGATAGTAGTTTGAACTGAGCTCGGTTGGGCATCGGATGCTGATGCAGTTGGTGGAGCATCAGCTGAAGTTCCCCCTTGGGATGAGCTGAGGTCTTCGCATTCATCTTCAGAGGAGTATGGATCCTCATCCTCAGTTGCCCATACCAGTGGTTCAGCTCGGTTCTTTTCCCGAAGTGATTGCGATCTGGTGAGAACTGGTAGAACAGCTGGATCCGCGTGTTGTTCCTTTACCTGTTCCCTGCACTCAAAGGTAGATTCATCAAAACTAACATGAGGTGTTATTTCCACAACACGAGAGCTGTTGTTGAAAACTCTATATGCCTTGATCCGAGCTGCATATCCAAGAAATATGCCCTTCGAAGCTTTGGCATCAAAGGTTTTCAACTGAGTCTTCCCATTATTGTGAATATAACACTTAGATCCAAAAACACGAAAATAAGAAATATCTGGCTTTCTACGTCTCCACGGCTCGTAGGGCATCTTTCCCAACCGCTTGGTGAGAAGAGATCGATTCTGAGTGTAGCATGCTGTGTTGATCGCTTCAGCCCAAAATCTCTTTGGCAGTGCTGAGCTCGCTAACATGGATGTGGCTGCATCCTTCAGAGTTCTATTTCTTCGCTCAGCTACGCCATTCTGTTGTGGAGTACGCGCGGCTGATGTCTGATGGGTTATGCCATTCTTTTCGCAATACTCAATGATGGTTTCATTTAGAAACTCCGTTCCACGATCTGATCGAATGGATATGATCTTCATCTCTTGTTGGTTCGATATCCGATCCATCAGCTTGGGCAGCTCATCTCGGGTCTCACTCTTGTGGCGCATGAAGATGGTCCACGTATATCTTGAGTAGTCATCAGTTACAACCAATGTATATTCGTTGCCATTAATGCTTTTTGGTGTAACTGGTCCGAAGAGATCCATATGGATCAGCTGTAACACTCAGTCGGTTGAGGGAGTTGACTTCAACCGGAAGGAGGTTCTAGCGAGCTTTCCCAGCTGGCATGCACTGCAGATGTGTGTTGTTGAAAACACTCGGTTAGGTATGCCTCTTGCATGTTCTTGTCTGGCGAGTCGGTTCATCGTCTTGAAGTTCAGATGGTTGAGCCTTTTGTGCCACAGCCAGCTCACATCCGAACTGCTCTTTGATAACAGGCAAGTGTCAGGGAGGCTACTGTTCCAGTCAGTGTAGTATACATTCCCTGTTGGAGATCGATTTCCCAACAATATCACCTGCTTTGATCCGACATCTTTAACTCTGCAACCCTGTGCATCAAACTTGACAGAGAAACTATTATCACAGAATTGGCTGATGGAGAGCAGGTTATGCTTCAATCCATCAACATAAGAGACATTAGAAATTGAAACATGATTGGTTTCAAGGGTACCGTAACCTCTGGTATAACCTTTTGAGTTATCACCAAAAGTAACTGATGGACCTTCTTTCTCCACGAAACTTCCAAGCAAATCCTTCAGATTTGTCATGTGTTTCGAGCATCCACTATCCATCACCCACATTGTAGCAGACGCCTTCTTCTTCCTCAGTTGTTTCTCCTGCACCTGCAAAGAGAAACTCGCTTAGGTCCCCAATTTCAGTTGGGTCCTGGAGGGTTAGAACCAGTTCCCGCTGGAACTGTACGTCGCTTTTCCCGGTAAACTCGAATAGCCTTGTCATTCCAAATAATTTGCCCATTTTCATCAATTATAACAACACCTCGGTTATCCTTAGGCTTGTTGTTAGAAATGATGCTCTTTTTCTTGGGAGGAGTTGGATTTCTCCCATGTTGGGCTTTAGGAGGTGAGGCTTTCCCCCTGTTTTGATGGCGATTCTTATCCTGTTGAGTTTGTCTGTGAGGTCGGACGCCCTGTTGGAATCTTTGTGGCTGATTATGATTCCAACTTCCTGAGGGTTGTGTGTAGCTGTTCATGCCCTGTTGATGATTAATATTATGCATGAATAACTCCAGTTGTTTGACCAGTTCCTCATTGGTTGACTAGGTTGGAACCTTTGGTCGAACCGATGTTGGAACCGCTGTTGATTCAGATGATTGAGCCCAGGTCTGTTCTGAGGTCGGTTCCATTCCTTCTGACGTTGACTTTGAGGTTGATGCAGAGGTCGGTTCTGGTTCTGAGATCGGTTGCGGTTGTGCCTTCGACGCCTCTGATTCCTCTTCTGACTTTTAGAACATTCCCCCTCGGTTGATGTCCCAACCGATGGAACATTCTGTCCTACATCAGCTACTCCTTTTCCCTTCTCAGTTGAGATTATGTTGGTCGGTTGAACTTGCTGAGAGGTGGAGGTTGAGTTAGCTTCTGGAGACTCAGCTGAGTTAGGCTCGACAGCTGTGACTTCTACTGGTTTGATGAAGGTTGCTGGTGGAATCCCAGTATCCTTGACAACATCATAACCGAGTCCTGACATGTCATCCATCTGTCTGCTGTAATTTAATAGGTTTTCGATGATCTTGGATGACTGATACAGCTTGATTAGATTGTCCTTCTCAGTTTGCAACTCCTTGAAGAGTACAACTATCTGCTCGGTTTGTCCATCTGACTTCTTTATCAGCTGTTCGATCTGAGCATCTTGATTTTTCAACTGATCTTGCTGTTCTTTGTTTTGCTTTGTCAACTCCTCATCAGCTGGAGCCTTAGCCTCAATCTTTTGACTCTTGAGATTCTCAATCTCCTGAGTTTGGCTCGTAATCAGATCCTCTTTTTCGGTTAAGGAATCTTCAAGCTTGGCGAACTGAGCTTGAAGACTCTTAAACTCAACCGACTGCTGATGCAGTTCCTCACTGAGTTCTTGAAAATCATTCCAGGAGGGTTCCAACTCATCGCTCAGAGATTCCTGCAGGTAGAAGTATTGGAAGAATTTAAGCGAGCAGGATTAGATTGTACCTCAATATCATCTTGGTCGGTTCCAAGTGCCATGAGACATTGATCCGAACTGATGACTTTGTTGGTAGAGGTCAGTTCATCCTCATCTTCAGTGTCTGTGAAGATGTCCATATCGTCAGCTGCCTCTTCAGCTACCATGGCCTTGTTCTTTGCAGTTTGCTTGACCCTCAGTGCTTCTCTTTCCTTCTTTGAGAGGTCTGGGCAGTCAGCTTTGAAGTGTCCTTCCTTGCCGCATTCGAAGCAACCATTGGTGACTGGCTTCGAACTGTCTCAAGTTCGGTTTGATTTATAGAAACGTTTATATTTGCCGAACCGAGTGTCCATGTCGGCTAGTTTCTTTGACAGCGCTGCAATGTTCTGTTGCAGTTCCTCTCTGCTCGGCTCCTTTGCAGTCGTGTCAGCCGATCTGGTTGGCCTTGACGATCTCGACTTTGAGTAGTCAGCTCGGAGGGCAACTGACTTTGATGCCGAGCCAACATCCTCAATTCTATTTGTCTGACCTGAGGGTTGCGATCTCCTTCTGTTGACCTTATACTCATTTCCTTTCAAGATTGAGAACAATCTTTCAGTTCCCATTTCACCAAGGTCAGTTCGGCTCTCGTAGATATTTGTGAAAGTATCCCACTCAGCCGGTAGAGCTTGCAACACTTTGAGGTTTATTTCTCTTAGAGTGTATTTTCCTTTCCGGATGGACTGGATTCTTCTGATGATGTCCATAAACCGGAGCTCTAGCTGATCGATAGTCTCATCAGGTCGCAGACTGAAGTTGTCGAAATCTTGACATGCATGTGAGAACTTGTTTTCCTTCGTCTCGTCGCTTCCTTCACTTAGCGAAGCCAGGATGTCCCACATCTCTTTTGCAGTCTCACACTCCTCTATCCAGGGCAGATAATCTTGTCCAACCGTGGACATTATTGTGCTCTGGGCCCAGATATCCAGCTGGCTCACCTTGGCCTCCTCTGGAGAGTAGTCTTCTGGCTGTTTTTCCACATACTCCACCACTGCGTCTCCATCGTTGGGATTTGTGGGAGTGCGAAGTATTCTATCTTTTATGACGATTGGTCCAGAAGTGAGAACTTGTTGCATCCTATGATGCTTTGACAGAAGGATCTTCTTCATTCGAGTTCTCCATGATGTATAATTGACTACAGAGAACATGACGACGATCTTGTCCTTGACGTCCATCTGCACAAACAAAAACAGGACAAAAAGTGCGAGCAAGAATGCACTAGCATGAAAAGATCTGTTCAGATGACCACTGAAGAAAAATTCTCGAATTCACACCTCGTGAAACAGAGTCAGCAATCTTTTGAACCACTGCTCTGATACCACTTGATGGTCCCAAAACGAGTTACTGGTGTATGGAGGGGGGGGGGAATACACCAGTTAGGATTTAAAAACTTAAACCTGAAAAATCACTTCAACTGAGCAAAAAGGACTCAGTTGGAATCTCACAGCTGAGTAAGCGACCTCAGCTGGAAGAGTGAGGCTGTGCGGAACGTGGTGAAAATTAAACTCGTTAAAAACAACTCACGCAAAACAGCTCGGATGGTCAAGAACCAAAACAGCTCGGTTGAAAAAGTGCAAATGAGGTTTGTATGTTAGTTAGATTGATTAGATAAAAAATGCAAAAGCAACTGAATAAAAACAAACACAGACACACATGATTTAACGTAGTTCGGAGATAACCCTCCTACGTCCACGGGGAGATGTGAATCCTCACGCCTCAGTCCAAGTTCTTCTGGACAGAACCACTCAGCTTACGCGGGCTGAGCAACCGTTAAGGATAAGTTTGCGGGTACTTATCGACCTTACAGATTAGTTTCAGGGCACTAAATAGCCTATGTCAAGTTTGCGGGTACTTGACGACCTGACTACTCAATTACAGGAAGAGTAAGGTCCTAGCACACTTTTTAGGGTGTGAGTGTGGGTGGGATTTCCAACTACAGCTCGATCACGAATGAGAGCTGGATCTAAGACTTGAACGAATAAACACTCAAACTAAGATCTAAGACAGATTTTCACTCTATGAACCCTCAGCTACTAATGTTCTATCACTCTTGAACTCTTAGCTGCTGATGTTCTTAGAATAGGATTTTAGCAGATTTTTCTTTCGCTTGATTCTCTTGTGATTGCACTTTTCTCTCTTGCTTCAGTCTGTCTCATGTATCTCTCGAATGAGAGAATGCCTCTATTTATAGGCGGAGAGAATCAACTAGCCGTTGGAGGAGCTGTTGATCTCTGATCGTTTGATAGCGATGGCTTGTCTCTTATCTCTGCAGACTTTCCCGATATGGCATATGTGCTCTTCTGCTTTCCATCTGAGACAGCCTTGTGTTGGACCAGATGGGGTAATGACTGAACGGTCAAACCCTCATGTGACTTCCTTTTGAAATTCAAATCTTAACCTTTCTGACAGTCAACCTCGGTTCGTCGGTTGAAAGTCTTGATCTTCATCTGAGTGGTCTTCAGCTGATGTTCTGAACTGTTGGACTCTCAGCTGACTTTGAACTTCAAGCAGTTGATCTTCTTGTTCGAGTTCTACAACTGAGGTTCTGAAACTGAACACTCAGTTGTCTTCCCTGTATTTACTCAGTTGGGTTTGAACCTTCAGATGATCTGATGTTCTCTTCCTCTCTACTGCTTCTCATCTGACAAACCCTCAGTTGGTTTTCTTCACAACTGATGTTCTGAAGACTTTCTGAAGACTTCCCCTTGTTTGCATCTGAACATATGAACTCTCAGTTGTCTTTCTTCACAACTGATGTTCTGTCTGAGTGACGCCTTGTTGCCATCTTCAGCTGGAGACCTGTAAAGATAAAATCTTAACTTTGCTCAAACAGCGAGTCTAAATTCTAACATTAGGTTCTGGCAACATCTACTCGGTTGGGGTCAGTCAGTTTTGGAATTCATCAAAACTCATACTAATAAATTTCCCAACAAACACCAATACCAATTTTTATGTTTTCCTTGTTTTCTGTTTTTGATTATTTTTATTTTTTATTTTATTACTTTCTTTATATCAGTCAATCCATATTTTCTCTTTTTTTTCGTTTTAATTATTTTTCTCAATTTTTTTTTTCACTTTGCATTCGATTCTTTTATATTATTTATTCTAATAATATTTGTTAATGTATTATTAGTATTTCATTTTTATTTTTACAGTTTTTTAATTGCTATATTTTTTTTATTAATCAATCCCCTTATCTCTAATTATTTTTTATTACTTCACAATTAGGATTTATTAATTTAATTAGAGTTTATTAATCCCTAATGGGGTTTATTAATCTCCAATTAGAACTTATTTTCAATTTTTTAGATGAATTATACTTTTGAAACGTTACTTTTCTTCGTATCAATAATTACTTTTTCTTACGACGATAATTATTTGACCAAATAAATAAAAGTACAAGTTGTAGTAAATAAAAGTAAACATTGTCTTTTTTTTTCCAGATTTTTTTACTAAATAACTAAATATACATGTTGTCTTGAGTAAAAGTAAACATTGCCGTTAAGAAAAGTAACAGTTGTGAAACATTACCTTTCTTCATATCAATAATTACTTTTTATCACGACAATAATTACTTGACCAAATAACTAAAAGTACAAGTTGTCTTGTATAAAAGTAAACATTGCCGTTAACAAAAGTAATCGTTGTGAAACATTATATTTTTTTATATCAATAAGTACTTTTCATTATAAACAATAATTACTTGATCAAATAATTAAAAATACGAGTTACTATAAATAAAAATAAACATTGTCATTATGAAAAACAACATTTTCTTTACTCATCTCATGGTCACAGTATCGATTCCCTATAGAATCCTCCCCATCCCAACGACAGAGTGTTTTAAAAATTAATAAAGAAAGAAAGAAAACAAAAATTAAAAATAAAGAAGAGAAAAAAATATGCAAAAACAAATTCAAAAAAGAAAAAACTGGAGGGCTAGGAGGATTGAACTCGTATCTTTCTTTAATCAATTACTACAAACTAAACTTTATTAAAATAAAAAATAAAGAAAGAAAGCAAGAATTAAAAATAAGGAAAGAAAAAGAAATGAAAAAACAAATTACGACAGGAAAAAAAAATTCGTATATGCTATGAAGGACTGAACTTGCTTTTCTTTAATCAATTAATACAAACTAAATTTTATTAAAATAAAAAATAAACAAAGAAAACGAATTAAAAATAAAGAAAGAAAAAGAAATGCAAAAACAACCAAAACTGAAAAAAAAAAGAAAAAGAAAAAGGTGTAGAAGGATTAAACCCGCGTCCATGATAGTGATAGACTGATGTGTCTACTACCATTGGGACAATAGATATCTATTACAAAATTAGCCAGTTATAAACTATATAATCTTTTAAATCATAATGGGCGCGTGTCAAATTTACCTTACCCGAACCGGTCTCTTGCTAAAGACTAGTCTCTTGTGAGACCATCCCTTGAAGCAATTGTTGTAGTTAGGCAAACTCTAGTGGTGGAATCCGCTCATTAAGTCTCATATTTTTAGATCTGGAAATTAATAGACCTGCTCATAATCTTGCTAAATAGGTATAGATAATTCTTGTGTAATAATCTAGAGAGGTCGATCGAACTTGTATCTTAGCTTTTGGATATCGTTTTTGCCAATTTCGACTAATTTATGAAAATTGTTTTCCTTTGTATGAATAATATATTTATATATGGACATTACTTGTAGGATTGGTTAGGGTAATCTATTCCATATATATATATATATATATATATCATATTATCCCTACCTTGTATTGACAATTGAGAATAATAATAATATTTTTTCTTCTCGCGCCGTCTCTCTTCTCTTTCTCTCTATTTTCTGTGTTCTTGTTCTATTTACTTTACAACACGTTATCACTACGAGTCTCTAACCAATTGAGTGAATATTGAAAGTAGGCCCTGGGAAAGAATCGTATCTTTCGTGAAAGGTAATCTATTCATTCAATTTTCTAATCCATAATTATTTTTAGGTTTATTGTTTGGTATTCGATTTGATCTAGTGATTAAATTGTATAAACAATTAAGATGATTACCATTGTTATGTTTACACGCGTGAGTCAGGTCATAGTTTTTGGGAGAGAATTAGTTGAATTTAAAATATATAGTTATGTAGTCAGTATATAATTATGATGCAATTAATTCATGTCCTGTAGCATAAAAGGGTGTGTATGATTCAATATGTTTGTTAATTAATTCTATGTTGTTCGGTTATGCTTTTGATTAAGATCTTTGCAGTATGATCTATGTATAAAAACTCAGTTTATTCGCAAAACATGATCTATTATTTTTTTTGTTTAAGATGCAATTACTTTTATAAATTATTAATTACGAGTCAAATTAATCGAATAGCTTACAATGATATCATGTGGTTGATTGCTCCCGGATTGATATTTTCTTGATAAATTGATGTAAGTCTTAGTTTAATATATATAGCTTATAATTGATTGTGTTAATTGGTTAATATGGTGTAACACATTAATTCTCTTAATTTATAATTCGTGTTAGATGTTGCATATGTTTATTGATTGCTGAAGGATGTAGATCCAATTTTTATATGTAGGTATGAGTTAGAAAATTAAGTGTATGTGTGTTTCGTACAGTGTTTGTTTATATTTTTTGAATTTTTTTTTGGGAATAAATTGATGGATTTTGAATATAAATACATAAAAATAATAAATTATCTGAATTTATGCTATGATCTTTTATTATCACTACTTATTTATGTTTTTCTTTTTCAACAATCATTGTAGTTTGAATATGTCTGACATCAACAAAAGAGAATTCACCGAGCTTGCTCTTGATGGTGGTAACTATTTGACATGGGCTTTGGATGTTGAAATATACCTTGCCTCATGTGATTTGAGTGAAACCATTGTTTCACGATCCTCAAGTAGCTCCGCCCAGAAGGCGAAAGCACTGATTTTCCTTCGTCATGACTTGAATAAGGACCTAAAGAATGAGTACCTTACTGAAAAGGACCCTGGTGTCTTATGGAAATCCCTGAAGGATCGCTTTGACCAACAAAAGACAATCATTCTCCCTCAAGCTCAATATGATTGGCTCAATTTACGTTTTCAAGACTTTAAGTCTGTAATTGAGTATAATTCTGCATTGCACCGTATTGTGTCACAATTGAAACTATGTAAGCAGGATGTTAAAGAGGTGGATTTGATAGAAAAGACTCTCTCAACTTTTCATGCTAGTAACCTTGTACTCCAGCAGCAGTATAGGGCCAAGAATTATACTAAGCATTCCGAGCTTATTTTTGCTTTACTGGTAGCAGAAAAACATAACCAATTGCTAGTGAAAAATCACAATGCCAGACCAGTTGGTACACAAGCAGTGCCTGAAGCATATGCTACCACTTATAAAGGTGGTCGAGGGAGAGGTCGAGGAAATTCAAGTTGGTCTCAACGTGGTGGACGAGGTTGGTCACATCGAGGGGGTTGAGGCCGTGGATATAATAATGTTGCTATTCAAAAGCTATGGAAAAGGTTTTCAGACGACACCCTCTTCACAAAAAGATGGTCCATCTCAACAATCTAAAGAAAACAATAAACCAAAGTAAAGCAACAAACTTGTCATAGATGTGGATGCGAGGGTCATTGGACCTGTACATGTCGCACTCCGATGCATCTTGTGGAAGCATATCAAAGAATGCTTAAGGACAAAAAGAGCAAGGAAACTCAAGGTGAATCGCATCATGCTAGTTTGCCTGAAGCAACTACGGCTTTTAATGTCGATGATGACGATTTGATGCAACTTGATCTTGAAGATTATGGAGATCAAGAATGATTTTATCTTATTTTGTCAGACTATTTAGACATTTTTTAGAATTTATGGTTATGTTTTTCGATTATGCAAAATGGACATGACTCTAGTTTATTTTATTTTATTGAACTTATTTGGGATGTTTTGAATATTTGAATTATTTGATTTTTAATTTTGTTTATTTTTAATTTATTTGCATATTTTTCTTTCTTTGCTTATAGAAACCACAAAATCTCAATATGCAACCCATGGAGAATGTGAGTACCTTGTGTTTAGTGGATAGTGCCACAACACATACTATTCTTACCGATAAGAAATATTTTCAAATACTTACTGAAAAAAGGGGGAGTGTAACTACAATTGCAAATGACAATATCCTTATTGTCGACTCCGGAAGAGCTTCATTGATACTCTCCATGGGTACTGAATTAATCATAAATGATGCACTTTTGTATCCACAATCTAAACGTACCCTTCTTAGCTTTAAAGAAATCCAATTAAATAGTTTTCACATTAAAACCAAAACTGAGAACAATAATGAGTTTCTAATCATAACTCAAGATGTTGGATGTCGAAAACGAGTTATAGAAAAACTCCATTCTTTCTCCTCAGGGTTGTACTACACTCACATTCGACTTAATAATCATGTTGCGCTAAATATGAATTTTAAAGATCCAAAATCTTTTAAATTATGGCACGAGTGCATGGGTCATCCTGGGCAAAATATGATGCGTCGGATTATTAATAATGTTGTTGGGCATAATTTACAAACAAAAGATCTATCTTTATCAAATGAGTTTGTTTGTAAAGCATGCGCAAAGGGTAAACTTATAGTACGACCTTTTCGTACTAAAGTTGGAATAGAATCTCCTACATTTCTTGAAAGAATTCAAGGGGATATTTGTGGACCAATTCACCCGGCGTCGGGACCATTTCGATACTTTATGGTTCTGATTGATGCTTTCACTCGATGGACTTATGTATGCTTGTTGTCTACTCGCAATAAAGCATTTTCAAAACTTATTGCCAAACTAATTGAGTTGAGAGCTCAATTTCCTGATTATTCCATCAAGTTCATTCGAATGGATAATGTCGGTGAATTCACGTCAAAATCTTTTGACGAATATTGCCTTTCATTAGGTATCAAAGTAGAACATCCTGTTCCTTACGTCCACACTCAAAATGGTCTAGCCGAATCATTAATCAAACGTTTAAAATTAATAGCTCGACCATTGTTACAAAAATTCAACTTACCTGTTACTTGTTGGGGACATGCAATTTTGCATGCAGCTAATTTGCTCCAAATCCGACCAACTGCATATCATGATTATTCCCCAATACAATTAGTACGTGGTAAAGAACCAAACATTTCCCATCCGCGAATATTTGGTTGTGGAGTGTATACTCCAACATTACCACCTAAGCGTACCTCAATGGGCCCTCAGTGAAAACTAGGCATTTACGTGGGTTATGAATCTCCGTCTATTATTAAATTTCTTGAACCCATGACTGAGGATCAATTTACTGCTCTGTACGCTGATTGTATTTTCGATGAAGATCATTTCCCGACATTAGGGGGAGACAAAAGCCCAAATTTAACACAATGTTGAGAAATTTCATGGAATGAAAAGAATCTTTAATATTTAGATCCACGTACTACTGAATCTAAACTAGAAGTTCAAAGAATAATTAACTTGCAATATTTAGCAAGTAATTTGCCAGATGCATTTACTGATTATAAAGGAGTGACAAAATCTCATATTTCTGCTATGAACGCACCACAAAGAATTGAAGTTCCATATGGACAAAATAAATCAGCTGATAATCCCGAACGCCAGAAGCGTGGGAGACCTATTGGTGCTAAAGATAAAAATCCCCGACACACAAAATCAAATAAGGAAATGATATCGCTCCTATAACCTCCTGAAGAGGATCATCCTGAAGATGATAATCCTAGTACATCTAAAAGTGCACTAACTAATCATAATACTAGGATTGCGGAACGGCCAAATCACAATATTATGGGAAATGACAAAGATCTGATTGATGTTAATATCGAAGTTGCTATGAATTTTGTGAATACGGGAGAAACTTATAATAGAAATGATATTGTTGTCGACGACACGTTTGCCTTAACAATTGCCCTTACCATTTCTAATGATAATCAGGATCCTGAACTAAAAACAATAGCCGAGTGCCGAAAGCGCTCTGATTGATTGAAATGGAAGGAAACAATGGAGGTAGAGCTAAACGCGATAAATATTAAGAAAGTTTTTGGCTCGATTGCACTTACATCAAACGGTGTTATCCCAATAAGATATACATGGGTGTTTGTACAAAAGAGAAACGAGCATAATGAGGTGGTGAGATATAGAGCGTGATTGGTAGCTCAAGGGTTCTCGCAGAGACCTGTAATTGATTTTCATCAAACATATTCTCCTGTTTTGGATGGTATAACGTTCCGATATTTGATATCTCTGGCATCAACTATGAATTTAGAAATGCAGTTAATGGATGTCGTGACCGCATATTTGTATGGGTCACTAGATACTGATATTTATATGAAAGTACCTGATTGGGTTAAAATTTCTCAAATGAAGGAAAATGAAACTCGCAACATGTATAGTGTTAAATTACAAAGGTCGTTGTACGACTTAAAACAGTCGGGAAAAATATGGTATAACCGACTAAGTGAATTCCTCTTGAAGAAGGAATACGTGAGCAATGACATAAGTCCTTGCGTGTTCATCAAAAGATCACAAATGGTTTTTGTATAATTTCTGTGTATGTTGATGATATAAATATAATTGGAACACACAAAGAGATTGATGAAGCTAGCTCATGCTTAAAGACGGAGTTTGAAATGAAAGACTTGGGTAAATCCAAATTTTGTCTCGGCCTGCAGATCGAGCATTTCCCTGAAGGAATTTTTGTACACCAGTCAAACTATGTGAACAAGCTATTAGAAAAATTTTATATGGATAAATCACATCCACTTAGCACACCTATGGTTGTCCGATCATTAGAAGTGAATAAGGACCCATTTAGACCAAAAGAAGATGACGAAGATATTTTAGGACCAGAAGTTCCTTACTTAAGTGAAATTGGAGCACTACTTTATCTCACAAATTGTACAAGGCCTGACATTGCATTTGCGGTTAACTTGCTAGCAAGATTCAGTGCTTCTCCTACACGAAGAAATTGGAATGGTGTTAAACACATATTTCGTTATCTTCAAGGTACAAAAGATCTTGGTATATTTTATCGAAGAAATCAAGACATGACATTGGTAGGTTATGCAGATGCTGGTTATTTATCTGATCCCCACGATGCTAAATCTCAGACTGGTTATGTTTTTCTCTGTGGTGGTGCAGCTATTTCTTGGAAATCTGTCAAACAGACTCTAGTTATTACATCTTCAAACCACTCAGAGATTATCGCTTTACATGAAACCGCTAAAAAATGTGTGTGGCTAAGGTCATTAATACAACACATTCGTGGATCTTGTGGTTTATGAGAACTCTCCCATTATCCTATATGAGGACAATGCGGCATGTGTTGCACAAATGAGTAGTGGGTATGTTAAAGGAAATTTAACAAAGCATATATTACCTAAATTCTTTTACCCACACGAGCTCCAGAAAAGCGGCGAAATTATAGTACAGAAAATTCGCTCCTGGGAAAATCTTGCAGATTTATTCACAAAATCTCTTCCTACATCAACATTTGAAAAATATGTTTATAATATTGGGATGCGTAGGCTTGGAAGATTATTATCTTCAGGGGGAGCGAATATTACGAAATAGTTTTTGAAGATCGGACCTTGAAGGTCTACATCAAGCCTCGAAGGCTAAATTTGTTGTGCTCTTTTTTCCTTTACTAAGTTTTTTTCCCGTTGAGTTTTCTTAGTTAAGATTTTTATCGAGGTAACAAATGCAACACATATATAAACGTATGTCATGGACTTTTCTCGACTGTTTTTCTCCCATAGAGTTTTTCAGCGAGATCTTTACGAGACATGAACATCACGTCGTAATGTCTAAGGGAGAGTGTTATGAATAATATATTTATATATGGACATTACTTGTAGAATTGGTTAGGGTAATCTATTCCATATCTAATGTTATTATATATATATATATCTTATTATCCCTACCTTGTACTGACAATTGAAAATAATAATAATATTCTTTCTTCTCGCGCCGTCTCACTTCTCTTTCTCTCTATTTTCTGTATTCTTGTTCTATTTACTTTACAACACCCTTTAATTAAAAAAAAAACTGAGGTGACAAGTGCAACTCTCAATCTATTAAATTAGATTTAGCGAGCTCATTGGGAAAAGAACGCAGATTGTAAAGTGATACAATTGCGTGAACAAAGAATTATATCTCCTCTCAAAATATAAATAATATGCATATATAGTATGATGGTTAAAATATTAAATATCGGTAGGAGTAGGAAAATAGTACTTTTTGAATTAAAAAGACTAATTATAATACATTTTAAAAATGTAACAATAATAGCATTTTTGAACAATTTTTGCTATTCCTTCACGATTTCTTTTTTTTTTGAGGTCAGTTATCAATATCAAATTTTAGAATATAAAATCAAATCATACAATATAATATGTAAAAGCACAAACGTTGGTACATGTGTTTTCACAGAAGAAATATCTATGAAATTATAATTAGACACACATAATAATATGTGAATTCACATTAATATGTGAAAACGTAAATGTGGACATGTGTTTTCACATAATAACATTTGTGAAATCACCATTATTGCAAAGATCATTACACGTACTATTGTACGTAAATTCAATTTTAAAATGGGTGAAATGAAAACTGAAAAGTGAGTTGCAAAAAGATATTAGGAGCATAAATATCTAGACATGCTATTTTTATAATTTTTTTTTTCAAAATATACTACTTCTTCTGTTCCACTGAATATGGGTTTTTTTTTTTCCATTTTGGAATGTTCAACTATACTTGATATATTTTCTCTAAAGGAAACAATTAGTTTATATATATGATCCATCATCTCATCTAAACCCCACTAACCTACTCTTACTACACACTCAACCATCCCATCTATAACTTTATTAACATTATAAAATATTCTATTCACACAACACTAAATACTTTTTTTATACCCAATACCTTTTTTCTTAGTCTCCGTACTTATATGAACTAGGCCGTATTCGGCGGAACAGAAAGAGTATAAGTTAGTTTTTTTTTCTACTTTAAAATGATATTCTTTCTGTCCATTCAATATGACATATTTTTTTTAAGGACCTTTCCACTCATTATGGCCAAATTCCTTTTATGAAAACAATTAGGGTTACTTAAGTAAAAGACACCATATATAACAGTTTATTGACTAAAAAACACTATTATACATGATGTCTTTTTTCTTAATTTTCAAGCGGAAAAAATTATAGTATCATATTAAACGGAAGGGAATAAGTATTCTTATATTTCTCTTAAATAAAGTACCCCAATCTTTGCATGAAAAATTTCTCTAGGGGAAAAAAAAACTTTTTATTAAAATATGAGAGTAGTTTTCAAGAAACGGGTATTAGTCATTCCTTTTTCTTTGGGCCCAATTTGATTAAAGGGCTTTATTTAATTGCTTGACCCAAAATATATAGATTTTTCAAAGGGTGCGAAATTATTATCTACCGTAATGCAGTTCTATTATGAAATCGTAAAAACACAAAGATTTAACAAATATTGCAAATTATTTTCTGAAAAAACATTAATTCTGGATTAGATTTATTCTCTAACTACAAGCCAAAATCCAATCGTACCCATAAACACAGTCAGCGGCAGCGGCAGCGGCAGCGGAAATGAAATGAGATGGCGATCAACTGCCACTGCGAGCGGCCCTCCGCCGCCTACGACGTCATCTTCTGCGGCGACGTCGTCTACGCCACCGTCACACGTGACCCATCCGCCGTCTCCCAGTGGATCCGCGACGTCAGCTCCCTCTACGGCCACCGTCTCCTCGTCGGCCTCGACATCGAGTGGCGCCCCAACTACCGCCGCGGCGAGCAGAACCCCGCCGCCACCCTCCAGCTCTGCGTCGGCCGCTGCTGCCTGATCTACCAACTCATCCACTCGGCCTACTTCCCCGTCCAGCTCATCCGATTTCTCTCCTACTCTGACCACTACTTCGTCGGAATTGGAGTCGAATCCGATCTAAGAAAACTTGAGCGGGATCATAGAATTGGGTACAATGCGAAGACGGTGGATTTGGGGAGATTGGCGGCGGATGTGTATAGAATGAAGGAATTGAAGAACGCGGGTTTAAAGAATATGGCGCGAATTGTGCTTGGGAAAGAGATGGAGAAGCCGAAGTCGGTGACGAGAAGCCGGTGGGATGAGCGGCGGCTGACAGCGGAGCAAGTGCAGTATGCTTGCATTGATGCCTACGTAAGTTCTGAGATTGGTAGGGTGTTGAATGCTTCTGTTTTTGGGTGAATTCAATGACAAGTTTTAGCTTTTAAAGTATTATTATTAATTAATGGAAATTTATGTACAGATGAAATTTGTGGTGATTTAAATTAAGGATGAGTTTTATTATGCAAAGACTAAATTATTTTAGTAAATCGATTATCCTTGTAAGAAAAAATAAATATTACAAACCTTTAATTGAAATATTTTTGAAAGTCGGTCATCTTCAAGATTTTTAGTGACAATTTATGGCTAATTGATTTCGAAGAGGGGGAATTGATGTTGATGAGATTACAGAATGCTCAATGCCTTGAAGAACTTTGATCTGCTTACTCACAATAGCTCCACACGTAGAAGAAGAAGAATTCTCGTAGTCACTCAATACTCATTGCTATTACTTATTAGAGCATTTACAATGATCAAAGATAACGGCTGCGTGATGGTCCCGAAACGAGTTCTGGTGTATAGGGGGGGGAGGAATACACCAGATGCAACTTTTTAAAACAACCCTCTAAAAAATATCTCAACCGAGTAAGGAAGCTCAGTTGGAATCACAACCGAGTAAGAAACACTCGGTTGGAAGTGATGTGCTGTGCGGAATGTAGTGGAAATTAACTCGTTAAAATTAACTCACGCTTTTATGCACGGTTGGTCAAGAACCAAGACAGTTGAGAATGCTGAGATCAGTTTGTATGCTGGTTAGAAGGTCAGTTGAATATGCAAGAAATAAACAAAATAAACACTGGCACACAGAGATTTACGTGGTTCGGAGAAACCTCCTACGTCCACGGGGAGTTGTGAGTCCACACAACTCTGTCCAAGTTCTTCTGGACAAACCACTCAGCTTACGCGGGCTGAGCAACCGTTAAGGATAAGTTTGCAGGTACTTATCAACCTTACAGTTTAGTTTTCGGGTACTAAACAACCTATCTACTCAGTTGCAGGAAGAGTAGGATCCTAAAACCTTTTCAGGTGAGAGAAAATAGGGTTCCAACTAAAAGCTCGAACACGAAGTGAGCTATGATCTAACTCTCTACGAACTCTCACTAAGTGATGTTCTCAAGGTTCGATCTAAAGACACAAAAACTAACTCTAGAACTCTCAACAAGTGATGTTCTAAGAGATTGAATGCAGTTCAACTCGTGAAGAATATTGCTCTTTCTTTCGCTCTCTGATTTCTTCTCGCGTGTGTGTCTTGTATCTTTTTCGAATGAATGAAGGCCTCTATATATAGGCGGAGAGAGTCAACTAGCCGTTGGAGGAGCCGTTGATCTCTGTTCTTTGAAAGCGATGGCTTGTCTCTCATCTCTGCAGACTTTCCCGATATGGCATCTGTGCTCTTCTGCTTTCCATCTGAGATAGCCTTGTGTTGGGCCAAATGGGGTAATGACTGAACGGTCAAACCCTCACGTGACTTTCTTTTTGAAATTCAAATCTTAACAACAGACTTCCAACAAGGAGTGGTCGGTTAAGACTTTTGATCTTCAACTAACTTGTTCTTCAGCCGATGTTCTATCTGACTACTAACAGTTGAACTCTCAGCTGACTTCAACTTCAAGCTGTTGGTCTTCTTGGTTGAGTTCTACAACTGATGTTCTGAAACTGAACACTCAGTTGTCTTCCTTGTATCTGATCAGTTAGGTTCGAACGCTCAGATGGCTTCCTTTCATTTGATGTTCTCTTTCCCATACTGCTTTTCATCTGATGAACACTCAGTTGTAAGAAAACAACTGATGTTCTATCTCTTGAATGTGACTTCCCCTCTTTGGATACTTGACTATTGATCTGAGACATGAACGTAACTTCCTTCTTTTTAATATACTGAACGCTCAGTTGTCTTCCTCACAACTGATGTTCTATCCGAGTGAAGCCTTGTTGCCATCTTCAGCTGGAGACCTATAAAGGTAAAATCTTGACAATGCTCAAACAGCGAGCCTAACTACTAATATTAGGTTCTGGCAACATCTACTTGGTTGGGATCAGTTGGTTTTGGAATTCATCAAAACTCTTACTAATAAATTTTCCAACACTGCGGATATCCACGAATTAAAAAAAAAAAAAGAGCATGTACAATGATGCAAAATTTTTTTAGCTCTAGAGTTATTTATTTTTTTATTAATATTTTGTGGGATCTCAATGATTGATATAATGGTGGAGTTCTTGTCCAAGGCTATCAATTATTGGATTTTATATATTTTTTATTTGTATATTTTGAATAATAAAAATAATAAAATATTAAATTGATAATAATAGAGAAATAAAAACCAAACAATTTTATTGTATTTAAAAATACGATGAAAAAAAATACTTAAAAGGTAACAAGTTGAATGGACCGAATCGTGCTCAAATTTCCTTAATCAAATCGTCCGAAAGAAGATCGCGGGCTTTTGGCATCTTGAATGCTTCTCCTCTCAATCGAGATTAAAGAAATTCCAACGGCACTCGCCCTCGCCACCCTCCCTTGCCATCAGGGACGGAGGCATGTTGCCAATGGAGGGGGGGGGGGGGGAGGAGGGCACGTGCCCCTGTAATTTTTTAGATTTTTTTATTAGGTATGTTTATCTATTTTATATAGATTTAATTGAATTATATAATAAAATAAGTGAACTTTAAAGTTCAAACTTCATAAAAATTATCGCACTTTCAAATTTGATATTGATAATTTCAATAAGGCGGATCTTAGACACCTTTATCATCAAACTTCAATAGAAAAGTTTCATTTTATTTTAATTTACAGGTTTGATAATACTAATCTATATGTAATATTAATTAATTGGATTGCATTCTTCACGACTTCCATTCTCATAACTCGTAAGCAATTTAGCCAACATGATTTTAATTTTATGCAATAAGAGATTGAATCGTCTATTTTCAGGCATGTTGTTTTTTCAAAAGATGGTGTATTATTTTGAAAAACAAATGATGATAGTGCCAAGTAAGGACGATTTTTATGCAAAAAACCTCGTAAGTTTCAATTGTAATAGACTTGGATTTTTATTATTATCTAGTAAAAAAAGTTTAATGTGTTTTATATTTATAATTATTTTGTGCCCCTGCAATACAAAATTTCTAGATCCGTCACTGCTCGCCATCGCCTGGCCTCGCCTTGCCCTCGCATATAGCCCCCCGCTGTATGTATATGCTCTTACAAAACCTATAATTGATGTAACATTAGTAGAATATGACATCATTGGCAGATAATATTATTAATTGTTAAAACATTCATTAAGATACACTTAAGAAAGTGGATAAATCAGATAACATAAAGATATTAATGAAACATTATAAAATATTTGATCATTCATGCTAGTATTTCTTTAATCAGAAGTGACATACAGTACTCAATTTATTCTGATATCATCAATGGAATTTGTACCCGAAAGGTTCCCTCATAGTAACGTGTCAGAGGAATTTTACTAGGATCACGGTATTTCCAATAGATTTCTTTTTTTCCATGGATGCGATAATTGCAAAAAAAATTGCTTCTCTCTTTGTGATAATGGTCAAATCTTCCCCTAACCAAAAAAAGGGTTAAAATAAAATCTACCAGCACATATTAAAGTAAAAATTCAGTCATTCTGCTAAAAAAAATATTTTTTTAAAATAATTATACTTTAAATTTAAACAAACAAGTAGCCCTAGTATCACGTTTGCATTTCTAACTAACCACCACCCTGCTCTCTCCCTCAACACCTCTACTTCCTTTAAAAAACACTAAAACAGAAGATTTAGAGAGAGGGAGAGGAGAGGGAGAAGCGAGAGTGAATCCGAGTCCTCAGAAAGAGCAGAACAAGGTAGAAATCTCATCTGTTTATCTGGTTAGTCACAGTAACTCCCTATGCTGAAACTTCTTCCTCTTAAGAAATGCACTTGTTTTTCACGACTTAACAGTTTTTTTTGCCTAAAAAAACTAAATAGTTTTTGAGTTTCGGAATTTTGCTGATATGTTATGGTAGAGTCGGGTTAATACTCTAGTAACAAAGGTAAATACGACTAAGAAATATAAGTTGAAAGTGTAAATTGGAGGCTCGTTCCAGGAATCTACCTTCTACTCCTTCTTCGGATGTCTCTAAACCGCTGCTCTCCTGGAAAACAACGTCCCACACCGGAAGGGTTTTCCGGAGAAGACCCTCCGACGCAAGTCAGTGGTTGTCGAAAAAGAAAACCTCTCTCTCTCCAAAATATCTGTTCTACAAGAAAATATAGAAAGCTTGGGGAAAAATCTACCTTCCGCTCGTGAAAATCTTTCTTTTATATGGGGACGTGTGACAAGGGGAAAAAATGGAAAATCACCCTAACGAGCCTGTTACTTGGGCCCTGAATCGATTGATGAGAGTGACATCTGGGCTGTTTGGGCCGGCCTTGACTAGCCCATTAGTAATTGTGCCTTTTTGAGTCATGTTGATATATCCCATATCAACCACCCCCCCCCCCCCCCCCCCCCTTTATTCTCAAGTAACACGTCACTTGAGGCCACAAACGCGGACGAGATTTTTGGTGGGCTATAATAAAATACTAGCCACATCTGAACCATTGATACGAAAACCGCTCGTCTTCTGACCGTCAGATTTCTACTGCCTCGAGTTTTGAAAAATAATGACTTGAAAATCTTTTCCGCAATCATTTCATTCCGCTCGACGTCTTTCTCTTCACTTCGTCGTCTCCTCTTCCTTTCTGCGCTTGTCTTTCGATTTCTCTTCGTCTTCCTCCTTTAATCTCTCCATCGCTCGAATCAGGTATTTTCTGAAGTTATTCTTCTGCACTTATTGGGTATTGATTCTCTGGTGTTCATTTGCTTTTAGTTTTTTTCGCTATCGGTTTCGTAGATTACTTTGTCTTTCGTTGGTTTAAATTTTTTTTGCGATATGTCTAGCTCTTCTACAACTATAAGTTCTTCCGAGCACATAGATTCAGGTACGGACAATTATTTGATGGGGAATCAATCTCCTCCTCCGGTTACTTCTGCTTCTCCGCCATCTTCCCCCCTTCCAGAATTAGGCACAATGGAAATTAGGGCTCAAATTTTAGAAGGAGAGAAACAGTTGCGCCGTATTCTAGAAAACCCTATTAACACCGAATCTAAATGTATAGCAGACTATTCACTATTATTTGATCATGAATTAGATAATCTCAAGTGTGTACTCTGGTCAGAGGATTTTGCCTTCACCTCCGTTCTTTCCATGAATAGTGCTAATCAGGTCTCCTTTCCCACTATGATTTATTGGGAAAAACAAGTTAGGGCCGGACTTCGTTTTTCTATTCATCCTTTCCTGGCTGATATATGCTCAGATCTGGATATTTTACCTAATCAATTAACTCCCTCTGCTATCCGTACAGTATTTGGATTTTATGTTTTAGTGTCCACCTACCTGTGTGTTTCCAGCTCTGCTCTTTTCTTAAGCTGCTTTTCTATTCAGCACTCCCAAGCCTTTTACTGTTTTCGCAACCGCCTTGCGAGTCCCGCTCACTTTGCTATCTCCCCAGATTCCATTGATAAACAATGGGGTCGAAAATATTTTGCGGTTATGCCCCTCAATGGCCATTGGAAATTTTCTACCCGTAGCTGGAAATATTCTCCTAGAAGTATGAAGGACGGAGATGCTTTGAAACAACTTTCTCCTAAGGATATTAATGTAATGAAAGCCCTTAGCGCATATGCCAATAGCAGTGATGAGAAGGTTGAGAAGAAATCTAAGAAAAACAACCGTTTTAACATTGTTCAGATGTTGCGTAATCCGACAGTTCTTTCCTTCTATGGCCTTGAAGGAGGAATGTTACTTACATCTATGCCAGACATGTCTGGTAGATCTCATTCCTCTTACTTGATTTGTTGTATTGTTTACTTATCTTCTTATTTCTTATTAATGGCACAGTCTTGATTCTTTTACTCATATTTAACCATTATTTTAATTTTAATAACTCAGAGATGGCTGATGCTAAATGGGTTCAAGACTACAGCCTAAACTTGGACATAGCAGACTTATTTGCTCAGTCGATAAACAAGGATGGGCGAGACCAATCTACTAATGAGAGTAAACCCCCCACAATGGACGAGATCTTCCAAGCAACCGAGGCGGCTGTCCCTTCAAAAGGGGAAAAAGGAAAAATGGATATAGTTGCCTCTAGCAGTCAAGAAAAAACAAGTCAGACTGTTCTGCCCAACATAAGAGATGAGACCACTGTGCCCTCCAAAGGTGATAAAGATAAGAAGAAAAAGAAGAACGACAAAACTGTCCAGTCTCCTAACGTAAGTCTGACTTCGCAGAACTCTTCTCCGCGAGCTGTATCTATTAAGTTGAAGTCTTCCAGCAAGAAGACTCCTCCCGAGCCTTCACTAGAAGCGCCAGAAAAAAGGAAACGAGACTCTTCTCAGCCCCGCTCTTCTTCTCGCCAGGCTTCTGACTAGATCAGTAAAAAGAAACACCGATCGCTTTTCTCAGGCAAATCCACTGTAGCTAATCCTTCTGTTGGAAAGGAATTTGAGCCCATGGTCGTTGATCGTTCTCTGTCTCAATCGCCTCCTGCCCCGTTTCCTTGACCCCAGCTTCAGCCCTTCATAAGATAGTGCAAAGTAATGCAACTGAAAGTGGTGCCCGGCGAACAGGTTCCTTGGGGCAATTTATCCCTCCCCTTACCGAGGAGAAGGCCAATCTTCGAAAGCTTTCCAAAAATTGTTGTTCTGCCTTTATAAAAGGCTGTCTGAGTACAGTGAAAGATCGATTAATCGGAGAAACTGAAGACCCTGTTGAGAGCTATCATGACCGGAACTATTATCTAGTTCAAGTACTTTATGCTCTTTATGCTTGTTTTTTTTTACGCTTGCCTGACGGCCTTGTCTTTTATTTCGTATGCAGTTCTTAACCCGCTTAAGCCAAGAAGAGTGGGGAGGCAAAGCAGCTCTTATTCAACGCGTGGCAAGTCGTGAGCAGGAGATACTTAGGCTACGAGCTCTTTCCAAAGCTAATGCAGAAAAGACAGATCAACAAATTCAAAGCTTAACTCAAACTAATGCCGAGAAAGAAGGGCTGGCAAGGAACGAGAATCAATCTTGAAGAAAGAGAGCTACGATGCCGGGCATTCCGCTGGGCTTAGCGATTGCTTTCATCGCCTGCTAGCTACTTCCGCAGGTCAAGTACTGCTAGCTGACTTAATGGACAAATTGATAGAAGGATACCGCAGTAGTGCTCAACATTATGCCAGCATTTTTCCGAACGTTCAACATTTTCATAGTGCTGGATTTGCCCAAGGTTTCCTCGCAGGTTTTACTCACAAGGGCAGCTCTTCCACCAACGTGACAGTGACCGCTCCACTGCCTGATTTTCCCGCTCACTGGCCTTTTCAAAATGCCGATGCTCTCAATGACCCTGAAAATCCTCGCTTTCCCTGGTGGCAAGAGGGCATTATTAACGATGTGCGTAATTTCTTATCCTGCCCTGATGTTATGTCTGACCTTTCTCCTGCTGAGAATCCATTTGTTTCTTTTCCTTCTGAGCTTCTGGGTATTTCAGCCTCGTCTGTTCTAGGTTCTAGCTCTGTGGATGCGGGGGTTGCTATTTGCCAGGAACTTGCTTCCGTTGATGAAGGGATAGCTGTTGTTAATGCTTCTAGTCCTACCACTGCTGGTGCCGGGGTTACTGTTGTTAACCCTTCTGAGTCTGCCCCTACTGAGACTAACACCTCTGCTTTGGAAACTCAAGACTCTCATCCTGCCAAGATCCCCGACCCTATCCACAATGCTAGCCATTCTTAGATGTTTATGCTTTACAGATATTTGCCTAAGTACCTTTATTGTCTGTATAATCTTTACTCTCTTTCATCGTTGGTCGAGCTCAGTTTGCTTTCCTCGGCGTTAATACTTTGCTTTTCAAACTCTTTAATGTTTATATCTGTTTTTACTATAATAGCTTCAACTATTGACCCTTTGTCATTATTAATGTTTTGCTATTTTTTGTTAAAACAATAACTTGTCAGGGGTATAGGGTATAGCTTACCTTCCCCCCCACCTCCCCCCCCTCCCCCCTTTTTCTTTTGTTCTAATGGAATTAGAACAAGAGACATTAAGTATACCTAATTTATCGCTGTAAATTTTCACTAGATAATCGTCCTTGTTTGTATTACATAATCATACTTCTTGCTTTTCTTCATCGCTTACTTTATTATATTTATTAATATTCATGATAATTTTGCTTTCTCGACCTAATGTGGTCAAGATTCGCACGCTTTCTGTCTCTGCCACCGTACTTGCTTCGGACCTCGAGCTTTTTTTTTTTGCTTGTTTCTAAATTAGGATATTGGTCAAAGAGCCTTTAATGCTATTACTGAATTTGTCAGCTACTTTTTACCTTTATTATTCCTGGTGATACGTCTCATCATAACTGCTGATATTACTTTTCCCTCTATAAATACCTCCGTTTAGTTCCTATTGTACATTCAGTTACTTACTGCCTATTCGTTTCATTTAATACTTTTCTTCTTCGTATTTTTTGTTTCTCTACTTGCCATATCTATCTAGGTATCATTGTTTTTTTCTTTTTATTCCATCTCCCAAAAAACCTGGTTGGCCTTTTATCCATCTTTCCTTTATAATGATTAGACATCTGAATCGCGACCTTTGTAATGGTCAGACATCTGATATCCACTAGTCGATGTCTACCATTTATCATCATGAGTCTTCGATCCCTCTTTCTGGGTTCGCCATGGACCCAGTGGGAACTGCAGCAGAATCAGAATGTCTCATGGAAGGTATATGCCAATTTGCGCCATCTCTGGTGCGGTTGCCTCTACCTTCAGGTCAACTTATCTCTAACATATGCTCTTGCAGACATCCCCTTCCTCATTGATGGTTATGGCGGTTAGGAATTGGAGCAGAGCTAAGATCCTGGGGTTGCCCTGGCCTTCTTTCGAGCTAAACATTCAGATCTGAATGCCTTTAATGGACTGGTCTTGGGCCCTCGTTGCGGCAGCACTTCCTTGCAGATCGGCACGAGCAGATTGTACCAGAAAGAAAGGCAAAGTCTTTCCAGTTCGTACTCTTGTCTTTTTTTGAGGACGGAACGGATTTTGCGCTTCCTTGCAGCCGACTCTATCAAGCCTCCAGCACTATTCTCTTCCGGATTCCAGTGGGACCAGATGGGGCAGCTGTTATCAATGAGATCTGCCATGATGTCAGCTTTTATAGCTGTGCGGAAAATCTGGTCTACCAGGGCAATTCTTTCCAATCTGTTACTCGTAGCGTCTTTCACCATTTGTCGACTTTTCAAAATTTTGCTAATTTCGCTCAACCGGCTTGGTCCTTATGAATGTATTTTGTTTTGTCATTTAATTCAATTATCTTATCCATTTATGTCTCTCTTTTTTTTGGTATTTTTTGTCACGCCCCGACTCTCGAGGTGCGACTTACGAATAACAACAAACCTAAACAACTAACAACTAACTCAAATAAAGGGAACATGCTCGGGGAAAACAAAGATGGAATATAAAGCAATCGAATTTAGTTTTTCAAAATCATAACGAATTAATAACCGAGCATCTTAACTTCACTTTAAACAGGAATTCAAACAAGTAATTCATGCTGATGGGAAAGGAATTCCAATAAAAGGGGAAACATACGAATATATATACATCAAGAAAAGGGGTCATGTTCAACAACAAATCAAGTTACGAGCCCATCGCTCGGGATTACAAGTTAAAGGGGTTACGAATTCAACAAACATTCAAAGTCTTCGAGCACAATGCTCGGAATAAAAAACATGAATATTAGAGTACTGGCATCAACAGACATTAGATCAAAAGGATTGCAGCGGAAATTAGCATCAACTCCCAACACTTGCACGTATGAAGACGTACAAATGCCAGTCCGAAATTCAACTAAACTTAACCAACAAAACCAAACCACACCACCAAGTATCCACGCCATCGCCATCCAGTCAACCTGCATGTTTAGAAACACACGCAGGGCTGAGTACTTCGTACTCAGTGAACACAAGCCAAAACATTTGAATAAAGATGCTTCTTAAAGCTATATTAATTGAACTTGCCTTGCCAAACATCACAAATATATAAGCAGTTTTAAAAACGGTTTTACTTGTGCATGTCAAAATATTTTTCTTTAAAACAGACTGCGCAGTCAAATAACAATATAATAGCATGTATCATCTATCACCAATAACTTCACTGTGCCGAGAAGTAGGCCTCCTTCTCAAACACTGTGACCGGCCCAACCGAAGCAAGGCTCACAGTCACCTCAACATATACCACACGTGGGTTCCTCCTTTCACAGGATAATCACATCATCATATAAATAGATGATAACACATACTAACTTCAATAAAATGGCAAGTCAATCACATTTGAAAATCATATCATAATATTCAATAGCATAACTAATTTTCACCGGTAGTTTTGGTTCAGAAAAGCCCACCTGACTTCCGAAGAATTAGCTAGGTGGTCTAGGGCTATTTGTCCTCGCTTAACGATCCGTCCGGCTCGATCCTTCATAGTTCGACATCGATAGGTAAGATATATGAAAGACGGACACAAAGGCGTTGGACTTTAACTGACGGACTTCTATTTGAGTCGTCGCTCTCTTCGTTCTAACTTTTCTAAAAGATCTCACGTTCTCGTCTTTATTTTATTAACTCTATTCGAAATAGTTAACTTTACTACTTAACATCGTACACTTTTCTCGTTCTAATTAATAACTTCATTATTATCATTCTATTACTTGAGCTTTCTTTCAAAGACTTTTGTTCATTCTCAATTTAACAATCAATCATCTTGCATATAAGTTCAATTATGTTTCGCATTATAATACTATCATGCATTCAAACACTTATTCAAACATATAATGAATTCAAATAAATCAAACATACTTCAAGATACATTAACATGCATTCCACTTGGACCTTAAAATCTAACTCGATTATGCATTCCTTTTTATGAAGGCTCAAACTATTCATTCTATTTTTCTTACTTATATAGACAATGCTTTGTTTTACATCCGTTGTCTTATAAGGTATTTTATAACTTTTATTCAATTAACAAAATTTCTCCTTAATTATTATTAACTCTTATAAAGTTAGGATTTTCTTATTCATCTTTAATTTGATCCTTACTTCTTATCTCGACTATTGTTCCTCTAATTATTATTTCGGTTTATCTTTTTATTCGCTTGGTTAGAAACAACGTATTCAATTAATTATTCAAGTAATCTTCTTTCCATTTAATTCTTGACATCTTATTTTATTCTCATTTTCTCGATCAACTTATACGAGTATCCATCTTAACTCGTCTAGCATTTTTCTTTACTCGATTTAATTTTCTTTTTACTTTTTATCGATTAATTCTTCTTAAACTCGGTTTTCTCTATTTTGTTTATTTCTTTAATAATTTCTTCTTTATTTGTCTTTAACTTAAGCTATTTCTTACTAAATAATTTTCTTATCTTTTGATACACATTTTTATGAATTAACTCACTTTATTAATTATAAAAGATCTTTTGTTGTATTTTTTTTGTAAAATTTCAAGTCTTAAATTTTAATGTAAGACATTTAATTAATAAATCTTTTTATACATTTTTTTTTATTTAATTAAAAGCTTTTCAATTTTAAGTCTTTTTATCAACACTTCTATCTCTATTCCATATTCAAATTAATCACTAATACATACTTAAACATCCAATCCTTTTTTATTATTTCTACAATTAATTTCTTTCAAAACTTCAACATGCAAACTTATTTTCTTAATTTACACACATGTATAATTATATCAACATAGCATACAATCATTCCATTGATCAAAACATCACTCAATTCATCAACAAAATCATCAAAATAATTTCTCCATCTTCCTTTAAAACACACGGCACACATGCACATCCTTGTGCATTTTATTTCTCAATTTTTCATGCATATAATCTCATTCTCAACATGATAAAAATAATAAATCAAGCATCAAAATAATAATAACTCAAAAAATTTATATTTTCCCTATTTTTACTAATTTTTTCGGCACTTATTAAATTTTTAGGGTTTTAGTTTCTTTTTCTTCTCTTAATTCATCGATTAATATCTAGTGCTCGATTCTCCTAACGAATACTTCTCACTCGATTAGCACATGCATATCCTAAGTTTGCCTAAACATAAATTAAATAACATGCATGCATAGATCTTTCTTTTAGGACTTATAGACATACATATTTACAACTAATCAAATGAATTCATACTTAATTAAATGAGAATTCTTCTCTTGGCTCTTGGGATTGAAATGGATGGAAATGGTAGCTTCAAAGCTTGAACTTGAAAGGAAGAAGGATGTCTTCATGAATCCTCAAAGAAAAGAAATAATATGGGATTAATCATCCATAGGGTTTGAGAATTAAAATAAAGAAAAGTGTTGGATAATTCTTACCTTTCTTTGAAAATATGGATGAAATGGATGGAGATTGATAACTTCTACTTCATTTCCATGGATGGAGAGCTTGAATCTATGGTTGCATGTGAAGAAAAATCAAAGTATGTGTGGGAGAGGGAGAGTGCCGAGAGCGAGAGAGATTGGAGAGGTTGAGAGAGTTTTTCTTGTTGTCTTGAGAGAGAGAGAGACTTCGATGGAGAGAGAGAGATGGAATGTGGTGAATGAATGAGTGTAGTCTCCTCACTTGTCTTAGATGAGTGGAATTGGAAATCCAACAAAGGGAAAAGGTGTTCTTGTTGGAAGTTGTAGAAGACAAGATTTGATAGTTGATGTGATCTTAACTTGTATGCACATTTTAAGTAATCCATGCATAAGACATCATCATGGTGTGTTGGTCTTGGAAATTGAGGGATGATGGGAGAGGAGTTGTGAGGTGGCGAGAGAGGGAGAGAGATGGATGACACGTGTCGTCGTCGTGTCGTTACGGGTATTAATTATCCGGTCGTAAAGGTTTTCCGGGTAAAATGATTCGTATTAATTCCGTTTTGTTCTATTAACGGGTCTAACCTCTTCTCGTTTCACTTTTGACACTAACTCATCCCAATCCTATTTCACGTCTCAAATTATAAGATCAAAGGTTTCGATCATTTTAGTCCTTTAATTCTTAAAAGAATTTAATCGGCTTATTAATCCGTTTATTAATCTTTTTCAAGACTAATGCCTCATTTCTCTTCTCAATTCTCGGATAAGTTCTTACCCTATCTCAGTGATCTTAAAAGAAATTCTAAGTTCGAAGGTTCTAATTTAATTCTATTCTAGGTTCATCGGCGTAAACATATTTCTCGGCGATTAACGTTATGTTTTCTCAATTAAACAAACTTCTCGGGATTTTTCCGGAATTTAAATTCATACTCATTTTCATATAAACAACTCAACAAGCATATCACATCATCATCATCTCAGATAAATAGAACAGATAAATTCACACAAGATTCACAAGGCAAAATAAACGTTTTATTCAAATCTCTTCGATTAGAAAAGAAAAATTTTACTCCTAAATTATCATCTTTGAACTTACTCGGTTAATTAGACGCTCTCTAAGGGTATAAGAACTCGGGGTATCACATTTTTGTACTTGTATTGTGGTCTTTTACACTTATTATGCATATATACTCTTTTGTTGTTATTGAAGAGGCACACTTACTCACTGTAATTTGAAATACTCTGATCTTTATCCTGCTTTCAATTGGGAATGACCATAGTAATTGAAAATCAGCACTTTTACAATAGCAATCTAGATTACTTCTTTTAGAGAAACTAGAAAACTTTGCAAAAATAATTTTGCTTAGGGAAAACACGGAAACTAACTTGCAAGTATGAACCTTGCTTAGGGAATCAACAAACAACTAGCTCTGCCCTTTCAGACATAAAACTTCTTCAGATTGTTTACGTTCCATGGCCTGGGTAACTTCTTTCCACTTGGCCCTGCCAGTTCGTAAGCTCCTCCTTTTAGCACTTTCACCACTTTGTAAGGTCCCTTCCAGGACAGGTCTAATTTCCTAATCGGCTGCAAAGCGTCAGCTTTCCTTAACACCAGATCTCCTTCTTTGAACTGCATTTCTCGCACTTTGAGGTTGTGCCTAACCTTGACTGCTTCCTTGTATACTTCAGACTTCATTTTTGCCATCATTCTGACTTCTTCGAGGAGATCCAGCTCTTCTCTCCTGGCCTGATTATTTTCAGCCTCATTATAGTTTAAAATTCACCAAGACCTTGCTCCGATCTCAATAGGGGTGACCGGTGTAGTAGCATAAATGAGCTGGTTTGGCGACTCCCCCGTAGCAGCTCTAACACTAGTTCTATACGACCATAGTACTGAATCTAATGCATCTACCCAGTCGTTCTCATGGCTCAATAATCTCGCTTTTATGCCGCTCATAATAGTGCGATTTGTCACTTCCACTTGCTCGTTTGTTTCTGGATACTTTACAGCTGCGAACCTTTGAATGATACCCAAACTTTTACACCAGTTTCTCATCTTCTGCCCATTAAACTGCGACCCGTTATCAGAGACGAGGATTCGCGGAACCCCATATCTGCATACGATATCCTTCCATATGAACGTTAAGACTGCTTGAGTGGTTATAGCTATAACTGCTTTAGCCTCAGCCCATTTACTAAATTAGTCTACTGCTACTATGACGAATCTCTTTCCCCTGTCAACTTTAGGAAAAGGGCCTACTATGTCTATGCCTCATTTGTCAAATGGGCAAGTAGCATACAAGCCTCCTAATTTCTCTGCCGGCGTATGTATAGCATTGGCGTTCTTCTGACACCTGACACATCTCGGCACGTAATCTTTAGCATCTTTTGCCATGGTTGGCCAGTAAAATCCTGCCCTGATTACTTTCCTGATTGTATCTCTGTATCCTGAATGGCTTCCAACGCCTCCTTCGTGTACTTCTCTGACAATATATTGGGCCTCCTCTTTCCCAACACATTTCAAGTATGGGTGAGTGAAAGATCTCCTCATAAGACAATCTCCCACCAAGCAGTATTGTCTATAATTGATCTTAACATGTTTTTCTATACCTTCCAACTTCTTTCTTGTTTTCAAAAAGTGTACAATGGGTGTCACAGCCCCAAATCCCGAGGGACGGCAAAGCCGAGGTGTGACTAGGGGTTGGATTTAAGAGGCGGGGGAGAAAGGGGAATAAATGAATAAACATACTAACTAACAACAATAAACAAACTAATTACTATGAACTGACTTCATTTAATAAAAAGAGAGTCGATCTCGAAGGATCGCTTGACATAGATGTTTCAGAGTAAACTCGGTATTAAGTACGAGACTTAACCAAAAGGATTTATACATCAAAAGAAATAGTTTTGCAGCGGAAAACGTAGAACTTAAACACTGATCTTCTTTCCTATGTACAACTCTACTCAACCTCCGCCGCTTCCGTCACTCAACCTGCACATTTATAAACATATGCAGGGCTAAGTACAAAAGCACTTAGTGGGCACATTGCCGAAAATAATATCATAAGAGTATGGATTAATCAGGCATCTCAATAAGTAAAGCATCGGGATTTTTGTCAAAGGCCCGTGCCTACTAAACATTTTTCTTTTCATAAACATAGCTGATCAGCATTTTTCTGTTGTTACGTTCAACTTGCCCATTTTAACGTCGGGCAAGAGTTAACTTCTTCTGCGCACGTTCCTCACCGTGGCTAGCTACCCCTTAACAGGGTACCACACACACCGGCTACCGTGTACACTAACTCTGGAAAGCAATCGGCTAACTCAGAGTCCGATCGATTTAGTTAGCAGTCGGCTAACTCATAATTCTGGAAAGCAGTCGGCTAACTCATAATGGCACAAAGGAACTCACATAAAACAAATCATTTTATGCACTGATAATCACTTTGAAAACACACTTATCAAAGCAGTAAGTAAACATTTTCGAGCATCGCTCATTTTATTTGATATATAAAAAAGCCCACCTTAATCGTTTACAGAACAAACTTTAACCTTCTGTCTTCCGTCCTGTCTTCAACTCCGACTTCCTCCTTTTATCGCAAATATTCAAACTTTAGTCATCGGTCGAGACGATTAAAGAAAAGGCAAATCGAATTTGGTTAAGATTTTTAGGCATTTACACTTTAATTAATTTCTTTTGATTAACGAAGAAACGAGACTCGAACACATCTCGATTAGGACTAACTTGGTTCCTTGCTCGACATTTAGATTATAACTAGTGTCCATCCATTCCATGACCTTATCATACCCTTGCTTACTACGTTCGCCCAAAGCATGAAAAATATCCTTATCTCTCAATCCTTTGATCAGAGCATGTACTTTAACCTCATCTGTAGCACTAGGGACTTACAGAGCGGCAACATTATATCTGGCTACATAACTTCTTAGACTCTCCTTCTCTTGCTGCCGGAAATTCATCAAAGTCATTACAGAATAACTTTGCCACCGAGCACTAGCAAATTGATTTTCCAGCCGCGATGCAAAGTCGTCGTAAGTTTCTATACTTCCTGATTTCAATTGATTAAACCACCTCTGAGCTAAGCCCTTAAGGGTAGACAACAGCACCCGACATTTGATTCCATCCGAATAGCCCTGTAGTATTGTGATATTTTCAAACCTGTCGAGATGATCTTGAGGATCAGTTGTTCCGTCGTATGTCAGATCTCCCGGGAATTTGAAATTTACGGGCAGGGTTTCAGTCATGATATCATTGCTGAACAGGAAAGCTCTGCTCCTACGTGATCCTGTAGGACGACCTTCTAACTTCTCTTTCATGGTTGCTAAGTCACGAGCCATTTTGAATTGCCAATCTTTTTCATGGGTTGTAGCGTACTCTTCTCCAATCCTATTCTCCTGCCATCTCCTATGGCCACCTAGTTCATAATCCTCATCATATAAGGATTCCTGTCTACCTTCAAGATTCTCTCCTTCTCGATTTCCTTCAGGAGGTTTTGTCGAAGTTTTGCTCTTAAGGTGTTGTTGTTGGGTAATAATGTACTGGGCTACTGCTTCCTTTGCTGCTTTTTCCATCATGTCCTGCATCTGCTTTGAGGATATTGATAGCTTTTCTTCCTCCTCTTGCTCCATTTTTTCCTTGCCTTTGGATTTAGTGGGAGTTTCTCCTTCGACTTGAGCACTGTCAGCGCTAGCTTCCTCCCCATCCCGAGGGTCGGGCTCTTCTCTGATGTCTGTCATATTTCTGCATATCAGTGGAATAACGCTGCCCCAATTAGAGAACATATTCTCAGGTAAATCATTACAATTAAAACAAAATTATTGCTTGAAAAACGCACTTAATGGAGAGTTTCCAACTTTAGTCTTAATGGGTATGACATATTATCATCTTGAGTTATCAGAATTAATGTACTTTCATGCATCTCTTTAAGCCCATAAGTGATTTCTGTTTTGCTCGACCACACTTTAAGTTGACTGGCATGCGTGACCTTTCCGCAGCTCCTTAGGCTGGTAGGGATTCATATCTTATTCATCAGTGCTTTAGGTTGGCAGGCATGCGCGACCTTCCCGCAGCTCTTGAGGCTGGCAAGGGTTCACAGCTTATTCATCAGCGCTTTAGGTTGACAGATGTGCGTGGCCTTCCTGCTGCTCTTTAGGCTGGCAGGGGTTCAAAGCTTATTCATCAGCGCTTTAGGCTGACAGACATGCGTGATCTTCCCGCAGCTCTTTAGGCTGGCAGGGGTTCACGGCTTATTCATCAGCGCTTTAGGCTGGCAGAGATGCGTGACCTTTCCGCAGCTCTTTAGGCTGGCAGGGGTTTCACGGCTTATTCAGCAGCGCTTTAGGCTGGCAGACATGCGTGACCTTTCCTCAGCACTTTAGGTTGGCAGGGGTTCACGGCTTATTCATCAGTGCTTTAGGTTCGCAGGGGTTCACGGCTTATTCATCAGCGCTTTAGGCTGGCAGACATGCGTGATCTTCCCGCAGCTCTTTAGGCTGGCAGGGGTTCACAGCTTATTCATCAGCGCATTAGGCTGGTAGAGATGCATGACCTTCCCACAGCTCTTTAGGCTGGCAGGGGTTTCACGGCTTATTCATCAGCGCATTAGGCTGGCAGAGATGCGTGACCTTCCCGCAGCTCTTTAGGTTGGCAGGGTTTCACGGCTTATTCAGCAGCGCTTTAGGCTGGCAGACATGCGTGACCCTCTCGCAGCTCTTTTGGCTGGCAGGGGTTTCACTGCTTATTCACCAGCGTATTAGGCTGGCAGACATACGTGACCTTCCCGCAGCTCTTTAGGCTAGCAGGGGTTTCACGGCTTATTCTCTTATTCTCTGGGTCATTTTTTTAAATTTCTCAAGTAACCAGTTTACTTTTACATTTCCTCCTTTATCTTTTAAGGTCAAACACTTTGTATGTATTTTACTTTATAAATATGATTCAAAATTCCAACAGATAATCCTTCTTATTATCAACAAAATTAAATGGAGGCAATAATTTATAATAGACCAATATCATTAATCGCAATTTTACAATTTCCTTCTTGTAATTTATACACTTAGGTCCCCAATTGAAACAAACAAAAACTCGAAACCAATAAAAAACAAATTACTGGACAAAATTCCAATCTACCTCAGCCTTCGCTTTAACCAGATCAGAGCGTTTACAAAGTTGCCCACAAAGAGCATAATTACAATCCCTTCATTTCTTAGCGAAAACAACAGGTAAAAAAGGGGAAAACGTAAAGAAACGAACAGAAGACACGAAACTAAAGCAGATCCAGAAAGTAAATCAACGCCTTAGCTTGTTTTCCCATAGACGGCGCCAGTTGGTAGAGTCGGGTTAATACTCTACTAACAAAGGTAAATACGACTAAGAAATATAAGTCGAAAGTGTAAATCGGAGGCTCGTTCCAGGAATCTACCTTCTACTCCATCTTCGGATGTCTCTAAACCGCTGCTCTCCTGCAAAACAACGTCCCATACCGGAAGAGTTTTCTGGAGAAGACCCTCCGACGCTCAAGTCAGTGGTTGTCGAAAAAAGAAAACCTCTCTCTCTCCAAAATATCTGTTCTACAAGAAAATATAGAAAGCTTGGGAAAAAATCTACCTTCCGTTCGTGAAAACCTTTCTTTTATACGGGGTCGTGTGACAAGGAGCAAATGGGAAATCACCCTAACGAGCCTGTTACTTGGGCCCTGGACTCGATCGATGAGAGTGACATCTGGGTTGTTTGGGCCGGCCTTGACTAGCCCATTAGTAATTGTGCCTTTTTGGGTCATGTTGATATATCCCATATCATGTTATATCAAATCTATACTTTTCATGGCGGTCGAGCTAAAATCTACAAAATATTTGATAAGGAAAAAGTGTCCAATTATAATAAATCTGTTTATTTCCATTCAGGAAAATGATTTTAAGACATAATGTCTTAGGGCCTGCCCCCGGCCAGAAATATAGTGAAATCACCTTTCCTATCCTTTCCCCCGACCCCGCTATTAAGAAAGATGTTCACTTCTTAAAATATCCTATATATGTAGGAGAAAATAGGGGAAGGGGTCAGATTTATCCCGACGGAAGCAAGAGTAACAATACAGTTTATAATGCTACAGGAGCGGGCATAGTAAGCAAAATAATACGAAAAGAAAAAGGGGAATATGAAATAATCATAACAGATCCATCGGATGGACGTCAAGTGGTTGATATTATCCTTCCAGGACCAGAAATTCTTATTTCAGAGGGTGAATCCATCAAATTGGATCAACCATTAACGAGTAATCCTAATGTGGGTGGATTTGGTCAGGGAGATGCCGAAATAGTACTTCAAGACCCATTACGTGTCCAAGGCCTTTTTGTCTTCTTGGCATCTGTTATTTTGGCACAAATATTTTTAGTTCTTAAAAAGAAACAGTTCGAAAAGGTTCAATTGGCCGAAATGAATTTCTAAACTCGCAGATTTATCGACATCGGGTTCGTAAAAAGAACAAAATGATTTTTGTCA